>CM037879.1:43239801-43809389 GCA_021292165.1 Shinisaurus crocodilurus | reverse complement strand
GAATCCATTCAGAACTTGCTGAACACTACCTCGCCTGATGGGTGAACCACCCACCAACAGTGCCTCCATCTTTTCCATCATGTCCACATTTTTCTCCTCCTGCCCTGCCCCTGTTGTTTTCCTTAACATCCAGCCTGAAGAAGAATTCCAAAGAATTTGAAAGCTTGCTCCTTTTTCTGTAATATTTTAATTGGCCCCAATAAAATATTACCCTACCATGGCATTTGGATGCAGGCCCTGAATTGTATTCTAACCTCTAATAGTTGTAGTGAATGCATAATCAATACATTCTAATTTCCTGACACCTCGATGTTACAAAGGGCTGCTCCTGGGGTTACTTTGACTTCAGTAACTATTTTAAACGTAATGCTGGCAGATCTTGCTCTAAACACTGGGGAAATAGAATAGCTTGGATGGTAAATATTGCAAAAAAACAGATTACAAAGAGTTGTTCTATCAGTTAATTAAAGACTGTCTTGTAATCAGTTCTTATTGATTTCAGTGGGACTTAGCTACACCTAACTTTCCGGGAACTGTAAACAAATTAGATTAAATTTGCTGTACAAATATCTGATCAAATTCTTGGTCAAGTGAAGCCAATGGACCTCTTGTAGTCTTCAGTGGACTCAGGATTAGTCTCTGTACCCTAATAACGCACCTAAACCAAGACTTTGAGTTCACTATACACATATTAACTTAGGCCCCAAACCAGAGATGGGCAGGAAGCAAAATATTTGTATATAACTAGTTACGTGCAGCCAAGTTGCATGTACAATGGCCCCAGGATGGGGATGGGGTGTGGTCATATGATCGTTTGCATCAAACAGACAGAAGGAACATCCTCACCCATGCTGTGCAGTGCTGATGGTGATCAGATGGTCATATTCACATCTGAATGCATATTTTACTCATTTTATTTTAGAGCTTGTATGCCACTTATTATAATAACATCGTGAAGCAGTTTATATACAAATGTTTTAAAATCACTGTTAAAAATACACTGTTAATAAGCAATTACAGCTACTACAACAAAGATAAATAAATGAAAAGAAAACAATGAAAAGAAATAATAAAACAAAGCAGTGTCATGATAATCAGTTACAAGCGAGGGAAAGTTTGCATAAACAAGTATGTTTTCAGGAGGCGTTTAAAATGCATCACCTTTTCTGCCTCCTGAACCACATGGAGAGGGTGCTCCAGAGGGTGGGTGCCACCACTGAGAAGGCCTGCTGCTTCTGAACCAGGCACAAGGGCAGGCCCGTATGGAGTGCATTACAGTAATCTGTATAGCCACATCTTGATGCAATTCCAGATCTTATTGTGTCCTGCACGCACTGGGCATTGGCATGTGGTTCCCAGTCCGACATCAGGAATGATGCGTACAGCCCCAATTGCTAGATGCAAGCATCTGTTTAGGGGAAATGTGTTTGCACCACCCTGCCTTTGCTCATAGATCTTCCTTGTTGCATTGGTGAGGCTCAGTAAAAAAAAAATATTGAGATTGTTATCTACAGTAGTCCTCTATTTAAAGCATGACATTTGTTTCAAATGATTAATGACAATGGTTCACTACTTATCTTCATTGGCTGAGGCTTGTTTGCCTTTCACATTCCTTAGCAGGAGGACCCTTTCAAACATAGTTGCCTTTGATAAACTCTGAATTATTTTTTTTAACCTTCTTTTCCATATGGCAATGCTGCCATGATGAATGAGAAATTCAATTGTTTATGTTGTTTGGCTTGGCAACATAATCCAAGTTCGTTTTCTCCTGAGATGAATGTTGGGCAAGAGAGTTTAGACTGAGCTCCCAGAGCAGAAAGTTGTTTGCAACTAAATTAAGGCTGTTACATTTCCATTCAATTTTCACGACTATGCTATCAGAAATCTATTTGTACTTCATAACTGGTTTATGGATTGCAGTGGCAGATTTGCAAGGCTTCTTTCTTTATTATGGAGCAGTAAAACACTGTATTTAGAACACCATCCTATCTGAGATCTAAAGTTCCCACTTAATAGACACAAGCTTTCCAGTCTGAAAAAGGCAAGTTGCCCTCTTTTTTGGTACCATTGACACATATGTGATGTGGATACACTTGATATGAGATAGAAAGAAAATGTGTTCATTTGATTTCAGAATGTGGTAAAAGTGAATGAATGAATGTTAAATGCTTGATTTGGCAAAGGACAGATACTGCTTGGGGATTCAGATACTACTTTTCTCCAGTATATGTTACAGCAATGACAGCATTTTTGGGGATGACAAAAATTGCTGGACATCATTAACAGTTGCTTCTTAGTTATTATGCTATTTATCAGACATGGGGTTGTATCCAAAGGATTGTATCCAATACCAGTCTAACTTAAGCCCCATTCTTTTCAATGGGTCTACTCTAAGTAGGACTGACACTGGATACAACCCTATGGACTTTCTGCACAAGGCTGTTAATGTGCTGCATCTACTTTTATGTGAACATGTCCTGTTCACAACCCTGAATGCGAGCAAGAGAATATGTTCTCTGAAAATTCTAGAAAATTCCTGAACTTGTGTTCACGTTTGAAAAATGCTCATTTTTTTTAAAAAAATGTGCACTTATGGAAGTATGAATTTTTGCAAAAATGTGCATTTCAGACTTTATTCTATGGGAGAAAAGTGTATACTTTCGGTGCTCTCTCTTTTTTTTTAATGTGCATTTTCCCCATAGAAATGTGTGTTTCATTCAAGTGAAATGAAAAAAGAGCACAATTGAACATGGGAAATGAGGTGAGCCAAGCTTCAAGGTGACGTTTGGAGAATCTCAGCAATTGCGAAAATATCTTGTTTGCCCATCCCTACGAATTGCCCCTGGAAACAAATTGGCAGAACAGAACCATATGCAGAACAGCAGGGGTGTGTAAAGGGGAGAGGATCCAAAGGACAACTGGACTGGACTGGCCTAACATGTTCTAGGGAGTTAAAAGGAAATTCTCAAATTCAGGTTAAGAAGCATTTTCATTTTGCCACCAGGGTTTCAGTCAGTGGGCAGTTCTCCTGTTTTTAGGGCCTAACCACCAATGGAGATGGATAACTGGAAGTGCATTTAGCTTCCACCTCCCTAGAGAAATTAGTGACCTGAGCCAGTGTGGTGTAGTGGTGAGAGTGTTAGACTGGGACTCGGGAGATCTGGGTTCTAGTCCCCGCTCAGCCATGAAACTCACTGGGTGACTTTGGACCAGTAACTGACTCTCAGCCTAACCCACCTCACAGGGTTGTTGTGAGTATAAAATGGAGAGGATGATGATGATTATGTAAGCCGCCTTGGGTTCCTTGCAGGAAAAAAGGCGGGATATAAATATAATAAATAAATAAATCCCCATCACCTTGGATCGACACACCAAAGATAAAGTGAGAAATGTAGACTTGATGCTCATTTTCCAGAAAAAGCTAGTGTTTGATTTCAGAGATTAGGACAGGTAATTATTATGCTCAATTTGCACAAAGTCAGCATTAAAAATAATAATGACCAGACATAAGGGCAACCATCTTGCTTTTATTCATATATGTCATAGTTCATTTCACCCTTCAACTCTCGTATCTGTTTATCTTTTGACTGCAATATTTGTTTAGCATCTGCTTAACATCATTACAAGATTTTTGCAGATAAACATATGCTTTTTGAGCTCCTATAAAGCTAAAAAAAAAAAAAGATTCAATGGCTAAGCAGCCCCACTGACATAGGTGTCACCAGCCTCCCCTGCTCATACGTCTGTTCGGAAAGGACATTTATTAACACCATCTCTTATTTGAACATGTTCATAAGAACATACAAAGAGCCATGATGGATCAGACCAAAGGCCTGTCTCGTCCAGCATTTTGTTTCCCATAGTGGCCAATCAGAAACCTCTTGGGAAGTCCACAAGCACCAACCGCACACAAGAGGGAGGCATCAGCAGTGTCGTGGGAGCTGCAAGACGTACAAAGAAGGTTGGGGGGGGGAATAGAAACCTAGGGGGGAAAATGAGGAACAACAGCCCAAATGAGAAGTTCTCAAATGTGTGCCAAGGCCTTTTGTTTTGCTACCCTTGTTTCAGCCAATGGGCAGCTCTCCTATTTTTAGAGTCTAATCACCAATGGAGATGGATAACTGGAAGCACATTTAGCTTTCCCCTCCCTAGAGAAATCAGTGACCTGATCCATCCTCATACCTTGAATCAACACACCAAAGATAAAGTGAGAAATGTGGATTTTGGTGCTAATTTTCCAGGAAATCAATGTACAATCTAAGACAATACAAACATTATAAGAGCCCTGCTAGAGCAGAATTGTTTTAGATCACAAGCTGACTATGAGCGCGCAATGTGATGTGGCTGCACCTGCAAAAAAGACAAATGCTGCATTTGGGCTGCATTAATAGAAGTATAGCTTCCAAATCGCATGAAGTACTAGTAGAGACTCAGCACTGGTTAGGCCTCATCTTGAGTACTGCTGCATCCAGTTCTGGGCACCACACTTTAAGAAGGATGCAGACAAACGGGAAAAGGTTCAGAGGAGGGCAACAAAGATGAGTAGGGGACTGGAAACAAAGCCCTATGAGGAGAGACTGAAGGAACTGGGCATATTTAGCCTTCAGAAGAGGAGACTGAGGGGAGATATGATAGCACTCTTGAAGGGTTGTCACACAGAGGAGAGCCAGGATCTCTTCTCTTCTCAGTCATCCCAGAGTGCAGGACACAGAATAATGGGCTCAAGTTACAGGAAGCCAGATTCTGGCTGAACATCAGGAAAAGCTTCCTGACTGTTAGAGCAATATGACAATGGAACCAATTACCTAGGGAGGTAGTGGGCTCTCCCATGCTGGAGGCATTCAAGGTGCAGCTGGACAGCCATCTGTCGGGGATGCTTTAACTTGGATTCCTGCATTGAGCAGGGAGTTGGACTCGATGGCCTTATAGGCCCCTTCCAACTCTACTATTGTATGATTCTATGATTCTATTTGCCTCACTTTGCCGCTGTGTGAACTGGGTTTCTGCTTGAGTCTTCCTCCTATTTTTAGTTGTGGACAAGTGGGCCCTGCATTAAATTGTTGCAGTGTGGAGTGCTTCTGCTCAGTGCTCCAGCAAGCCAGGCATGCCCTATTCCAGGATAACTGATTCCATCCCCCCCCCGCCAACCCACATAGATCTAGTTGGCTCCATTTAGTTCAACCTCTTGGCTCCACCTTTCATTAGCTGCCCTATCCTCTGCGCCACCAACCCCAAAGGACACCAACTGCCACTGCCTGTAACTAGTCTTAATTAAATAAGGACTTCTCAGCTGAGCTGACACACTTCTAATTTCGCCAGTGGCACAGGAACCTCTGGTGAAGACATATGCTATTGGAGTCTCTCGATCCAAGCCTTTGAAATCCACTCATAACAATTCCTGCCCCCCTATATCCCAGTCCAGAATCATGCAAAGCTCTTTGACTTAAAATGCCACTTCACCTCCTGCCATGCATAGATGCAAAAGGAAAGAGATAACAATGCTGAGCCTTGTCATGTATTTATGAGATGGATGATAAATTTATAGAGCTTCTCCTGAATTTATTCTGTTTATAATGCCTTAAAACGGAAGATGTTCTATATTCATTGCATTATACTTCTCCCCCCCCACCTTTTTTTTTAAAGTGGTGGGGTGATGTATTGCTATTCATAATTTTGCAAGTTATTTTAACTTAGGTTTCTGTCAGCAAAGCAGTTGGAAGCAATTAAGTATTGATTATATGGCATGGCAATGACAAATTTGTCAGCATTTCCCTAGTTAACCAATGCCATTGGCTCATCAAATATGTCCATGAACAACATTGCTATTTGCAATGCAAATGCACATTTAAAAAAATGCTGCAGAGGAGAGATAACACAGAGAATCATTTGATCCTCTGAGATGACTGTTAGGGAGACTTATGAATTAAATTTGTTAACAACCATTAGAGAGGGGATGAGTCACACTATAGGATTTACCTTCTGTATGCAGATGCAAACTAGCCTGTATTGAGGCAGAGCCTAATTAAAACTCTGAAACATTAAGTATCGTGTGTGTGTGTGTGTGTGTGTGTGTGTGTGTGTGATAACTCTGCCCCCCACCCCCAGAATCTGTGATCAGTTTGCAACAAACCTTGGTTGGATGCTGCTGTGAGTGGTATTTATTTCATTAGTGGAAAGTAGAAGAATTCACTCTGGAGTGCACCAAGAAGCTTCATCATAAGCAGTACTTAACTTTGATATACGTACATGTTGATTTAAAAAGTGAGATTGAAGATGGAAAAAATATAGAGTAGACCCACTGAAATCAATGGGATTATGTTAGTCATGATTTAAGAATGCTCACTAACTGTTGAGAGGGAAAAGAACAGAAAACTGGGTGTGGGAAGAGGGGAAATGGAATGGACTATCCTCGAAGAAGGCATGGCTGGTTGGCTGGACCACTCCGCACTGCAACAGGTCCCACGTGACTTCCATAATACCCCATCCTGTTGCAAAGGATTCTAGGGGAATGTTCAAGGGCACACACTCAATCCATGAGGGGCACTGCCAGTTCCGGTGGGCCTCATATGAACTGAGTGCCAGACCTAGAACTGAGAGGAAGTACACTCCTCTTCTGTGCCTACTACACACTGTAGTAGAACATCAACATTTCAGGAAAGAACCATGTCAGCCATGGCCCATTTACTCATTAAGAAACCCTGACAATCATCCAAGGAACCACAAACCAGTGCCCAAATTATGGGCGGGAGAAGGGAGGGCAGAGAAGCCACAACCTCCTTATCTTTTGTTACAGTCCCCTTAGGCTTTTTAGAAGACTACCAATAGGGATGGAGGGGAAATTCATTCAGTTTGCATTTTAAAGTGAACTAAACTAATTTTGAATCTTTGAAACAATACGCAAACCAAAACTCAGTTATCTTTCAAAATTCACACTTCTCTGAACTTTGTAATAAAGTTCTCCAGTCAAAAGAAGTGCATACAAAATGTGTATATTAGGGGAAGGTGCACACAAAAATGTGTATCATCATAATCATCATCATCATCATAGATTTCATAGATTTAATAGAGTTGGAAGGAGCCTGCAAGGCTATCGAGTCCAACCCCCTGCTCAATGCAGGAAACTAGAGGAGGGGTCTCCCATCCAAGCAATAACCAGGCCTGACCCTGCTTAGCTTTCCACGCTCAGACAAGCTGAGCCAGCGTGAGCCACAGGCCTGTCATCATCATCATCATCATCATCATCATCATCATCTATTTATTTATATCCCACATTTTCCCCAGTACTGGAACTCAAGGCGGCTTTACAACATTAAGATTTGTACAATTAAAACATAAACATAGATATACAAAATTAAAAATACAATTAAACCATCTATAATATTAAAATTATAAAAAATGTCAGAATTAAAACAGCAATAGCAATATAAACAACAGTGCTAATCCATCACATTCTCACAGGTCCAGTCTATTCCTAAAGGCCTGCTGGAACAATTTTTTTTTTGCCTGCCTCTGAAAACATAACAAGGAGGGTGCCACTCTAGCCTCCCTGGGAAGAGAATTCCAGAGTGTTGAGGCAGCCACTGAGAAGACCCTCTGACATGTTCTTGCCAGGCGTGCCTGAGATGGTGGTGGAACCAAGAGAAAGGCCTCCCCTGAAGATCTAAGGGTACGGGCAGGCTCATAAGGAAGAATACAGACATTCAGATAACCTGGACCCCAGTCATATAGAACTTTATAGGTCATAACCAGCACTTTGAATTGTGCCTGGAAACAGACTGGGAGCCAGTGGAGCTGTTGTAACAGAGGAGTTGTATGCTCCCTGTAAGCAGCCCCAGTCAGCAGTCTGGCAGCAGCTCTTTGAACCAGCTGAAGTTTCCGAACACCCTTCAGAGGCAGCCCCACACAGAGCGCGCTACAGTAATCCAAACAGGATGTAACTAAGGCATGTGTCACTGTGGCCAAATCAGACATCTCCAGGAACGGGCGCAGCTGGTGCACTAACTTTAACTGTGCAAATGCACTCCTGGCCACCGCTAAAACCTGGGCATCCAGGCTCAGGACTGAATCCAGAAGTATACCCAAGCTACGAACCTGTGTCTTCAGGGGGAATGTAACCCCATCCAACACAAGTTGAATCCCTATTCCTTGATCTGCTTTCCAGCTGACCAGAAGCACCTGTCGTGTCTGGATTAAGCTTCAGTTTGTTTGTCTCCACCCAGTCCATTACTGATGACAGACACCAGTTAGCACAGCAACAGCTTCCTTGGAATTAGATGGAAAGAGCTGGGAGTCATCAGCATACTGGTGACACTGAACCCCAAAACTATGGACAACTTCTCCCAATGTCTTCATGTATATGTTAAATAGCACGGGGGACCGAATGGAACCCTGAGGAACTCCACAGGTCAATGGTCAGGGAGTTGAACAGATATCACCTTCTGGGTCCACCCCTCCAGGAAGGAATGGAGCCACTGTAAAACAGTGCCTCCAAGTCCCATCCCAGTGAGGTGGCCCAGAAGGATACCATGGTATCAAAAGCCGCTGAGAGGTCCAGCAAAACTGTTGGGGATTGCTAAAAGGGCTGGGAGAGGATATTAAAAGTTATTATCTCTCCCCTCTTGCGTGTGCTGTGCAAGTTCAGCAGAGCTTACCCCAACTGCAGCGGAAAAACGAGGATGTGTGGAGCTGCTGGTTAGAGCAGTAACAGCAATTGGTAATTACACAGGCTGTCCCTTTGGACAGACTGGGGCTTTTTACCTGGTTTCCCCCCTTTATGCTACCAACAAGACAAACAGTCTTTTGGAGGTTAAAAAAAGAGTTTACTCACTCAGATCTTGCAGATTGGTTACAGGCAGGCTTAAGAAGATATTTTCAGTCATGCAGGAATCATGTGGTAGCTGATCTGTTCTGAACGTGAGAAAGTTCAGAACTGCTTCCCAGCTACATCTTTACATGTTGCTCATTCAAGTTCATGGCTCAGACTGTTTTCCCGGGGAGAGGAAGAGAAGGCTACTGGCAACACCCACATCCTGCCCCAGGAGGTCTGGGTAACATTCCACAGAGTGTCTGCTCTAGGATGCAGAGACTCTGTGGTCCCAATTACATCATGTACTTATACATGGCTTGGGGTTTTGACTGCTCACCCCCAACAAAAACCAACAGGGACATACTCCTCTGTCTTGTTTCTGGCGTAGGTCATCCACCAAAGCTGTTTCTGTACCATAACCAGGTCTGGTTCCAGGAACTAGGTAATCTGTCTCATCCAGGAATCCCTGGAGTTGGGAGGCCACCATGCAATCCTATACCTTGCCCAGAAATTGAATATTGGAGACTGGCTGGTAATTATTCAATATATTGGGATTCAGGGAGATATTTTTCAACAGGGGTCTCAACATCACCACCTTCAGGCAGGCTGGAACCCTGCCTTGACAAAGAGAAGCATTAACCACTCCACTTGGTCAGCCAGTCAACCAGTCCCCCTCTGGCTGCTTTTATGGGCCAGGAAGGGCAAGGATCTAGAACACACGTGGTGGCTCTCACCTCTCCAAGGATCAGGCCGTACAAACTGAAAAGTATCCAATAACACTGGACAAGCAGGAGCCAAAGTTACATCCACTGCATCTGTATCCACTATAGCATCCAAGTCAGAGCAGATCCCAATGACTTTGTCTGCAAAGTGCTGAGCAAATTGTTCACTGCAGGGAACTGTGAACATAGTAGGGGAGCATAGTAAGGGAAATAGTGTTCAAAAATGCATTATATTAGGAAAATTGCTTGAAAAAAAGTGTAGATAATGCAAAATTGCATACAAAAATGCATGAATTAGGAGAAATGTGCATGAGCTTGTAAAAATTTCAATGTTTGGGATGAACCAAACTTAAGACTGGAAAAATGACAAACCTAGAAAACCCACTTTTCAAGCATTTACAAAAAAGGGGGTGTGGGCTTCAAAAGGACCCTTTGCAGCAGAACCCTCGGATTTTTTGGGGGAGGGTGTTTATGTGCTCCTGGGCTGCCCTCACTTTTCCAGGTGTGGATAATCCAGGAGCACATGAGCAAAAAGCCCAAGGATCATGTGCAAAAATGTGTTTTGGGGGCAACCCCTTCAATTCCCCCCCTTCCAGCTCTTCCATAGGTCTTCATGTATTGAGAATGAAGGTCTGCAACAAGTTCATTCAGCTGAACACACTTAGGAGCTTTCCCCATGATAGGGAACCCTGATAAGGCAGGGCTCTTGTTCATGAGGAGGCGTGTAAGCGCTTTCAGCCGAACACGATTGCAAAACGCCCTGTAGTGACCTTAGCACTACACATGTGAAATTTTTAGAGACACCCGTGTACTGAAGGTGTTGGGGACATGGCTTGTGAACATGCCTTCACCTCCCCAACCTTTTAGGCCTCCTTTGTGCAGGCTTTATTTACTGGATTTTTAAAAATTTAAACAGAAATTTATTATAACATCGCATGTACACAAAATAAAAATAAAATAAAATGTTCATTCTGAATAAACCCAAATGTATTGTTTCATATTAATGAAAAGAGAGTATAACATTATCTTAACATTTATCATTCCAGAATGCAACAAATGTTACCCATTTCTTAATAAACTTATTTTCCAAGAAATGATTTTCTCCTGCACAAATATAATCAGTCAGTTTTCTCATCATGGCAATATCCCAAATTCTAAAAACACACACCCCACAATCTGATAAGGGCAGAGCTCTGCAGATTTAGGGCATAGTCCTATGCTTGTTTAGACAGAAAAAAGTCCTACAGTTCCAAGCATTCCACAGCCAGCATGGCTGGCTAGGAATGCCAGGAGTGACTTTTTTCCCGTCTAAACATGCATAGGATTGCACTCTTACTGGATTTTAACAGATTTCTCTCCATGAAACTTGTGAGCTTTAAAAATGTGTAACCTTGGCATGCTCATGCCCTGACTTTCCACATAAAGCAGCGGCCAGATGCAAAAGAGGATGGGGCTCCTTGTCCCTTTCACATTTGTGTAGACAAGCTACACCTGCTGAAATTCCCTCACCTATTCAAGGTGCAGGAGTCCTCTCCTCTTTTGCATCTGACTGCTCTACTTGCAGCGTGTGTGTCAAATGATGCAGCAAATACAGAGAATGGGGCATTTAAAGAAAAGGATGAAAGATGACATAGAGCGGGCTTAATGGGAAGGGTCCATTATCCAACACATCTATTTCAAAGGAGCTAGCCTGGAGAAACCAAATCCTAATTGGAAAAGTAATCACTGCAAAGCAATCCAGGAACAAACCAAATACCCTCGCAAAGGCAACTGCCCTTGTTCTATAACACAGTGCACAATTTCATGTGGAAAAAACAAAACAACTGTCCAATTTGAGATGTCATTTGCCAAAGCAGAATGATCTCCCCACCCTGCACTGGGTTTAGTTGGGGGTGGGGAATGATATACTAAAAAAAAAAAGTGGTATGCAGGCAGGGATATGATGTTTTGATCCCAAGATATGACATCACTTTTTTGGAGGATTTCTCTGGTCTTGTTGGCTGTGCCTTTCCCAGTCACTGAAGGTGAACTGTACGCTTACATAATTGGTATTAATAATTCAGCTTGGTAGGAGAAAGCTTATAGCTGGTTGCTCTTTGATGCCTACACATCTCTACTGAAGCATTCATTCATAAATTGATTCAAAAGCTACAGAATGCCAGCGTGGGTGTGGGCGCCATTTGCTCTTTCAGTCGGCTCCTGCTTTGTCTAAGGGATATTGATATACTTGTACAGTAATGATTGCTGATGTGATTGTAGTCACGCAAACACGAACGCCTCACTTTGAGGGAAAGGGCTGATTCACACATGGATGTTCATCGCTCGATATTTCATCACTCAATGGCTTGTCACTCAATAACTTGCAGCTGAAGGTGTGGACAACCTCCACTGAAAAAAGCACTGCATGTATCTATTAAGATGTTTTTGTCCTTGCGGCCCAAATATTGTTAACTTCTGGGAAAAGGTCATAAGAAACATTCAGGTTATAACAGGTTATAACTTTCCATAATAGCCTAAGTACACCTTGCTTTGTTAGTTGAACAAGTTACAGCGCAATCCTATGAGGGTGCCCGCAACCCTCCGAACCCAGAGGATTGTGGGCATCCTATGCAGGGCGGGAGGAGCCTGGTGGATAGGATATCCACCGTGCTCCCCTCGCCCTCAAAAACATCTAGACCACTGATTTTGGCCAGCTAGATGTTTTTCCTCTCCTCACAAGGAGGAGAGGTTGAGGCGCCGCCTGGATCCCTCAGATACTAGTGGAGCCTCGCTTCTCTCCTTCCCACCCCCAGGAACACCCCCCCCCACGGGGGAACTAAAGATGGAAGGCCGTCTTTGGTTCCCTGCCGGCATGGAAAGAACCACGCCGGCTACAAGGTGGTGGGGGGCATGCGCTCCACAGTTCTGCAACCTCAGAAAAAAATATCTGAGGTCACAGGGGCTTCTGTGCCCAATCCTATGTTGTCGTCCCCCCCCCCCCCGGCAAGGTTGGAGGGACAGAAGTTTGCATCCTTAGTCTTAAAAAAAAGATGTACAATACAAGCCTATATGGGTCTCCTCCAAAGCAAATCCCATTGAATTTCCAGATGAGTAGGTCTAGGATTGCAGCCTTAGGAATGATTTAACTGCAGCTAGAATTTGCATCACTGCAAAGTGGAAAACACCTGAACCACCCTCTCCATTTGATTGGCCTCATAAAATACGGAATATAGCCCTTATGAATAAATTAACATGCTGTAAAAATATGAAAACAGCCATTTCTGATAAATGTGCTTAAATTGGATATATTCATTATTGGAACGCCATGTTTCAAGATCGCAAAAATCCATATTTATAATTCTCTCTGTTATAAATTATGGTTTTATTTCTATGTATTTAGTGTTGATCAATTTTGTAATTTATATTTATTGACAATAAAACATGTTGTTGTCCTTTCCCTCATTTTAGCGCAAGCCAACTCTCACCCCCTCAATAAAAATACTATAAACTAATCAAAATAAAATTATTTCATAAAAGTCTAAGAAGATATCAACAAATAACAATAGCCGTGGGGGGGGGGGATTAGAAATAGCAGTAAATAGCATTAAAAGTAATTAAAATGCATTTGAAAAAGTAATTTAAAATGTATTTGTATATGTCTTTTACTAGCTAGATGGCTTCCATCAAACAATGACCGGGTTCGTACTATCAACATGGCCCACTATGGCTTATTTATACCACAGTGGGCTGTGGTGCGTGCTGGCACATGCTGGGCGATTTTGAACATTCAAGCCAGGACACCAGCTTGTCATGTCATCTGAACCCAGCAAGGGTGGGTTGTTGGCATGGTTAACAAGTTGCCCAGAGCCTTTGGGCTGTTTTAGGGTTCTGGGTGGTTTGTTAACCATGCCAACAATGCACCCTCGCTGGGTTCGGACAACAAAACAAACTGCGGTCATGGCTTGATTATTCAAAATGGCTGCCTAGCATGTGCTGCAACCCAATGTAGCTTAAATAAGCCACAGTGGGCTGCTTGGTTGTGTGAATTGGCACAATGGGTCCCACTTTTTACCTGAATCCTAGGGAGGAGGCAAAGCCTTCCATGGCAGAGTAGGCTAGCCATTGCAATGGTAAAGCATGTATTTAAGGGAGAGTATGGGGAGACATGATAGAGGTGTACCGAATTATGCATGGTGTGGAGAAAGTGGATAGGGAGGCATTGTTCTCCCTCTCTCATAATACCAGAAGCCAAAGGGGTCATCCCATGAAGCTGATTGGTGGGAGATTCAGGACAGATAAAGGAAGTACTTCTTCACACAGCACATAGGAAAACTATGGAATTCACTTTCAGACGATGTGGTGATGGCCACCAATTTGGAGGGCTTTCAAAGGGGATTGGACAAATTCATGGAGAAGGCATCAGTGGCTACTAGTCCTGATGGCTATATACTACTCCCGTATCAGAGGCAATATGCCTATGTACACCAGTTGCTGGGGAACATGGGCGGGAGAGTGCTATTGCACTCATGTCCTGCTTGTGGGTTTCCTGTGGACAGCTGGTTGGCCACTGTGTGAACAGAGAGCCAGCGTGGCGTAGTGGTTAGAGTGTTGGACTGGGACTCGGGAGATCCGGGTTCTAGTCCCCACTTGGCCACGAAGCTCCCTAGGTGACTTTGGGCCAGTCACGGTCTCTCAGCCTAACCTACCTCACAGGGTTGTTGTGAGGATAAAATGGAGAGGAGGAGAATCATAGAATCAAAGAAAAGTAGAGTTGGAAGGGGCCTACAAGGCCATCGAGTCCAACCCCCTGCTCAATGCAGGAATCTAGGTCAAAGCATCTCTGACAGATGGCTGTCCAGCTGCACCTTGAATGCCTCCAGAGTGGGAGAGCCCACAACCTCCCTAGGTAGTTGATTCCATTGTCTTATTGCTCTGACAGTCAGGAATTTTTTCCTGATGTTTAGGTGGAATCTAGGTTCCTGTAACTTGAGCCCATTATTCCGTGTCCTGCAAACTGGGATGATCGAGAAGAGATCCTTGCCCTCCTCTGTGTGACATCCCTTCAAATACTGGAAGAGTGCGATCATATCTCCCCTCAGTCTCCTCTTCTGAAGGCTAAACATGCCCAGTTCTTTCAGTCTCTCCTCATAGGGCCTTGTTTCCAGTCCCTTTATCATCCTTGTTGCCCTCCTCTGAACCCTCTCCAGTTTGTCTATGTCCTTCTTAAAGTGAGGTGCCCAGAACTGGACGCAGTACTCAAGATGAGGCCTAACCAGTGCCGAGTAAAGGGGAATTATCACTTCCCGCGATTTGGAAGCTATACTTCTATTAATACAGCCCAAAATTGCATTTGCCTTCTTTGCAGCCACATCGCATTGCTGACTCATATTCAGTTTGTGATCTACCACAATTCCAAGATCCTTCTCACTTGTAGTATTGTTGAGCCAAGTGTCCCTCATTCTGTAACTCTGCATTTGGTTTCCTCTCCCTAGGTGCAGCACTTGGCATTTATCCCTATTAAATTTCATTCTGTTGTTTTCGGCCCAGCGCTCCAGCCTATCGAGGTCACTTTGAATTTTGTTTCTGTCTTCCAGAGTATTAGCTGTTCCACCCAACTTTGTGTCATCTGCAAATTTGATAAGCATTCCCTGTACCTCCTGATCCAAGTCATTAATAAAAATGTTGAAGAGCACCGGGCCCAGGACCGAGCCCTGTGGTACCCCGCTCGTTACCTCTCCCCAGTTTTGAGAAGGAACCATTGATAAGCACTCTTTGAGTCCGATTCTGTAGCCAATTGTGGATCCACCTGATAGTTGTTCCATCTAGCCCACTCTTAGCTAGCTTACTAATCAGGATATCATGAGGCACTTTGTCGAAAGCTTTGCTGAAGTCCAGATATATAATGTCCACAGCATTCCCACAGTCCACAAGGGAGGTTACCCAATCAAAAAATGAGATCAGATTAGTCTGACAGGATTTGTTCTTGACAAATCCATGCTGGCTTCTAGTAATCACTGCATTGTTTTCAAGGTGCTTGCAGACTGACTTCTTTATAATCTGCTCAAAAATCTTCCCGGGGATTGATGTCAGACTGACTGGCCTATAGTTCCCAGGTTCCTCCTTCTTGCCCTTTTTGAAGATGGGAACAACATTTGCTCTCCTCCAGTCGTCTGGCACTTCACCTGGCCTCCATGATTTCTCAAAGATAATAGACAGTGGTTCTGAGAGTTCTTCTGCCAGTTCCTTTATTACTCTAGGATGCAGCTCATCAGGCCCTGAAGATTTAAACTCGTTCAGAGTAATCAGGTGGCCTCCTCTCCCCTGTCCATACTACATCCCTTTTTACAACACAGAGAGAGACTTTAGAGCAGGGTTCTCCAACCTTGGGTCCCTAGATGTTGCTGGACTACAGCTCCCAGAATCCCTTGCCATTAGCCATGCTGGCTGGGTATGCTGGGAGCTGTAAGCCAGCAACATCTGGGGACCCAAGGTTGGAGAGCTCTGCTTTAGAGCATATGTAAATTAGCATATGCAAGTTTGTGCATTTTTAAATTATTTTTTTTGTCCTGTGGGCCTTAGCCCCGGATCTTTTTGGTACCTAGCATCACCCCTGGTGCTCTGGCCAGTGGCAGAGGGCAGAGTGAGTATAGGAAATACTTGTCTGTAGGAAATGCTGCGCCAGAACTCCTGGGCTCCCTATCATTAGCACTAAATGGTGACAACTTTATTTCAGAGCCTGACCATTATGAAGGGGTTGTTTAGGCAAAAATATGCTCCCCTCCACCCCAGATAGTTGTGTGGAGAACAGCGCGAGAATACAGAAGTTGGTTATCCATATTTTATAGAAATGGGGGAGGAACCCCGCCCAGAACATGTTGTACAGAGTTGCACTGCAGATGTGTCCGAGTGTGTACTATTTGACCCTGTTAATCTTTAGAACAATACCTGTGAATATTTGATTCAGCACAAGATGGATAGCTGCAGAGAAGTCCTCCTCTTATAGTCGTCATCTGCCAACACTGGTAATGAAAGCTGCTCCAGAATCCACAATACATTTCATGCTTCCTAATGAACATTTTGCACCCCTTCCATTCCAAAAGAAAAAAACAAAACCAAACCACCCCTTGGCTATTAACCATCCTCGAATAATAAAAAGAAGGATTTAATCCTTAGAGTGGCTTATTGTTCATCAGGCATAAATAAATGAATAGAGTTTTCCACTGGCATTCATACTTCCCTGGCTAATACTTTTGAAAGTTGTCTTAAATTAAAACACAAACAAACCCCAAACCCCCAGTGATCAGTGCTGTGTGTCTACTGCAGAAGTGAGAAATATATACATGACCCCTGTTTGCTTAAGGAAAATTGCAGGACAGCCAAATGCGTGTGTAATTGCATACGCATTTGTAAGTGGGGTGAGTTCCCTGGCCTCCATTAAACGGTGAAGCCTGACCTCTTAGCTTCACGTCGCCGGCGAATAGAAGGGGGAAGGCTAGGCAAAGAGAATAACTATGGTAATTCTGCTTAAATGATTACATAATTTCATCCAAATGAGAAAAGGATTCTGAGGTAATTGGTCTCTTGGGTATTATAAGGGCAGAACAGTTTGTTCTAAGATCGCCTCTCGTGTCCCCATACCACATTAGAAGTGTCACAGGGTATCTGGAACAGCTTCCTCGTACTAAAGTAAAGCCCTCCTCACAAATGACAAGATGAAAACTTGATTGCAAATGGGACCTTAGTGTTTGCATTGTTAAATTAGCTCAGATTAGTTCCTTTAGAAGTATATGTCTTTCTTCATTTGTAGTTGTGCGGGGACCTGGAAGAAACCTGAAACACAATGAGAGAGACCGAGGAAGATAGGATTTGCTAAGGGGGGGGGGGGGAGAGGAGAACAGCACGTTTCATGTATACAAAGTGCTTTGAATAGTTATGAGTTTGTTGTCCGATTACTGCGAGTAGGCCGGCCTATCACTGTAGGGAGTTCACTCAACCCCCTCATTCATTCATTCCATTTCTATACCGCCCAATAGCCAAAGCTCTCTGGGCAGTGAGTTCACAAACATTACTATCCAATACACCACATAATAAAAACATGATATAAAATCTTGAACATGCACAATTTAAAAACAATTTAAAACAGCTAAAAACAGTTACAATAAAATACTGGGACCTGATGTAACGACTGATATTAAAAGCAACACCATATGATGTCAAATGCCTGAGAGTACAGGAAAGTCTTAACCTGGTGCTGAAAAGATGACAATGTTGGTGCCAGGTGGACCTCAGTGGGGAGAGCATTCCACAGCCAGGGGGCTATTGCTGAGAAGGCCCTCTCCCTTGTTAGCATCCTCCCTCGGAGGAAGCACTTGGAGGATAGAATGCAATGAAGGGGTCATGTTGCTTCCCCGCTGTGTTCGTCAGCCTCACACCCCACTGCCACACATACAGTGGCCGTGTGAAGGGGCCCTAGGTGTGCACTGACTGAAGTATGCGCTTAGAGCTTCTCCACACAATGGAGGGTCCTGGGCCAATCAAGATTCCACTCCTGGCACAGAGGAGCTGTGCACAGATATACATCTGCATGCACACAGGAACACTTCACGCAGCCAAACGTGCAGTTGGCAGGGGGCTATGCACCATGACCCTGTGGGAACTTATGGTTTCACCTTAAAGCTATGCCTCATCAGAGTCTCAGCTTTGACAAATCCATGCTTTGTCCATGCTTGATAATGGCCTAGGATGACCAGTGGATGTATCTTTATAGGAGTGAATTTATGGGCACTAATAAGAAGGGACAGAAGCAGAGAGCGGAGAGTTAGCTGAAGGCATCTTGGGGTGCAGATTGCCTCTCTCTGGAGATTTAATGTGAAGTAGCAGATCAGATGTTCCTTGATTTTCTTGTTGCTTGGGCAAGTGGGGAGTGTGTAACTCCCCCCCCTTCTCACACTAATCCTTTACAACAGTGGTAGGCAATGTGGTGCCTTCCATATGTTTTGGACTACATAATTCCTGACCATTGGCCAAGCCAACTGGGTCTGTTGGGAGTTGCAGCCCAAAACATCTGAAAGACACCACGTTGCCTACCCCTGCCTATAGCAATGCTGTAAGTTAGGGGTGAGGAACCAATGCCCCTCCAGATGTTGTTGAACTATAACTCCCATCATCCCTGTCCATTGGCTACTCTGGCTGGGGCTCAATGGGAGTTGTAGTCCAGTAACATCTGGAGGGCCACTGACTCCCCACCCATACTGTAAGGCAGGGCTCTCCAACCTTGGGTCCCCAGATGTTGCTGGCCTACAGCTCCCAGCATACCCAGCCAGCATGGCTAATGGCAAGGGATTCTGGGAGCTGTAGTCCAGAAACATCTGGGGACCCAAGGTTGGAGAGCCCTGCTGTAAGGTATGGCTGTATTATTATCCCCAAATTGCAGCTGGGAGGCCTGAGAGAAGAGTGGCTTACATAAGGCGAGTGAACGAGTCTGGGGCTGAAGTGAGATTTGAACCAGAGATGCTGATCTACTAAAGAACACCACCTCTCCAGTGAAGTTGGTTAACTGAGCACCAAAATGATTCACTGAAGACCCCAACATCAGTGCAGGATCTCCCTCTTATGTTTCTGAGTATTGGTTGGGCCTCCAGTCTCTAGTCTTGGGGAGGGGGAGAAATATGTTTAAGGAAACAGAGAACAGAGCAAATGAAAAGGGATTCAGGTCTTGTTAACATGGTTCCTTTGGCTAGGTTTCCTTTTGATGTCTCTAGGTTTCCTGGCAAATCTGTTGTTCAAAGATCATAAGCACCCCCACGCCTCAGCAGGAGAGAAGCAACTGGAGGAGCTGCAGTGGGAAAAGAAGATTGCACCTAATCAGTCGATAGAATTGAAGGGTGCAACAATGAAGCATTAAGACGTGGCTTTTCTTCTTCCCCCCTTCTTCCCGGTGCTCTCCATGTACTACCCCTATGTTGTGAGAGAAGGAGAGCATCTGAAGCTCGACTGTGTCAATGTCATGTGCTGTACCAATGACACCAGGGGCCATGTTTATTTTAACAGGCCCATGTTGCTATTTTGCTGCAAGCCAGCAGGATCTTTATTTTTGGCAGCCTGTTAATAAATAAAAGAACATGGAGAATACAGGTCACAGAGTACAGCAGCAGTGTCCCCTTCTCTCGAATAGGTTCAGTGAGCTGTTGTGAACTCTGTCTCCAGTCCCCTCTTTGATTTGGTGCTCCCCATGCTGCTCAAGGATAATTGTCCTGCCTGCCCACCACCTCCAGGTCTGACCAATGCTAAATAACAATAAGGCAAGGTCACTTTTTTGCACTCTTCATCACTGGCATAAACTTGAACAGTTTGCAATGTTTCCCCATCCCCCACTTCCCCATTTTAGGGAACCTCGGGGCAAAAATCTCCAGAGCCTTAAGGAGACTGCGACTGCCCAAGCGAGCAAATGTCACTGGTGCACAGCACAAAGTCAGGCCCTGCACAAACCGCTTGCTCAAGGTCCACTCTGACGCTTAAGCTTGTTATCAGGTTTAAACAGGCAAACGGAAGGCTTGGCTGCTGTTCAGCAGTTTCCCATTCTCACTGACTGTGGCAAATTTCACAACTGCTGCATAAGAATGGAGAAACAGCACATTTCAGTAATGGTCATATAAAGAGCACAAATACAGTGTACGCATCCAAGATCCTTTCCAAACAGCAAATTAAATATGGTTGGGAGGGCTAGATTCAGTCATGCCATCTTCTAGGGATGGGTGAACATGTCAATTTTGGTTTCTTCCAGTCTCTCACTTTCTCTCTACACCAGGGCTCGCCAACCTTGGGTCCCCAGATGTTGCTGGCCTACAGTTCCCAGCATACCCAGCCAGCATGGCTAATGGCAAAGGATTCTGGGAGCTGTAGTCCAGCAACATCTGGGGACCCAAGGTTGGAGAGCCCTGCTCTACGCAAATAAAGAACTGGAGGGTATTTCAGTCACATTCTCTTGGGTCATTCACTGGGAAACTATGGGTGGGTAGGTAGCATTGCCACCTAAGCAGGAGAACCCCCCCCCCCCCCCAAACCTGGCCTGCTCTTGTGCCTTTAACATCAGCTTGATCTGCAGAAATCAGCTTATGAAAACATGATTACCTGCTGAATTCTGGAAGGTACAGTGACAGGAGTTGGTTGTAAAGTTATCAACTCTAATGGATGCTTGGGATAAGATGACCCAAGGCAGCCATTTGAATGTATGGTCACTCACTTTCACATTTGGTTGCTGACACAGGATGGCCACATCCAAGGAGGAACTTGAAAAGGGAAGCTGTGCAGGCTATTGCTACACACACATACACACACACCATACACAAATTATTTAATCAACTGATGGTCCTGTACCACAATATGTGAAAAAGTATCCCCCTGCATCTGGCTGGTTTTGTGAAATCATTATGCCAAGAACTTCTCTCTAGAACACTAAATTTCACCCATTGCAAACTATAATCCTCAAGCTGTTTACCTGATAAGACAGTCAACAGCTCCGAGTCTCCCCAGGAATTCTTGATTCTTTTTTGGCACAGCTCAAATTCCAGTTCAAATTTTCTTGAATGTGTAGATGACTCACAGCTTGCAGTGAGTTCTGGGGTTTTTGTTGCAGGGTTACTGGTCATGTAAACAACCTCTTCATTGCTTTCCTATTACACTGCGTATATTGGCCACGGATAGGAACTCTAACTCATTTATCAGATGAAATCAAGCACATTTGGATTATGTGGCACATTCCATCATACAGGATAAATAATGTAAAGAACTGTAAAACATGGTGCACACCCAAACATACTGTAATATGGTAAAGATAAGAACTGAGTAGGGCTTAAATTAAGGCAAGTGGCATGGGGTGCTTCCATATGGAAGGGTCCTAGTGCTAACAATCAGAAAGCATTGTGTAGCTATTCCGTCTTTTCTTCCTTAATAGATTTTCAGCAATAACAAAAACAAAAGATAAACAAACAAAAAAGAAGGAAGAAGTGGTGGGAAAACATGGGAAGGCCATGACATCATCTGGATCCTCTGTAAAATTCCATGAATGAGGCCGGGTAAAAGCCTCATGTGGGAAAGCACCCATGAAGGCAGAATGCCTAGGAGGTCTGTCTGCTGAAATATCGCCCTATGATCTAGGAAGCACATATTTCACTCCTTTAAATCTGCAACTTCTTTTTTCTTGATTCTAATAATTCTAGTTCCTCAATACTATTTTAAAGAGCTGCATATGTACTAGCAAGATTGGTACATCTAGCACAAGGAAAACAAAATCCCACTCTATTCTGTAACATATATGGGTATTATTTCATAGATTTCATAGATCATAGAGCTGGAAGGAGCCTACAAGGCTATCGAGTCCAACCCCTGCTCAATGCAGGAAACTAGAGGAGGCGTCTCCCATCCAAGTAATAACCAGGCTTGACCCTGCTTAGCTTTCCACACTCAGACAAGTTGAGCCAGCACAGCCACAGGCCTGTAGAGGCATGCCTTTAGAGGCATGGGCCAGTATTAAGTAGACCAACCTGTAAGTTAGGGTGCCTGAGGTGGTGCTAGGTACTGAAAAGATCTGGGGCTCAGGCCTACAGGAGAAAAAAAAATTCACAAATTTACATATGCTAATTTACATATATTAAAGTCTGTCTGTCTGTCTGTCTCTCTCTCTGTGTGTGTCTTTAAAGGACACTGTCTCCTAAGGACACCCCTATTTGTAAAAAAGGGATGTATGGACAGGAGAGAGGAGGGTATCAGATTTCAGGGAAAAACCTCAGGCAGAAAGAATCAAGGGTGGGCAGGAGGAGGTGAAGCACACGTGGACAAAAAGCCAGCTCAGCCAGGGGGATCAGATGCAACAGAGATCATCAGGGCCCCTGTACCTTTATTTCAGCAAGTGCCCATGGACAGCAGGGTGGTGTGGCAGATGGCCTCCCAGAGATTCGGGGCTCCAAATGAAAGATTTGGGGCTCCAGCCCTAGTAGGCTGCCCCCTAACACTGTCTCTGTAGGGTGCTTCCATCCAGCCGAAAGACTCCTAAGGCTACCAATCAAGAGCCTTTTTTTCTGGTAAGAAAATCTAGCTGCTACATAATTTTTCATTTTTACTCCAGAGCAGGCACAGGGGTCCTGGTCCTGATCTCAAAAGCGCCCCCCCCAGCCACACTAGGGTCCCAATCCAGATAGGCCCCTCTGCACATTTTTTAATGGGGGGCCCAGGTGTCAGCAGTGGGCCCTGCAGGGATGTTTGGACCCCAGCAAATGCTCAAAGATGGTAGGTCCTGTGGCCATAATCCTTTGTAAGTTAGGTTTGTAAATTAGGTAAATATTTCTTCCTTTTTTAATGTTTATTAGGCTACTCTCCTATGTAGCTGGGGGTAACCCTCATTGAAATTAATGGGACTTACTTCCGAGTAGACTTGTACAGGATTGCACTATTATTTACTTTAAGCATTTTTACCCTGCTTATCAGCCAACCAGGCTCCCCAAGCTGCTTAATAAGGTCAATAAGAACAATAATATGTCATAAAAAATAGTAGACTATTAAAAGAAGTAGCCATGATGACTCTTCATATCTTCCTCTGCTGCTAAACAGTGCAGTTGGAGCTAATGGCCTCTGGGAGAGGAGGAGGTCCCACTCTCAGCTTGGTGAAACAGAAGCGAGTGGAGAAGGAAATGAAAGGCATGTTTGGCAAGCCAAATCTGGACTGTGGCCATAGGAAGTAGGAGGGAGGGATCTGTCAATTTCAGTTCCTCTCTGTTTCTCATTTTCCCAGTCTTATGCTCAATTCAATTTATTTATTACGGTCATAAGACCAGCAAATAAAATAAAACATTAATATTCAGAAGGCCAACAAGACATACACAGTGGATACAATAATATATATTTTAAAATATATTAATTAGTTAAAATAATTGATTAAAACTGGCATGTGTCCCACTCATAAAATCAAGATTTTAACAAGTTAGAACATTTTCAAACAGTCACCATCATCCCTCGTCGACAAGCGATTGCAGCTGCGCAAAATCTAGCCACCTCAGAAGTTACCTGAAGATTCTGACCCGCTAATAGATAATCTATATAAAACTGGTCAGATCTCCCAGGTAATCGTTGCAAAATAGGAGTAATGAAAATGTGCCGAAATTCACGATAAAAAGAGCAGTACAGTAATACATGACCCACAGTCTCTACCATGCCAGCTTCACAGAGGCATAAACGCTCAGTGTATGGGGTGCTGTTATATCTACCCTCCAAAAGTGCAGAGGGTAACACATTAAACTTAGCCAATGTGAATGCTTTCCTGTATTTTGGAATGGTTAGAAAGGATAAATAGGATGCGGGTAAAAAAACCAGCCCCTGATCTCTAAATTCTGGATATGGGGTAGCTGCTCTTCTTTGATCTTGTAGCTCAATGTCCCTAATGCGCTGGCATATAACCTCTTTGGCTTTTATGTAGCCAAGGGACAAAATGGCATTCCGTGAAAAACCCAAATTGCACAGTTTCTTGTCCACAGCCCTTTTCCATTTTGACTGAAATGCATCAGTTAAGGACAAGGGGGCTAAATTTTGGGGGGCAAATGTCATTTTTAGCCAAAAATTTAGCTTGTGCACCCAAGCCCGGGATTCAATTGAGATTTGGCCTGTCTCTAAACGTAAGAGCACATTAGGCACACAGCTCGGAAGACCGAGAATACTTCTCAAAAATTTTGTTTGGGTGGTCTCCATAGTAGCAAAATTGCTGTAAACACACAGTTGTGCACCATATAACAGTTGTGTTAGCACCTTGGCAGAGAAAACTTGTAGGGCCGCTGGAATATGCTGGCCCCCTTTTGTGTAAAAGAAAGAGATGAGCGATTTAACACTCCTCTGTGCATTTGCAATGACACTAGAGATTTGGGTTCTCCAAGAGCCAGATGACTGAAAGACAACTCCCAAATATTTATAAGATTTAACCTGTTCAATTGAGTGGGCATTTATCTGCCAGCGATGTCTAATACGTTTTCGAGAGAAAACTAAGACTTTAGATTTAGTGTAATTGACCACCAGCTTTTCAGATTTGCAATAAACGTCCAAAGCTCTTAGTAACCGACGCAAGCCAATGCATGTCAGAGAGAGGAGTACCGCATCATCTGCATATAACAGAATAGACAAAGATCTATGTGCCAGCTTGGGAGGGTGAGAATTTGTCTCAGAAAGCCCTTTGACCAAGCTGTTAATATAAATGTTAAACAAGGTAGGGGCAAGAACACAGCCCTGTTTTACACCAATGTAAGTTGGAATTGGTCTAGTCAAATGGCCATCGGGGTTGCATCTTACCTGCAGCCAAGTTTTATCATAAAGGCTGCGAATAAGAGCAAGCAAACGCCTATCGATGTTAGTGGCCTCAAGTTTTTGCCAAAGCCTGTCCCTTGGAATTAAATCGAAGGCAGACTTAAAATCAATGAAGGCTGTATAAAGTGCCCCCCCAGGGACAGAAGAGTATTTTTCAACCAAGTGTTGTAACACAAGTCCCTGATCAGCTGTAGAGCGCCCTGGTCGAAAGCCTGCCTGCTCATCCTCCAGCAAATTCTCCTCCTCCATCCAGCTTAAAAGTTTCTCAAGGAGGTGACTAGCATACAACTTGCTGACAACATTCAATAGACTAATTGGCCTATAATTAGCGGGATCTTCTCTATTCCCCTTTTTATAAATCGGGATAATGGTGGCAAGGCCCCAATCTTCTGGTATAGATGCTGTCTGATCGATACAAGTAAATAAGACTGCCAGGAGTCTTATGCTCAGCTCATCCCAAACTTTGAGAATTTTTCCAGTCTTACATTTGGAAAAACCTCGAGATTTTTTTTTTTTTTTAAAAAATTGCATGAAAATTCGTACTCATGTTTGTTGCATTCCTCCTTATACATACATTTTTGCAAGCAATTTCCCTAATATAATGCATTTTCAGGTGCTATTTTCAATAATATATGCCTTTTTGTTTGCAGCCCCCCCTCCCCCGATATATGCTTTTTTGTATGCATTTTTATTGGAGAACTTCACTGCAAAATTCAGAGAAGTGTGAATTTTGAAGGATAACTGAGATTTGGGGTTTGCGCATAGTTCTGAATGTGCGCAATGGATTTCTCCCTCATCCGTAATAGTAAGTACTGAAATAGTCTACAAATGAGAGACCTGGACAAAGCCACAAGTCTTGTATATCGAAATATCCAGCTAGCCAGCACATTCTGAAATAATTAACTCATTTTGGAGAGGAAGTGTACTGTCCATGCTAAAGCAATTCTAGCCTGAAAAATGATTAAAAGATTGGAAGATTGGCAAGGCATTGACACTGATAGAACTGAAGGTCTCCTGTGAATCATTTTATGGACACTTAGGAACCACCAACGACTCTTTGCCCACTGCTGCTGCTGCTTCAGTCATCCCTACCGCTGAGATGGATTCTTGGAATGCTTTGCTTTCTCCTGTGAATCAACATGAGAGAACAGCTTTGCAAAATGAATTATTATTACAGAAGGCAGCAGGGGAGAAATCATGACAAAGCCAACTCCAGAACACAGGTTGATGGCATAATGGTGGATAGTACAAATGCATACTTTTACGTGATTCAGTAGAACAAAAAAGTAGCACAAGGCAAGCTAAACAAACATGTTGCTTGCTGAATTAGGCTTTATCTGCTCATATTTTGCCCCCAGTGTGATGTTTTCCTCCCAATGTGCCATAACAGTGACATAGGAGCAATACTGCATAAGTAAGTATAGGCAATAACTGGAAATCTCATCCATCTGCACCGGGCAGACATGGCTGGGATTCAAACCCAGACTTTTAAGAGATAAGCACTTAAGAGCACTCCAAGTTCTGGGCCTGGACAAGCCTGTCTGATTCACTTTCTCCCCTAATTTTGTTAAATATCAAATTTTTTCTGTCTTGTTCATGAAGAAATATGTGAAATTTGGACAGTTCTTGTAAAACACCACGACCGCCGAATGAAATTCTTACCCATCCCTAGTTCATATGCTTTTAATAGCGCAAAAATACCTACGATACCAGAGCAAAGGCCATCAATTTCATTTGCTGCTTGTGAACACCCAGAGCAGGGGTGGGAACCTTTGGCCCTGCAGATGTTGTTGGACCACAACTCCCATCATCCCCGACCATTGTCCATGCTGGATGGGGCTGATGGGAGTTGGAGTACAACAACACCCAGAGAGCCACGGGTTCCCTGTCTCTGACTTAGAGGTGTTTGGCCGGCTAGTGCTGGAAAACAGAATGGTGGACCATGGTCTGATCAGGCAGGGCTCTCCTTATTTTTTTATGGACTACTCTGGGGCATTCTGTATCTGCTGCGTGGATAAGGTGGGAGATCTGTCTGGTATGTGTATCGGTTTGTAATTTGCAAGTGCACTGAAGGAGCATATTAGAAGACATTCTCTCTTTCCCTAAAAGTCTTCATGATGAAGGGCCCCCAAGGCCCTTTCTGTGTCCCGTTTATGCCATTGCTAATCAGCAGGGAAACAGCTCATGGCATTCCAGTGCCATATATAGTAGTCATATACTTTCTCATTTTGATTTTAAGGGTTAACCTGAGGCACATTGGCATTTCTGTATGTTTTGTTATGGCGCCTAGCATCTATCTAAATAAATATAATAATGATAATAATAATTATTATTGTAACTTTGGAAAGTACCCCTCAGATGATGAACGATACTTTACTTCTGGCAAGCAAATTTTGTTTTGCTTTTGTTTCCTAGTTACACTAGTAAACTGGCCAATACATTGCCAAGAGAAGCATTTCTGTTGAAAAATGCTGATTCATAGACATCTCAATGTCTGCAGTAAATGCCTTTCAAACAGAGCTGAGCCAAAATTTCTCAGAATCCTTTTTTCTCTTTTACTCAGCCCCATGGAAAAAGAAGAATTTTCTCTGAATTTTTTCCACCATTTTGTTTGTGTGGCAGCTGCCATTTCCTTCTAGGTTTGAAGCACTCTGGAAGATGCAAAATGGTGGCCAGACTGCCAAGACAATACTCCCCCCCCGCATTTTGTTTTGTTTTGTTTTGCAGCGGCAGCGAAACAAAACAAAAATGCAGGGGAAAAAGAAAGAAGCAGTGGTACTGTCACTGGTAATGGTAGTGGAACAGTTGGGAAAATTTCCCTCTCCCTGCAGAAATGGGGTGAAATGGGCCTCCCCCACCCCAGTTTCTCCACCCAGAATTGCGTGGAGAATTCAAGAGGCCATTTGCACACAGCTCTACTTTCAAATGCTTACTAAATCAGCTGATTCCTGCTATGGCCAGGGAATCTAGGTTATATCTGGGACAGTAATCCTTCAGTACATAGAATCATAGAACCATAGAATAGTAGAGTTGGAAGGGGCCTACAAGGCCATCGAGTCCAACCCCTTGCTCACTGCAGGAACCCAAGTCAAAGCATCCCCGACAGATGGCTGTCCAGCTGCACCTTGAATGCCTCCAGTGTTGGAGAGCCCACCACCTCCCTAGGTAGTTGGTTCCATTGGCGTATTGCCCTAACAGTCAGGATTTTTTTCCTGATGTCCAGGCGGAATCTGTCTTCCTCTAACTTGAGCCCATTATTCCAAGTCCTGCACTCTGGGATGATCGAAAGGAGATCCTGGCCCTCCTCTGTGTGACAACCTTTCAAGTACTTGAAGAGTGCTATCGTATCTCCCCTCAGTCTTCTCTTCTGAAGGCTAAACATGCCCAGTTCTTTCAGTCTCACCTCATAGAGCTTTGTTTCCCATCCCCTGATCATCTTTGTTGCCCGCCTCTGAACCCTTTCCAGTTTGTCTACATCCTTCTTAAAGTACAGGGGTGTACAACTCAAATCACTGTGGGGGTCACTTTTACATTTTTATTAACTTGACCACTGCCTTCTAACAGTAAAAAAAAAAGGGGGGGAAGGAAAAAAAACCCTATCACAAATAAAACTAAGCATACAAATAGGTGTGGACAGAGCACATTGCTACAAGTTCCTTTACTACAGGGATGGGCAAGGAGTGAACCTCCACTTCTTGTACTAGGCTTGGTTCCATTTTGAGTCAAGTGGAGCCCATCCCTCTTGTACAGGCCTGGCTTGTCCCCAAATGTTCCCCATTGCCTAACAAATCTGAACTCTCCTTCCTACACCACTGTCTCATCCACATAAGAGACTCCTCAGCTTCTCCTATCTAGCTGCCCCTGCATGTGGAACAGGTAGCATTTCAGAGAAACTTGAGAAAGCCACCATGGTGGTCCTGGATTTCCCATTCCATTGGTACCAACATAGACCACGACCACTGACTCCACCCCAGTACTATCTACAAAGCTATCTAGATGGTGCGTGATATCTACAACCTTCACACCAGGCAGCCAATTTACCATGCAGTCAACACACCCATCACAAACTCAGCTGTCAATGTGTATGATGATAGACTCTCCCACTACCACAAGCCCCCTGGAGGCACATCCTTGGCGTGAGAGGATATTTGCTCATCTTCCAACTAATTATCGGTCCCTTCTAAGGTTTCATTTCCCTCTTCCTCAGAATGACGCCCTCCTTCCCCAAGACCCCCATTCTCTGTGACAGCAGAAGAGGAGCGATCACCCAGGGATTGGGATGCTGCTAGTAGGTCCCCAAAGGTCTCATCCACCAACGTCTCTCAGCTTCTCCAGGTCAGCAACCTTGACTTCAAGGGAACAATGTTGCTCCCTGAGAGCCAGGAGCTCATTGCACCAAGCCCACACCCACAACTTCTGCCCAGCTGGCAGATAGTCATACATGTGGCACTCAATGCAATACACTGGATAGCCCCCACACCCCTGCTGGCTTGCTCCCTCATAACTTTTTTATTTGCTATTATTGGGTTTGTTTACCTGGAAAACCAAGTTTTTTACTAGGAGAAGGTGGGGAATTTATGTATAGTTATTTATATTTATAGTTATTTATTTACAGTTACTTACTATGAGAAGGGAGGGAAGAGTCAACTGCCTTGGCCTCCTTGCTCTGTTGCTAAACTCTCATTTATTTATTATTTATTTATTATATTTATACCCCGCCTTTTTTTCCTTCAAGGAACCCAAGGCGGCTTACATAATCCTCCTCCTCCTCCTCCTCCTCCTCAGGGCCGGCGCAACCACTAGGCCAACTAGGCGGGGGCCTAGGGTGCGTGGCTAGAGGGGGCGCAGAAACGCTCCGCTCCTGCCAGCCAGCCAGCACACAGAGAGAGAGAGAGAGAGAGAGAGAGAGAGAGAGCAAGAGAGCCAAATTTCCTTTAACTTTTGGGGTTTGTAAAATCTGCCGGTTTTTCCTGGGACTTTTCGGGGCTTGTGAGGGCGGCTGAGGGAAACACGCAAGGCTTGGCGTCTGGTTACGTCTCGCTTTTCGGTTCCACGGAAGACCCTCGAAGGAAGGCGGCGGGTAGTCCCACCCGCACCCCTTTCCCCAGCAGAAATCTCATGGGGATCGCCCCCAAGACAGCATCTTTAGAAGACCCGAGACATTTGCAAGCCGAGAGGCATGGAGGAGGGGGAGAAGAAAGGCCGGTTACGGAAGAGCTCGAGGCTTCCCCTAACCACCCCTTTCCTTTGCCTTCTCCACCCGTCAGGCAGCTCCCCAAAGCCTGGGCTTCTGCTACTTCTTTTCTCGGTCGCTGTAACTCCACTCTCCCGCGTGAGAAAAGGGTAGGGGCCCAATCTCTTTTTTGCCCACCCTTACGCTCGTTCCAGGGAGCTCGTGGCAAGTTCTCCTCTTTGGATCAGCGCAGGATACCTGGGAATGAAGGGGGCGCTGGAATTCCAGCCTCTGTGCCCAACCACGGGGTGGGGGTGGGACTACCTGCCGCCTTCTTTCGAGGGTCCTCCGTGGAATGGAAAAGCGAGACGTAACCAGACACCAAGCCTTGCGTGTTTCCCTTGAGGCCATGGAGGAGGAAGAGGATCCCCCTTTCTTCTTCCGTGCCTCGGTGAGCCGCCTCCTCCTCTTCCCCGCCGCACGCTTCGCCTTTTCCCTTTCCTTTTTGCTCACCCCTCGTCCCCTCCCGCCGTCCTCAGATTTTGCTTGATTTTTCCCCCTGCTAGGGACACCCACAACGGCTCAGGTAAATTTTGTTTTGCGGAGATCTAATGGTCTTTGCCCCACCCCCCCGTAATGTGTGCTGCTTCACTTGCTTTAAAATGTGATAAGCCAGCCCTGCTACATTTGGGGACCCTCTTCCTGCTCATCCCACCCAGTGCTAGGGTGCAGGGCTAAAGGGGGCGCCAGAAACGCCTTGGGAAAAAAATACAGTGCTAAAATGCATGTTTTACCAGGGGGGGTGTGCTAAATATCTGATCTTGCCTAGGGCACCAAACTGCCTTGCACCGGGCCTGCTCCTCCTCCTCTCCATTTTATCCTCACAACAACTCATGGGTGCTTAACTTGCTCGTGTGCTGAAACTTTGTCACTGGGGGTGAGTCACTTCATCGCTGGGGCTCCTCATGCTCACTGCATAAGATATTTTATTTAAAAACACACACACCAAACAACCCAGCAAATGCAGCTGATTAGTCAAAACTGTTTTGAATATTGGACAGCTGTTGAAAGACAAGAGTCCAGGATAGAAGAAATATAAGCCAAGATGCTCTGCATTGTTTAAAAAATGGGTCTGACATTAATATTATTCCATTTAGAGTAAGTCCCAAAGGATGCCTTTTAACTGTGGTTAAACAGGTCTCTGGTTCTTATGAAAACTTGCCCTGTGGATTAACCTTTTTAATGACTTAGGGAATTGGAGTATATGGAAGTGATGATCCCATGAACAATGGAGGGTGCCTGCCTATTTCAGATCAAAACCCTCTGTGGGGGGCTCTTTTAGGACTTTCAGGAAGATTTGGTGAGTCAGCCAAGCCGGTATTGATTAATTAGCTCCTTGAGAGAGCAGCGCTAGCTGAGAAAACACTCTCTTCCATGCTGAGTCAGAGCTTGGAGATGGATGGTCCCTACCAAGAGATTTGCTGGTTTAGGAGGGTTAAGGTACTTGGAATAAGTGGATATGCATGGAGTATTATGAGATGGTATGCCAAGAGGATGTGTTGATATGATGTAGTAGAAAAGCTTACCTGAACCTGGTCTTCTCCGGATGTGTTGAACTACCATTCCCACCTAGCATGGCCATGAATGATTCATGCCAGCTGGGGATGATGGGAATTGAAGTCCAACAAATCTGGAAGGCACCAGGTTGGGGCAGGCTGGAGTAGAAGGTGATGGCGAAAGAGACCTTAATAATGTCTAAACAAACACAGAGTCCAGAGTAGCACCTTAAAGACTAACACATTTATTCTGGCATGAGCTTTTGTGGACTATATAGCCCATTTCATCAGATGCTTGGAGCATTATGGGGTTTGCTCTTTATTTACACTACATATGTTGGGGTGGGTGGGCAGACAGTGCCAGCTCCAGGTTTTTGAAGGTACTTTGACAACACACCCTCAATGGGCCCCTCTCCCTTCCCGCCATCATCGTCACCAGCTGCTCTTGCTCCTCTTCCTCTTTCTCATCATTGCTGCCACTTGCTTCCTTGACAGAGAGCGAGCCAGGGAGCAAGCAGGCCGTGGCATCTCCTCCTCACCAGCACAGTTGTCTGGGCCAGAGCGAGAGGCAGGTGAACAAGCTGGTAGCAATGGTGAAGAGGAGGAGCAAGTCCAAGGGAGGATTGTAAACAGTGAGGTCAGAAGGAAATTCAATGCAGAAAGTACCGATGATGACAATCACATTATTAACAGTGATTGTTCACAGTGCAGCTGTTGGTGATAACACACATCCTGGCACTAGGTAAGCCAAGAAACACATGTATTGTGATTTATTTATTTATTTAAAAAATCCATTATCCTGATTCAAGCCTCTGGTGATAGAATCTATCAACAGGTTTAATTCTAACTCAGCAGCTTCTTGCTCCACTTGAAGTTCCTTTGCTGCACAATAGCCACTTTAAGGTATGTGATAGAGGTTATGAAAATAGAAAAGGAAGTAGTTTGTTGCATGTGAACATGGGTGAAGAACTTAAGAAGAGCACTGCTGGATCAGACCAAATGTCCGTCTAGTTCAGCATCTTCTTTCTGACATTGGCCAACCAGATGCCCAACCAGAGAAGACCACAAGCAGGGCACAAGGGCGACACCCCCTCCCCAGTAACTGGGATTCAGTGGCACATTGCCTCTGAATCTGGAGGCCACATATGGTCATGATCATCATCTCTGATGCCGGCCAAAACAATTGATGGATGCCAGGAAGCCTAAGGCTGCAATCCTATGTACATTTAGCAAGGGTGTAAATCACCCTGAACTCAGTGGGACTCACTTCTGAGCAACATGCATAGGATTGCATTGTAAGATTAGAATAGTCCTATACATGCTTACTTGGGAGTAAGCTCCATTGAACTCAGTGGGGCTTGCCTTTGAGTAAATATGTATAGAATTGCACTGTAAAGCACCCACATTCTGAGCTGAATTTTTAAGAAAATGTTCCTGGTGAGTTATCATTTAAGGGCACAATCCTATGCATATTTAGACAGAAAAAAAGCCTACAACTCCCAGCATGCCCCAGTCATGCATGTTCTGTCTAAACATGCATAGGATTGCACCTTAAGAGACATTGTGTATATATATATTTAAATTGTTTATTTTATCTTATTTTATTTAGGGCATTTATATACTGTCCTTCATAAAAGAAAAAGAAAAATATCTCAGGGCAGTTTACACAAAAATGTCAGTAAAAATATAAATACAGTCAGCATAAAAACCAAACAAAACTAATTAAAACAACGGACTGAGATCTAAAATCTAAAAGTGTGGGAGAGTTAAAAAAAAGAAAGAAGAAGCTCCGGGTGGAATCCTGCAGCAGGTATTCAGCTGGCTGAGGGGCCATAGGAAGCAATGAAGTGCCACACCACTGGCAGAAAAGGAAGTCCACTGGTGGGATGGCACTTCTGCTGAAAGAGGCCTGTGGTACACCTGCGGAAAGCTCCACAGGTGTGGATGTCCCATCAGTTCTGTTCTGTTGGCAGCAGGAGCCAAAATGGAGCATTCTGGGGATGTGTCGGGGATGTGTTGAGAGTGGCCAAAAATCTGCAGGATCCTTGTTTCCCTGACACACCCATGAAAAGGGTACCAAACTCCACCAGTCTTTAGGCTAACATAGTAATCTCCCTTCCACTGGAGTCTATGGGCAGAATCCAATGGGGTGCTCATGCACCCACCAATTCTCTTGTGCCCCCCCCCCCAATTCATGCTGTGCCCACTGCTTGCAGAGCAGAGATTTAGCACTTCTGGGGGCAACCAGAAATGAGCAAAAACGCTTGTTTCTGGAACAGGGTAGGTCGGCGGAACCCACACAAGGGACCTCTGGCAACCTATCCCAAACCAGAAACAAGCATTTCTGCTTATTTCGGGAAGTGTTAAATCCCCCGGAAGCGTTAAATCTCTGTTGCACAAGCAGTGGGTCCTGCTTGTGCAACGGTATCAGCGGGACAACAGAATTTGTGGGGTGTAAGAGAATCTGTGGGGGCATAAGCACCCTGTTGGATTCTGCCCAATGGGAGGGTTGTTGTTGTTGTTTAAATATCTGTCCTATCTTATACCCTGGCCACAGTGAGCTGGCAGGCTAAGGAAGTGGCAGTAGCTCTGCCATGGAATCCCACCACCATCTCCATGGAATTGCTTTGTCAATAACATTGGTACAGCACACAGTTACTGCACCTCCCGCCCGTTCTTCTCCTGGTCTGTGTACCCACCCTTCCTTCTTGCCTGTAACAGTCCTCTCCCCAACCCTCCTCCTCTAATGTTGACATACAGTACTTTTGCGAGAGGACCAATAGAGAAATTAAATGAAAGATGCAGCAAGTCCTGTCCCTTGGTTCATTTCAAGGCCTAAGTAGGCAGCATCACTGGATGAGGACTTGACAACCCTATCATGGCGTGTGTTTTCCCAGTTGGCAGGTTTCCTACATCAGCCTGGTGCCTTCCAGATGTCTTGGATTGCAACTCCCATCATTCCCAGGCAGCACGGTCAGATGTTGGACACCCTCCGGGAAGGTTTTTCCACATCTGGAGGGACAAGTTGGCTTGGAAGGTTGATGGGACCAGTTGGCTGGGAAGGTTGATGGGAGTTGCAGTCCAACACATCTGGATGCAGGAATTTTTTTGTTTATTTAGGAAAAGAAAATAAGAAAAGACAAGGTATAATTTATGGCTTTGGGGATGAACTGACAAGCTTGGGTGTTTGGGGATACCATACTTCAACTGGTAACAAATGTAAATAGGATCTTTGAAACCAAGTAGTGACCTCAGAACCCTCAAAGGAGCCTTTCCGTTATGGGCCTTGATTGTGAGAAGTTCCCCTCAGGAGGTGTCAAACCACTGATCATGATGTAACTCCCCGCCCCCCTGTTTTACAGTCCTGTTTCTCCTTTTGTGGAAAGGTTGTAATGAAAGTGTAGACAATGAAAGTTTAGACATTTTGCTGGCTGTTGGTGTATGAACAGTCCCAGATGCTCCTCCATCATTCAGCACCTCGTAGTTCTTCTTTTATTTATGGCTTAAGACGGCTTAAGATGTTTCCAGGAACACCTCATCCATTTCAGTCTCACAAGGCCTTATCCACCCGTATAAGGGTTTCATGGCTACAACAAAACCATTGTCCCTATCCTCCCAGCATCTTCAACAGCAACATTTATTTATTTAAAACATGTATATCCTACCTCTCCTTGCACTCGAGCTGGCTTATCGTCAAGAATAAAATCACAACAGTGATATATGGCCTCCAAACTTATGACAAGTATGACAACAAAAGGTTTCAATAAAAGAAGTCAAAATGCAGAACCAAACTGAAAACCCACAATAGTTCAGCACTTCAGCAACCCAGCCTTAAGTGCACAATTCTTTGCAACAGCGATTAGCGAGCATATAATTTCTGCATGTTTTTTTTACCCATAATTCCATTCTGATCTGTTTCTTCATTCACTTGCAATTATATATGCTGCTCTACGGTCCTTGGTGCAAGAGCAGGATGTAACAATGCTCAGAAGTAACCCCCATTGAATTTAATGGAACTTACTCTCTGAGGTAAGCATGTCTAGAATTGCAGCCTAAATTGTAATAAATAAACACAATGCCTTTGTATTCCACCTGTGACTCAAAACCTAAACTGGGGGAAATCAGTAGAAACTAAAGGATCGTTGAGACAAGATGGCTCTAGACGCGGCCATCTTAAAGAAAGCCAGATATGCCTAAAATCAAATCAGATTATCTGCTTGGCTCTTGCAATGAACAGGCTGAAGTTCATAACTCTGTTGTAAGTGAACATTTCATGGTAATTTAGACTGCCTGGCCCTATTATTTAAAATGATTATTTCTCTCACTACAACTTGTATTGCAGCAGTTGCCAAATGAGAATCGGGGCTTATCGTACCAGGCTCCACACACAACAGAGAGTCCCGTGCCTTCAGAACAAAAAGCTACACAGCAAACAGCTGTCACGGCTGGCAGAGTCCAGAGACCTATATTTGGGTTTGCCAACGAAAACAGAGCAGCGGGCTCACTGACATCATCGTTGTCCGGTTGGGTCACTGGGAGAATTTCCTGAGGACTTGCGCCACGGGGAGGGTGAGAGCGGTGATTCCTTAGCATCAGCTGTGCCTGATGTGACAGTGTCAGGGAACGGCTGGTAAGGGGTGAGCTCTGTGACCATAGGCCCAGGATGACCTCAAAATGCACAGTGAGCACATAACAGATTCATGCAAGGGTAAATCATGTAAAGAGCACAGCTGCACGGAGACAGTCCGTTTAGTTTTCATACTGTCAACAAGCGCCTCTGTTTTTCAGAGAGCTTTCAACAGCTCCCTCAGAATTTGTGTCTCTTTTTTGCCCAAACGCCCAGGCACTAGAAGGAATATTGCTGCTGCTACGACTCCTACCACTGCCAGCTCCAGGTTTGTAAGGGCCCTTGGCAGGACCGGTGCAGGGCAGTTTGGCGCCCTAGGCTGGCTTATATTTAGCGCCCCCCCTCTCGTGCCGGGGGGGAGGGCTCCGGAGCAAAGCAGCCGGGAAATGCCTGCTTGCCCAGCGCTCCTCCAGCAGCCGCTTTCCCCGCTGCCTACCGGTCGCCGCCGCGCGCGCTCCTGACCCGGCCTAGCTCCGGGCGCAGAGGAAAGCCTAGCGCGACCGCGAGCCCGCCCAGTGCCCGCAATCCCCCCCTGCACAGACCTGGTGGTTGCGGACCGGTGCCTTTGTCGGCGAGGCGGGGCAGGAGCGCAGCGTTTCTGCGCCCTCTTCCGCCACGCGCCCTAGGCAGCCACCTGGGTCTGCCTAGCGGTAGCGCCGGCCCTGGCCCTTGGTCCAGCCAGACACCCTCAATGGGCTCCTCCTCCAGTGTAGGTCTACATTCTCACCTCCATTCTCAGCAGCTTCTACTGCTGCTCCTCCTCTGTCCGATCATTGCTAGCACTTGCTTGCTTGACCGGCAGAGAGCCAGCGTGCAAGCAGGCAGTCGAGGCTACTGCTTCTCCTCCTCGGGACTGCTCCTGCCCGGGCCAGAGCGACAGGCAGATGAACAAGCAGGTTGCAATGGGGAAGAAGAGGGACAACTCCAGGGCATTCTTGTCAGTGGGCTGCCCAGGGTGGCTATTTTTTTTTTATTATTTTATTTTAACCCAAATTAATTATCGCACATATTTGCAAAAAATAATAATATATATTTATTTTTTTTGCTGCCTGTGCACAACTGCAATGATTGCAGTTACGTGCAGGTGGCAATGGGGACACTGAGGTGGCTACTGGGCAGGGAGGGGTGCCTGTTGGCAAAGTCCCCCTAAAGGTGCAGATCTCCCCCCCGTCCTTTTGAAGCATCTGTCACCTGTCAAAATGAGCTGTCAGTTCCTTCAAAAGCCCAGGGAGATGGTTGCTTGTGAAAAGGGGGACCCCCCTTTTCACAGTAAGATCCCTGGGATTATATTGGGGAGCCCTTTCTCCCCAGTGTCCGTCCCCCCATTTTGCCACTGTTCCCAAGGTGATACCACCCCAGGAACATGCAAAAGTAGCGGGGATTCCCTGGGGCAAGGGGGGAGTTGCTCGCAAGGACAAGCCAGCCGTCATTGGAAGCTATTCCCACCCCCTCGCCCCCCCAGGGATTCCCCACTAATTTTGCATGTTCCCGGGGTGGCTATGCATGATTGACTTACTTACCCCTGTGTAAGTGCACACAGCCCTGATTCGGATCAGGACCATAGCAATTTGGGAGGGGAGATTTAAGCTCCCCCTTCCATTTTCATGCCAAAATTCCGCCCCACCATGGGGTGGGGGGTTAAAACAAGAAAAAAGTCTCCGTGGATTCCAATGGAGCAGCTTTCTCTTTTTTTAATCCTCTCCCCCGTGTGCGTGCGTGTGCGTGTGTGGAGGGATTTGGGTATGAAAACAGGAGAGAGGAAAGCTTAAATCTCAAGGAGTGCCTCCAGCAACATCAATGTAGGCTGTTCAACAAGATCTGCCACGGACGGCCTTCTCCCTGTCCCATCAGCCAGAGAAACCAGGCTGGTGGGGACTAGGAGGAGGGCCTTTTCTGTGGCAGCCCCCAATTTATGGAACTCTCTCCCCAGTGACCTCCGCCATGCCCCTTCCTTGATTAGCTTCCGCCGTGCATTAAAAACGTGGCTTTTCAGGCAGGAATATGGGGTGGATTAGGATTTTTAAAGTTTTGTACTGTTTTTAATTGTGTTTTACACTTTGTTCTTTCTTGTATTTCATTGGACTGTACATCGCTCAGAGTGGCTGGATGACTGGCCAGATGGGTGATTCAAAAATATAATAAATAAATAAATAAATAAATAAATTCCCCCCTCCCAAATCACAATGGCCCTGATTCAAATTGGGGCTACACACACTTACACAGGTGTAAGTAAGCCAATCATGCATAGCTACACTATGTATGATTTAAATAACGTTTAGTTTGGCTCTGAACTCGCACAAGACCCCATGATGCCATGCACTCTAATAGGCATTCAAGAAGAGCTGCTGGATGTTTTTAAACTAAAGTAATAAATAGAAAGAAAGAAAGAAAGAAAGAAAGAAAGACACCTTCAGTTGCCTTCGACACTACAAAAAGTAAATGGAACCCTGGCCCTGGCCCCTTCCTCAAGGAGAAAATTATTCAAAATTCTCACCTCCCCAGCCTGTTTTGTCAAATTTTTTGTCTTGCCTCCAACCTGCCCCCCGCCCACCATGAATTACCGAACATGGGAGAATCGAAATATTTGGCACAGCACTAAGTAATGGTCTTGTCAGAAGAGAGTGAGAATGATGTCAGTTAGAGACGAACTGATATTATTCTGAAAACATTGGTAAACATTTGGTAAACACTGAAGGCAGTTATCAAAATGTTTACAGCAGCCTTCACCAACCTGGTGCCTTCCAAATGTTTTGGACTTACAGTCTAAAAGACATGATATAAAAGGGAAAAGGTATCAGGAGGGACTAGGAAAAAAAGCAAATTTCAGGTAGCAAATTCTCCCCCCCCCCCACCACCACACCCCTCCCTCAGAAGAATGGCCACTGGGAGAGGAAGAGGAGCCAAATGGCGGTTGGTCTGTCCAATGGAGTGAGCAACACTGTCTCACCACTCCATCCATTAGCTTACAGCCAGGTGGAATGGCTGCGTAGCTGACAGTTTGGTCACAGCAGGAACCACATAGCCAAGTTGATGGAGTGACCTGTAGTAGAAAAGCCCAGAAGACCATTGTGATTTCAAGGAGACAGTGGTGTATGACCACTGTTGTACTTGTGTCTGGGTCTCTATTGTATAGCTATACCTGCTCTTTGTGTCTCCATTTGGGCCTGAATTTGCTGTTTCTTGCTATTTCTCACTATTTAGTGTTTAGTACCAGAGAGCTCATAGTGTTTAGAGTTTGCCGTGAGAAGATTGCCAATTAAAATCTGTTTTCAGATGGACTTAACCTTTGCAAGGATGCCAACTAATAATTGGAAGAGCACTTGGTTATCAGTGGGCCTGACTTCAATGGCTTATAATTGGAAGAGTACAGTACTGGGCTATCTGTTGGCCAGACTGCAATGGTTTAGGTAACTACTGGTGTTTGTCATCTGGATGGGCTCGGATGACCTGGGAACTGAGTGGCTCCAGGTGGTATTGTTTACCATCAGATGGCTTGGGAAACTGGTATGGGAGTGTCAGTGTCTAAGATGTATATGCCATCATCTATTGAAATTCTTCCCCAATTAGTAATGTGCAAAGCATATTAATCTTGTCCGACTTAATGTGCAATTATTGGACAACCTATATAAGATTAGGGAATTCTTAGAAGGGCGGAACCTCGACACAGAACTGCAGAAGATAGATAGATAGATAGATAGATAGATAGTGCTATGTGCTGGCCAAGGAGTCTGTCTGTTGTCTTTTTCTTTTTTAAGGGTTCCCAATGACAGAAGGGATGTAAGCATTGTACTCTGCATCTCTGCTTCTGTAATCTCTTTTCTGTTTGCTAATAAAGGTTTTTAACCTTCACCCATAAGTGTGCTCATTGTCTCTGGATCCTAAAAAGAACCTTTGGCAGAACATGGCCATGCTGTCTCACATAGTTTTGGAGCATTATAGTTAGGAGTGCTAAGGCATAGAGCATGTGCTCCTGCCTGCTCCCAACCTCTGCAGACCAGAGACCAAACCACACCGAGGCATGGGAGCTGCCTCTGTATTGTGGTATACCATTGTAAAGACGGCTGTGAAATAGCTAAAACTCCAAGGCAGTCATTCTTCTGCCTGTGAATATATCCTGCCTGACTGGAAAAACCACAGAGACTCAGAGTAGCGTGATATCATTTGACTAGCCTCTGAACTTTAGACAACCTACTAAAAATTCTTCAAACATACCAAGATTTGCCAAAAATATGGAAATTATTATGTGTAGAATGCTTTGTGCAAGCATTTTTAAGGATCCGTTTACACAGCAAGCCCCCTTGAGATTTTAACACAAAATAAGCACAGCTCTCAAAACATGGGATTGTTGGTGGTTCAGACAATGTGTTTTCTTGTTGTTGTTTTTTGCTATGAGCCCTGTCAAGGTGTGACAGCCCCTAGTGTGTCACTAGAGATAAAAAGTTGGGGCTGGTCTGTACATTATATGGCTGGCTGGAGTCAAGGGTAGGCATGGTTGGATACCTGCCAAGGATCCACACCCCAGCAGGAGCCCACTAGCAAGAAGAGTCCCCTGGACATGCCCCTCCTCTTCATCATTGCAGCCGGCTTGTCCATGTGCCCCTTGCTCTGTCCCAGATAGTGGTGGTAGTGAGAAGTAGACGCCACTGCCTGCTTGCTCACTGGCTCTCTGCAAGGTTAGCCATGATGAGAAAGAGGATGAGGAGCAGCTGCTGACTTGGCCAAGGAACCTCATTGCGAACGTAGGAGGAAAATGAAGAGTCGAGACAATTTGCTGGTGTTTAACTGGGCCACATTTATTTATATACACGAAACAAAGAGGGGGTGGGTGGGGCTACCAGGCCTAATATTAGCTCCTGTAGCCCCACCCCCTTCCTGACATGATACCTGCGTCAACAGGTAAGTCTCAACTCCTTCCCCCAGGCTCGCAAAATTCTCCTCGCCCACAGCTGCGCGTGTTCCGGGGGAAGGTCCAAACCTGGATCCAGCATTGTATGGTGTGTGTGTGTATGTGTATACACACACACACACACACACACTAACTAACTGAAACAAAGCCAAGTCAAAGGTCACTTACATTTCAAACACAGACACAACACCATTCATTACCACATTAAAATTAACAATCCTATATGCCAGGATGCAATAAGCACCTCCCTGTTAGGAATAAAGTAACAACAGCAACACATTTTTCCTGTGACAGGCCCAGAGTTCAGCATCAGCCAATTAAGAAATCTTTCCAGCATGCCCGTTCTTGCTGCACATTCAAGAGAGATTAAAATATCAATCAGTCTTCCTAAGGCAAAAGTTTATGGCCCTCTGGAGAGCTTCATGTTTCACCGAGGGGATGCTGTCATTTCTAGGCAGATAAATTAGAACACATCTTAGGGAGCAAGTCATGTGACATCAAGCAGGACCTCGGTCAATGTAGATTTGGGGGTAAAGCTAGATCAGAAACCTGTGTGACATGTTATTTCTAACTTCAGCAGTTGCATCATGAGTCTAAATTAAGCAAACGGATAATAGTTTCCTAGTTTTGTAGGTGAAACCATGACGGTAAAAGGATATTGAGATAAGAAGAGCTGTGCTGGATCCAACTAAAGGACTATCTAGTCCAGCCTTCTGTTCACACAGTGCCCAACCAGATGTCCACAGGCAGCCCACAAGCAGGACATGAAGGCAACAGCACCCTCCCGCTCAGGTTCCCAGCAGCTGATTCTTGCCCTTCTTTAAAGAGGTACCACAATATGGAACATATACGTTGCATTTGTGTATACAATAATAATGTTTTATAGCTGATCCATATCATATAACCTCCATGCAACTAGCAGGTATGCAAGAGCCTGAAGGATTACCCATCTACTGCACTATGAGCATGAACTTTCCTTATTTTACTCTGCTATGCATGTCTGAAAATACTTTGAAAAGGTCAAACTAGATGTGATCTTTTGTTTTTATGTAATGAGTGTACACATTTTATCTATATCAACAAAGATGACCAGGGGACTAGAAACTAAGTCCTATGAGGAAAGATTGAAGGAACTGGGTATATTTAGCCTTGAGAAGAGAAGACTGCGCAAGGATATGATAGCACATTTCAAGTACCTAAAGGGTTGTCACACAGAAGAGGGCCTGTTCTCTGTCATCCAAGACTGTAAAACGTGAAATAACAGGCTCAAGTTACAAGTAGGCAGATTTTGGTTGAACATCAGGAAAAAGTACCTAATGTTCAGAGCCACCAAATAATAAAACCAACTGCCTAGGGAGATGGTGGGCTCTCTGTTGCTGAACATACTCACACAGAAATTGGACCTCTATCAGGGATATTTTAAACTGGATTCCTGCACTCAGCAGGGGCTTGGACTTTATGGCCTAAATGACTTCTTCCACCCCTATGATGCTACACTCTAGACCTAGACCTAGGGAGAGTGTCCAATGATCTTATTCCACTAACTCAAATTATGTTGCGTTAGTGTAAGGGAACTCATGTAGCAGTGGCAATAGTGTTAGCTTGGGTGATGGGTTTCCCGGGAATTCTGTTGCACCACCTAATTGCTGTTGCAGTTGAGGTTTCTTATACTAGTGCAACATCACAGGGCCTCAGAGCTGGGACTCCGAATAATCCCATGGCCCCCCAGGCAAGGTCAGAAGGCCAGAGGACTTATATGGAAATGGCTTAGAGATATATTTTTTTTTAGTATCTAGTGCTATATAAATAATACAAATAAATAAATAAATAAATAAATAAAACAAATAGTATTGTGCGCCCTTAGTGATTTTTAGATCTACTGCACTGTTGTTCTTTTCTGTTGCTGTTTTACCTTTGTTTTTTATGCTGCTGTTGTTTTTATTCAGTTTTAGATTTTATGTTTATGGTTTTAAATGTTACTATAACATAATTTTTGTTTTGTTTTGTTATGGGGTAGTCTATAAATACTGTCAGAGCACAATCCAATGTGGCTGCCCATGACCCTCTTGCTCAGAGGATTGCAGCCATCCTGTGGAGGGCAGGAGGAGGGCAGAGGCAAGGAGGCCCTCACCCTCCAAAACACTGAGACGACGGCCAATTTTGGCCATCTAAATTCCCCCCCCCCCCGGCTTGTGAGGAGAGGAGGCTGAGGCACCGCCTGGATTCTTCACAGTATGGTGGTGCCTCGCTCCTCCTCTCCCCGCCCCCTGGAATGTCCCTCCAGTGCTCGCTCCAAGGTCGGTCTTGCGGCTGCAAGGGTGGATGGAGGGAGGGCACTCTGAATTCGGAGGCCCAGCTCCAGCCTCGGAGCACTTTTCTGAGGTCATTGCTGCTGGGACTCCAAATTTTCCTATGGCTGCCTGTCTGGATAGCATCTAGCAGCCATAGGATTGTGCCCTCAATCAATCAATCAATCAATCAAAGCAAATGAGGAAGGCTGAGGCCTTATCAGTATAGAAGTGAAACTGGGTTGTCCCCAAATCACTTTGTGTGGTTTCTCTTCATAGGGGGAAACTCCCTAGATAGTACTATATTCGTCTGTAAGTTCAAAGAAGAAGAAATGCTTTTAAAACCACAAAATGGCCCAACAAGGATTTCTGAGCTTCCCGGATTTAGATACTGTTGATGGCAGTTGAACCTATAAGAGAAGACATAATAAAGTAGCCCCATTCAGGCATTTAAAAGAACAGATGAGGACACAAATGGGGCAGGTGCTGTATGGCCGCACATGCTGACTCCACTGCCTCCACTCCTGACCTTCCCTTGCTGAGGGCAAAAGTCTGAAGCAAGATTCTATGCATAGCTGGCTAGGGCATGCTGGGAATTGAAGGCCTTTTTTTCTGTCTAAACTTGCATAGGATTGCTCCTTTTGAGTCCTCCTCATCAGTGGGAGACCCTGCCACAGTGGGAGATCATGGGGAGGTTCCAAGCACATTGAGCTGAACACACTGATAATCTCCCTTCAGACCTTCACATTTAATGCATAAACAGCGGGAGGAGGAGGGTTGGCGACCAGTGCATGGGACATTTACAGCAAAGCCAGCATGCGCCCCCCCCTGCACCCCTTATGCCAGGGGTAGGCAACCGGGTGCCCTTCAAACTTCCTGGACTGCAACTCCCACAATCCCTGATGACTGGCCATGCTGGCTGGGGCTTATGGGAACTGCAGTCTGGAGATCACCAGGTTATCTACCCTTGCCCTACACAGCTTGTGCCCTCACTCATATGTTCTTTCAGATGCCTGAATAGGACTAGTAGTAGCTCACCCAGCTGTCTGGAGATGGAACTTCCAGCTTTACCCTGAATGCCAAAGATAGCGACTTGGGATCTCGCACTTCCCAAAGGAGCGGTCGCATTCATGTTTCTGATGAATGACCCAGACTGAGTCTGGGGATCTAAGGTTTTTGACCACGGTCACACAGTGAGGGCTGGTGACTCCAATGTCAGCGGGGCTGCATATCTGCTCCAGATTGCAGTCTCAACTTTAAAGGAGCTGTCCATGGTGCTGAACCCTATCCCCAAAATAGGTTTGGCACCATGGATAGCTCCTTAGAAGTTTGGAGTAAAATCTGGAGCAGGTATATGCGGCCCCAGTGGCGGCCCGGCGGCCGCTGATTTTGGAGTCACCAGCCTCCCAGGGGAGCACTGAATGGAGGCTCCCTCCCATGTGGGTTCTTCCATAGAGAGGAAAGCGTTTATTGATCTGTGGCATTTATTTACTTTATTATTGTAACTGCACGTCTCCTCATGTTTTAATTTTACTTTAAGGTTTGCTAGCCACTCTGAGAGAAAATAATCGTAATCACTTAGCAAAGCTGCCCTTCTGTTCATCTTCTCTTCCACCACGTCCCCAGTATAAGAAAAGATTGTGAGGTTTTCTGGATTTCCATTCCTGCCATCTCTGTCCTGTTTTTACAGGCTCATTGCCTGGGACAACTCCCCAATTTATCGATTGGCAGAACTCTGTGGTGGGTTTTTAGGAGAACAATGGAGAATGAAAAGCAAGCTAAATTTGTTCTCTCAGTCCCAGGTCATTGCACGAGAAGGATTCCATTCCCATCCCACAACTTGTCCAATTCACACTTGAAAGAGCTACTGACATTCAGAGAGGAAAGATGAATCGATCATTGCACTTTTGATGCTTTGCTGTCAAGAACATAACCACTGCGACTCACTCACAGGTTAAATGGATAGCAGCAATTACAGTTTTAAGCCCTTTGGGCAGAGACCCTTTGATGTGCAATCCAAGCACTGGAGTTTTAAGAACATCATGTGTTCCCAAAAGCCTGTAAGGAGGTAAAATCCCTGAAGGTCTTTAGGTCAGAATTTCTTTCTTTGCCTAAGTGAACTCTGCATTTATCAGCTATGACTTTCAGCCCGCCTGCGTCCCGGGGATTGCACAGTGCTAGGGGAATGTTTCTGCATGAATTGCACTGCATAAATAAACCGTTGATGACAGCAATGAAAAATGCAGGCTCTTACATCAAAAGTGCATTATCCAGTTCTTATCCTTAAATGCGTCTTTGCACCTAGTTTTCCGAATGCATTTGTCACATGCCCACAGTCCAGCAGCAACATTCATTTCTAGGAGAATAATAACCTGACATTAAATCTATGCAAGTACAGCAAAATTATACTGCACAATCATCCGATGGAAAAATTTCTTTATGCTATATGCACATTTGAATTGCATACTGCATATTATGACCACCTTCCTGGTTTCTTATTTTATATTTATTTTAGTGGACTGCCAAGTGCTTTTTCTCACCCACTCCCCAATATGGGATTTCATTGGTAGCTTGTACATGTGTATTGTGCACAGTAGCCAATGACGTATTTTTTTAAAAAAAATTCACAGGTTAAGAAAAGTTTCAACTGGGGGCAGTTCCACCACATATGTGGGAAGAACCTTTTCATTTATAGCCCTTCCAGCAGTTTCCCAAGCCTTGGCTAAGTATATGCTTCAGTTCAACCATGGTGATGTACCACCAATACCAGGAGTCCAGAGGCATTCTGGACAAGGGAAAGGCTCTGCTGTTTTTCAGCTGCCCAAGGTAACAACTTCTTTAAAAATAAATTATTATTATTATTTTTTAAAAAGCAAACAATTGTTTTGACTGGTCGGGGCAGGGGGCTCTGAAGGCACCAAGAGTGGTGTCCAGGGATGCTGTTTTGGCTGCAGGCACCATGTTGCTGACCCCAGGACTATATGATCTCTGACTGGTTGGGATCATGCAGCCAGAGTGAAATATAGGGATCCGCCATCTACCATAGCCAGACCACTGGCTCAGTACTGGCTACATTAACTGGCACCTGCTCCACAAGGTTTCACGCAGGCATTTTTCTAGCCTTACCTCTACCCTAGGGATTTTTACCAGCATTGTAGTGGCTGACTCACTGGCATGTCACATGACACTCACCTCAAACTGACCCCCTCGTGCTATTTCTGCCTTTATATCCAGGCTTTCTTCAGACCAGTTATATCACCACTTTTTTCTTTTTTTTTGAAAAGCCAGCATGGGGGAGGGGTTGCACTTGCTTTTGGGGATTGCTTTTGGGTGGAGGGGAATGGGGGCACTGGTCCCATTGGCTTCACCCCATGGGAGGTGGGAGGATGACAGCAAGCAGCACCACAGCCTCCCCCTCTTCTTTCCCCACCCCCTTCTCCTTCTCCATGATTTTTTTGTGACGGGGCAGGAGGACCTGTCAATTACTTTTTCTTTTACTAAAAAAAAAAAAAAGTCGTCTCCTTCACCCCTTTACACCAGCAAACATGAGCATAGTTTAATGAATCTAAAACAAGCAAACAAACAAATGAAACTTAAAGGGCCATTTCCCTGCACACATCACCTTTCCAACACCTCCTACTTCTCCCGCAATTGCATTTGTGCGTGACACAAGATCATGTTTTCAACACAGCGGAAACTGCTTTGTATTCATTAGCATGTGCCCCAACAGAGGTAAATGCATTTTGCATGAATAACATGATGACACTCCCTGATACACGGAAGGGACTCAAGTGTAGATCCCCCTCTGGAGATGTTGGGGGTTGGGGATTGAACCTGGTACCTTTTGCATGCAAGGCATGTGCTCTACAATTGAGCTATGGACCCTTTGAGAAGTTCCTCTTCAAAAATATGGTGCCAAAAGAGTAGTCAATTGCAGGAACAGAGGAAAAGAAGTGTGTGTGTGTGAGAGCGAGAGCGAGAGAGAGAGCAGAGTATATTTCAGTCTCTCCAATGCATTACCGTACTTTCATGCTGAAATGGCTATTATGTTGGATTGACAGAAGAAAAAAGACTAATAGGATCTACCAAACATCAAGCTGTGACGAATATTCTTAAAATATCAAAGAAGAAAAAGGATGGCATTTTATTTATTGAAATGCTGTCTGCACTACTTTCCCCAATGTTCAAAATGGGTTTTAACACAGCACTAAAAAGAATATAATTTCCAACGAGCAAATACCACCAACAATATCACTCTAAAAATCCTAAGAACACAGAAATAAAACTTCAGTCCAACATTTGGTGAAACGGAGAAGTCTTATGGACCTTTCAAAAAGAAAGCAAGGAGTCAGTGATCCTAACCTCCATTGGGAGGATTTTCCACACTGCCAGAATGGGTGTTGTACAGGCCCTTTCTGAACTGTTGCTGTTTGCACCTGATGCAAAATGGCATAGACTGTTGTGAACTGCCCAGAGAGCTTTGGCTATTGGGTGGTATAGAAATATAATAAATCAAATCAAATAAATAATGCATTGACAACAAAGCCTGCTGATGGGAATTCAGCTGGCAAATTAGGTGAGTGTGGGGAGAGATGGTCCATAAAGGGTGAGGATCCCAAGTCATGTGGGTCTTGAAAACCAGCGGGCGGCTTGAATTGGAGCCAGAAACAGACAGGCATCCAATGTAACTATAACAGGTTTGATTTGAATGCACCTTTCAACACCACTTAGAAGGTGGGTTCATTCCATGCTAGTGGAAGCTCCCGAGTTGTCTGTTTTATGTATGCTGCAGACTGGCTGGTCTGAGGAGGTGTGTGAAGCCTGGAAAGCGGATTTCTAGGCATACTGGATCTTTCATGTGATCAGGGCTGGCTCCAGAGGTTCATAATACTGGGTATTTGCCTGAGCCCCAAAACCAGCAGAGGGCCCACTGGCCTAACAGTTCTACCATTTCCACTTGGCAAAGACAATCCAAGAAGTTCAGATGAAGCCTAAGAGAATTTTCAATTTGCACACCCCGCCTGTCCCAGGTTAGCCCCCGCCCGAGGGTGCCAGGCTGGAGAGCCCCCATATTCCTGGAGTCAGCTCTCTCTATGTAAGCATGTGTTCCTGTCTGTCATGGCAGTGGTTTGGGACTGTGAGACGCCCATGCCATCTGTGCCCCTCCTTAGGCTGAAGGTCAGGAGTGTGAACAGCTCAGTAATTCTGCATTTCACTAGGGAGGCAGAACTTCTGATGGGTCTGCCAAGAGTTCCAGTTATCTCCCATTCAAGACCCATCCCTTCTATCCAACATTCACTGGAAATTGTTCTCCCATGGGTACACGTGATCGGATCTAGGAGAGGAAAAGCTGAAAGAGGTTCTGTTGCTGTTCTCACTTTCTGGGAGCAGTAGGACTGTACATCACCCTGAAATCTAATTCGATGAAGGGCACTATACAGATGTTTCAGATAAATACATGACTAAATAGGAGAGCAGGCTGGGTTTTTACATAGCAACTGCCACATGCCTTCCTTCCCACTCCTTCCTGGGTAGGGAAGTACAAGAATTTATTTTCAGTTCCTTAAGCATCAGAACTTGCCCCATTCGCAACCCCAAACGTGAATGGGAGTGCATTTCTCAGGCAAAGCATGCATATTCCTGAGCTTGTGATTGCTAGAATGATGTGCACTTTAAAAATGTGCATTTGGGGGGGGGAGTCAATGGGGGAAAGTGCACAGTTGGGTGCATGCTTTAAAAAAATGCACACCTAAATGAGCACTTTTCCCATTCGAAAAAGGAAGGAAAAGAAAAGAAAAGGGGGGGGAAGCTCCCATTCAAGAATGGGAACGAGGCCACCCACGCTTCAGAATGGAAACTAGAGAACCTAGACAAGCTTGAGCCTCGCTACTTCTCCCATTACTATTCCTGGGGTTCTCCCATTACTATTGAGTTCTCCTACTACTTCTCCCATTACTATTCCTGGGGTTCTTCCATTACTATTGGGTTATCCCATCCTGGGGTTCTATTCCTGGGGTTCTCCCATTCCTGGGGTTCTCCCATTACTATGAGGTTCTCCCATTCCTGGGGTTCTCCCATTACTATTGGGTTCTCCCACTACTTCTCCCATTACTATTCCTGGGGTTCTTCCATTATTATTGGGTTCTCCCATTCCTGGGGTTCTATTCCTGGGGTTCTCCCATTCCTGGGGTTCTCCCATTACTATGAGGTTCTCCCATTCCTGGGGTTCTCCCATTTCTATTGGGTTCTCCCACTACTTCTCCCATTACTATTCCTGGGGTTCCCCCATCGCTGTTCCTGGAGTTCTTCCTTCCTCCATCACTATTCCTGGGGTTCCTGGTGACAAAATGTGAGCGGGAGATCAACCTATGCTGATGGCCATCTTGGCCTTCCTCATATAGTGCTTTTAGTTTGGATACTGTGCTTTGGGTACTTTCCTCAGCCAGCATGCTCATACATACTGGCTGGGGAATGCTGGGAGTTGCAGGACTTTTTTCTGTATAAACATGCATAGGATTGCGCCCTTACAAAAGGGTCTTGCTTTCTTTTCTTTTTTTTCCAGATGGATTGCAAAAGCATCCCAATATCTATCCCCCCCCTTCCCTTTTCGGACTTGAAGTCCTTCCAAGCTTTAATTAAGGACACACAAAATAGGTAGCCTCGGGATGGGCTCCCGGGCACAATTTTTTCATTGGAAAAGAATGTTTTGCTCTTCTTTGTAGACCGGTGGCCCCAGCCCTCTGTGATGTTATCTGACTGACACAGGCTAATATGCTTGTCAACATGACGTGGCTGCCAGATCGCTTCCTTCAGTATTTAGGCCGTGGAAAGCAAGTTGCTAAGCTGGGAAGTTAGACTTTATTTTTGGCAGGAAAAGAAGGTAAGGAGACAAAGGGCAAAAGTTAGCTTTTAAAGATTCCCCCCCCCCCGACCAGTAACAGTGTTGTCCTTGGTTTTGCTGTGAAAGTTAGGCATCACTTTCATTTTACAAATCCAAGCCATAGAGGAGCTTCTCAGTCCTACCAGAGATTATCTAACTAAACAAACACAAATTACACTCCTTTCACTGAGCCAGACTTTGCTCCACATCTGGACCATTTTAAGGACACATGTGGAAGAGAGAAAGCAAACCAACAACAAAATATGACTCACATGTGGCTTGCTTGCCAGCGTAGATTTGACCACGGAGCAGCCCGCCAGCACCTGTTTCAACTCAGCAGGGCCTATCCTACCATTGGGCAGAGTGAGGCCAGGCCGCTGCCTCAGGCAGTGGACACTAGAGGGCAAGGAGTGGCAGTAGATGCCAGAGGAGAGTGCCTCAGGGCCTCCAAGCTGGGCTGCTGCCCCCGGGTGCAGTGGAAGATGCCGGCCGGCCCATTGCCAATGTCAAAGTAACATTTAACTGTAAGTCTGGTCGGCTTTTATACCTGTAATGGGAGCAGGCACCATCCTTCCCTCCCCCCCATTAATTTTTTATTGTGAAGTCCATTAAATCAAAAGAAAAACAAAAGAAAAACATTAAACAAAATTACCGTTTTCTTACATTAAATCTGAATAGATAAATTACAATTGATACATAGGAGATGTATACCACTTTATATTTTATATAAAACAAGATATACTACTATCCATAAGCATAGTTATGCATACAGACCAAATTTCCATGTATTTAGCCATTCGTAGGTTAGGCCTAAAGACCATCTTGTCCTTGTCCTACACTTCAGAGGAAGCACTAATCTTGTCCTACACTTCAGGCAGCAAGATACCTTGGCCCAGCCCTGCAACTCATATTACAGCCAGTGTGGTGTAGTGGTAACGATGTTTGACTGGGACCCAGAAGATCTGGGTTCTAGTCCCCACTCAGCCATGAAGCTCTCTGGGTGACTTTGGGCCAGTCACTGACTCTCAGCTTAACCTACCGTACAGGGTTGCTGTGAGGATAAAATGGAGAAGAGGAAAACCATGTAAGCAGCCTTTGGTTCCTTGCAAGAGGAAAAAAGGTGGGATATAAATGTAACAATGAAAAATGTAACAATAAAAAATAAAGATATTATAGCTATGGTACCTCACATTACTATGTGGCAATGTGACAACCATAAAGCATTATTTTAAAACTGTACTAAATGTTAATTGTAAGCAAGTGTGATCTAGTGGATAGATTTCTGGATTAAGACTGGAGCACCCAGATTCAAATCCCAACTCGGCCATGAAGCTCACTGGGTGACTTTGAGCCTGTGTTACCCTCTCTCAGCCTAACCTACCTCACAGGGTCACTGAGAGGATAAAATTAGGGGGCAAGGGAGAGAACATGTATGCTGATGATCTGAGCTCCTTGGATAACAATATAATAATTGAATTATATACCCATACTTACATTATTATAGCACTTTTCTTTAGTGTGACAACCTTTAGGCTGAAATCCTGCACACATCTACCTGAGAGTAAGTCCTATTGAACTCAATTCCACTGTTAATTAATTAAACTCTTAGAGTAATCAATTCTAAATCTTTTAGAGAGTGATCCTATGGCCCCTAGACATCATCTGGCAGGGGGGAATAGTATAATTCGGATTCTCAGATCCGAGGACGGAGACAGACAGCCTTGAAGCTTGGAATCTGCACTCCGATCCCCCCACCCTCACAGCCAGTGCAGAAAGAACTGTTCTGGCTGCCTCTCTGAGGTTGGGAAATTGACCTCAGAGAGGGGGTAAAAGGGGTGGGGAGGAGGTGTGGGGAGAGGAGACTGGGGCTGCCAGGATACAAGCTATCCTGACGGCACTCCAGCCTCCTTCTCCCCGCCCCAAAGCATCTCAGCTAGATGGCTGAAAATGGCCGTCTAGCCGAATTGCAGAGCGGGAGGTGCGGGGAGATGGAGTTTGCCTCCACTGCTCCTCCTGCTCTGCACTGGATGCTCGTAAGTGGCCGAGTTTGGGGACTTAAAAGCATCAAGGGCACAAACGATAGGATTGCACCCTTAACTGACTAAAAAGACATATCTGATTAATTGGGCAACATCTGATTTTTAAAAGTCCAGGGTTGTTGTTTTTAATATAAATACTTATAACAATGTAGATGCAGATGGCAGACATGGTTAGAAGTTCCCTTTTGCTCTCACACTGGAAAGAGTGCCTCTTCTAAAATGGTTCTTGCTCCAATGTGTACATGCACATTTAAAAACAAAATACGCTTAACCTTCAAAACGATTGTTTTAGTCACATGCAAGTTTATGCAGTCAGAAAAAAACAGGACGTTTATTGAACCTCTGTTGGGCCCCATAAGTGGCTAGTGGGCCATGTTTCCATGAACGGTTTCAGTCCACCTGCAGGATTTTAATGGGAATCATTTGGTTGGTTTATATTCAGTTCACACATGAACTTCTGACTATGAATTAATTCAGCAATGAGACAACCTTCACACTTCTCTGAAACTGTAATTGGGATTGTTTTTTTAAAGATGCAGGACAGAATCCGCCCATCGGAGCCATTTGAGGGCTCATTTCACATCCTGTAAAGACATTGCAGCCAGACATAGCTCGATGTTCACACCCATCAGAGACAATTACATGGAAGGACAAATGACACTGTTGCAGAGATAAGGTGCCCTAGAACCTAACTGTTCATTGCTGCCATGAAACGTTAAAGTACAAGTTCTGATTAGTTGACTTTTGGTGAGGTTAAGGTTTCTTTGGTGTGACTGCAATCGGAACCTATTACATCAGCCTTCTCCAACCTGGTGCCCTCCTGTTGTGTTGGACTACAAATAATCCAACACTTCTGGGAGGCACCAGGTTGGAGAAGACTGTATTACACAATCCCGCAAGAAGTGTTTTCTTTGGAGGGAAGGAGGCAATTCAGGCAGGGTGGAGGGAGATTCCGCTGTGGGAAAATTTGAAATAAAGAAAACATCTGAATGGTTCGGAGTGCCACAGTATTTATAACATTAGAATTTCCCACTCCTTGGGCGCATCTGAGATTATGTGGGCAGACGTGGTGAATGACATAAGCTGGTATTTATAGGTTTTGTGGCGTCTCTGCAGCCTTTGGTGTCATAACATTGGCTTAAAAGCTGCCCGTCTTTTATACAAAATCCCACAAGCTGCCCATCTTACACCCAAAGTATAAATAGAAAAAGAAAATAAATGAATGCAGACTGTGTGTGTGTGTGTGTGTGTGTGTGTGTAGTTGTATTTCACAAGCCCTCCAAAAAGCATTTGTAGAGCACATGCATATATTTTCCCACAGCTAGGACAGTAACTATTTATTTATTTATTTGCAGTATTTGTATACTGCTCCATATCTAGGCAGATTCTGGAGCAGTGAACTATAAAAAGATAAAATGGATAAAAACAATAAAAACAATTCATTAAAAACAGGATAACATTAAAACCGTGGTTGGTCAGCAAGGAAGGCTTCCTGGAAAATGTCTTCTTTGCACCATGGCTCAGGGCCAAACTGTGTTTACTGTGCAATGTGAAGCTTCAACTTCTGATTTTCTTTTATTTCTACAGTCATGGGGGAGGCATTTTTTCCCTTGGGAGGGGCAGCAGTGCACAATGAGGAGAGTTTTCTCTCCCTTCCTTCTGCAGCCACGAAAAATGCCCCCCTCGTGTGGCTACAAGCAATAGGAAAAACAACAATCCATTCGTGCCAATATGAACTTTCCCCCCCTATTGATTGTAGCTAGGGATAGTGGAGAATTTCATTCAGCTCACATTTTGCTGAGACCCTACCAAGTTCACACTTCCTGATTCAATATGTGGAATGAAACACAATTACCCATTGGCATTCACACCTCAGAATTTTGTGATGCAGTTCTCCAAACAGAATGCTTGCAAAAGTGGGTGGGGACATACAAAACAGCATTACCTTAAGGAAAATTGCTGTTAAACTGCATATATTAGGGACAATGGTGTACAATAATCCACATATTAGAAAAATGTGCATGAAAATGCATATGAATTTATTATGCATGTTGCCCTCCAGGCTGGGGAATGCTAAGAGTTGTAGGACTTTTTTCTGTCTAAACATGATAGGCTTGTGCCCTAAATGATGTTTTAAAAGCAGCAACGATAATGTAAAATTAGAGTTGGAAGGAGCCTACAAGGCTATCGAGTCCAACCCCCTGCTCAATGCAGGAAACTCTGTGTGTATATACAAAGCAACAACTCCCTGGAAATTTTGTAAAAATTAAAAATAGTTGGAAAACTGGACTGGGGCAAGAAAAGATGGCTTTCACCTTTTCCGCCTTGCCACAGGATGGTAGGTGGTGGTACAGAACCACCAAAACTGGCTGGGCCAGTCACTTTTTGGTTGGTTGAGAACCCTGTACCTTCTGCCCCAAGCCTGTCATCCTCCTGTTGGGCATCATTCTAGCAGCTCATGAGATTTTGGCTGAAAGCCCTTCTCTTTCATTAGCATAGGCATATTCTAACATATTCAGCCCTCATAACCTTTAATGAACTTGGCCTCAATAATGGAGAAAATTTAGCTCCGTGCGGTGCAACTACTCTGTGGAGAGACAACACTTGGAATACCACATGTACAGTTCTGGTCACCTGCACCTCAGAAAGGATGTTGTAGTCGAGTTAGAAAAGGTACAGAAAAAGGCAGCCAAAATGATCAAGGGGCTAGAGCTAGGAATGTACAGATTTTGTTCAATCCGTTCCGTCTGTGCTTCGCAGAATATCAGGAGTCTTTCATTCCACTGCCTGCTCATTGACAGGATTGGATATATTTTTGGGGGGGATATATGAGAATTTCATTCCACTTGTGCTAGTGCGCATTGGCACTAATTTGCACATGCATTAATGCTCATTAGTGCTAATGCACATTAGTGCAAGTGTGAATTTGCACAAAACTAGCTGTCAAAACTCACTTTTCCCTAGAAAAAAGGGGGTGCTTTTTTCTTTTCTTTTTTGCACCTTCTCGAACCCCCAGAGGCTTGGGAAAAAGTGCAAAATGTGCACCAGCATGTGAACTAGCTGCCGGGTGGAGGAGATGAGGATCTTGTCATGAAGGGGGTATAGATCCCAGAATGCCCCCTTTTCACATGTAGAGATTCCTCACACGCCTTTGGTTTCTCTAGACAGCTCACCTTTTGACAGCTGTCAAGAGAAACCAAAGCAGGAGGAAACAATTTGGAGCCTCTTCTGGACAATGTCCAGGATTGGCACCTGCTGCACGGCCCCCCCAAGACATTGCCCCAGCGGAGGTTTCAAATCCCCACAGTCATGCAACTGTGCCTTAAAAAATGACATAAAAAATAAAAGCACTTTTTTGTGCAAAATCCCCCCCCCCCAAAACGGTTTTGCCACCCACTGACAGGCAACCACTCAGTGCTGCTCGGGCACTCTGAAGGGGCTGTCAGCAGCTGTCAAAATGGGGATTGTGTGAAGGCCTGCTGTCAAGCAGGCTTTTGTGATCTCTGGGGGAAAAAAGGGGGGGAAAGGAAAAAAAAGCCCTGGTGAGCCCAAAATGGCTTGCAAATGTGGTGGGGAGCGGGGCGGGGCGGGGCGGGGGGGGTCAGTGCCAGCTGTCCCCAAGTGGCGCTTGGACACTTTGGGATTGCTGCTACTGGCAGTCACCTAGGATCCACTTCGCAAGAGCAGCAAGGGTTTTTGCCACTCCTGCCAATCAGCTCCATAGCCAATTCCCAGGTTTGGACCACCGATTGTGTGTACAACAACCCCCTATGGGTTGTTGGGGTGGCTTGCTGCCCATGAACAAACCACCCTGGGGGAATCAGTCCGGGCTCACACAACATGGCAACCCATCATGGGTAGCAACGATCAGAAAGATGATCTGGTTATCCATAATACACACTTTTTTCTGTGTGGTATGCTAAGTTTAGGAAATATCAGATCAGGGCCATATTATCTGAAAACACTCACCTTCCCTCTTCTTTGTAGGGCCTTCATGGCATCTGGGTACCACATAATACCATCTGCGTATTTCAAGGAGCAGTATACTGGTATTATACAACAGGACCAAAAATGTGTCTTTGGATATAATCATTTTGAAGACATCATTCCCTGTCTATTACTTTGTCCCTTATATGGTGATCTCAGGGAATATTTCTGCTCATGTTTTCTTTCACAGTACTTGAGTAAAACTACAAGATATTGTGACGGAATTGTTAATGCATAACTGGTTTTAGATTACCTATCGAATGGCATTGTTTGCCACAGCTGCTAGAAAGCTAGGGGCATGTCTCATAAAAACAAATGTTGTTGAGGCTACTAGTCCTGATGGCTTTATGCTACGTCCGGATTCAGAGGCAGTATGCCTCTGCAGACTAGTTGCTCAGGAAGATGAGTGGGCAGGTGCTGTTGCACTCACGTCCTGCTTGTGGATTTCCTGTGGGCAGCTGGTTGGCCACTGTGTGAACAGAATGCAAGACTAGAGGGACCCTTGGTCTGATCCAGCAGGACTCTTCTTATGTTCTTAACACCCCCCATCAAGTACATGGCAACGAAACCTGATGACTGACATGTTGGATGCTGACTTGACCTGACAGGCCTGTTAGTGTTGCAACGATATGATCTCATTAGGGTCTGAACTATTCTACAAATGCCTGTGTTTGCTGATGGGGAGGCTGTGTCAGGATTAGCAGCAGCTCAGTAAGGATGGTACACAGAGTACTTTTCAGGCCCAGTCATTTTCATGCCGTTTAACTGGTGACAGGCTGTCAAAATGACAGGATTGTCAGTCAGATCACATTACTGACTCAAAAATACCCATTGTTGGTACAACCACACTGACACAGTGCGAGAGTTTAAGCACAGTCTTTCCCGCCCAGGTTGGCAGCTCATACTATTGCAATGGCTTTGGGCAGGAGGAGAGATAAAGAGAAAGAAAGAAAGGGAAGAATAAGATATGCAAATATCAGAGGCTGATCCATAAAGGTGATTGGTGTTGTCCATCCTTCCTGCTAAATGCACTAATAACATTTGCCTTCTAAACATTTGCTAAAGAGTGATTCTCAGCAGGTTGCTGAACGAAGAAAACTAGAGTGGACAAACAACATGTGAACAACAGTCTTTAAAGGAGGAGTGGGGAAGTTGTGCCCCCCGCCGGTGTTATTGTACTCTCATTAGCTCCAGCTAGCATGGCCAATGGTCAGGAATGATGGAGCCATAGTCCAACAACATCTGGTTCCCACCCCTGCTTTAAACTGCCAGTATTTTATAGTGTGTGATGATCAACACACAGCACAGTTAAACTACGGAATTCGCTGCCACAAGATGTTGTGATGCCCACCATTTTGGGTGGCTTTAAAAGGGGATTAGACAAATTCATGGAGGAGAAGGCTATCAATAGCTTCTGGTCCTGATGGTACCTCCAGTATCTCAGACAGTATGCCTATGGACACCAGTTGCTGGGGAACACAAGTGGGAGGTTGCTATTGCACTCATGTCCTGCTTGTGGGTTTCCCATAGGTAGCTGGTTGTCCACTATGCGAACAGATTGCTGGACTAGCTGGACCCTTGGTCTGATCCAGCAGGGCTCTTCTTATGAATTAAGCCACTAGTTCATATGATTTGATTCTAGTTCAAGTTGAACAGTAATTGGCTGCAATTGTTACAGTTTGGTTCTGATTCAACATCCAGTTATGGTTGACCTAAGCTGATTCATTTCTAGTTAATGTGGGGAAATTTAAATATTCTTTACTTTATGATATTGATTTACATAGTAGGGTAGAGCATGCTAAGTGTAATTTGTCTAAACCAGCCTTCCCTAACCTGATGTCCTCCAGAAGTGTTGGACTTCAACCTCCATAACCTCCAGCCAGAAGGGCCATTGAGTATGGAAGAGTTTTTGTTGTTGTTTTTTTAAGATAAAAGGGCTGGGGGTGTTGTTGTGGTTTTTTTTAAGAGACAACTTTCTGTTTCTAAGATCTATGTAAGTTCTTTGTGCACTGCAGCTAAGCGATAATGGCAATAATGATGGCGACAGCATTTGGGTGTTTTAGGGCACAATCCTATGGCCGCCAGATGGAGTCTAGACAGCCATAGAATAATTTGGAATCCAAGCACCAACCATGGAAACTTGCTCTGAAGTCAGTGCTGGGACTCCGAACTCAAAGCACCGTTGATCTAGACGGAGAGGCAGGTAAGAAATAAATTATTATTATTATTATTATTATTATTACTTTCGCCCTCGCAGCTGGTGCAGAAAGAATCATGCCGGCTACAGTTCCAAGGTTGCAAGAGTGACCTTGGAGACGGGCTTTTGGGGGCAGGGAAGGTGGTGGGGAGGGGGCGGAGAGGGGAAGGGACAGCCTCCACCAGCATATGCAGCATCCTGGCGGCACTGCAACCTCCTCTCCTTGCACTCCAAGGCATCACACACTTTGATAGCCGAAATCAGCTGTCTAAGTTTTTTGCATGGCAGGAGGAGCACAGAGGCGGCCTTTGCCTCCATGCTGCTCCCACCATGCACAGGATACCTGTAATCCTCCAAGTTCGGAGGGTTCATAGAATCATAGAATCATAGAAAAGTAGAGTTGGAAGGGGCCTACCAGGCCATCGAGTCCATGTCCAGCCCCCCGCTCAATGCAGGAATCCAGGTCAAAGCATCCCTGACAGATGGCTGTCCAGCCGCACCTTGAATGCCTCCAGAGTGGGAAAGCCCACCACCTCCCTAGGTAGTTGGTTCCATTGTCTTATTGCTCTGACAGTCAGGAAATTTTTCCTGATGTTTAGGTGGAATCTAGGTTCCTGTAACTTGAGCCCATTATTCCGTGTCCTGCAAACTGGGATGATCAAGAAGAGATCCTGGCCCTCCTCTGTGTGACATCCCTTCAAGTACTGGAAGAGTGCAATCAATACTCCCCCGGCCTCAGTCTCCTCTTCTGAAGGCTAAACATGCCCAGTTCTTTCAGTCTCTCCTCATAGGGCCTTGTTTCCAGTCCCTTTATCATCGTTGTTGCCCGCCTCTGAACCCTCTCCAGTTTGTCTACGTCCTTCTGAAAGTGTGGTGCCCAGAACTGGACGCAGTACCGAAGATGAGGCCTAACCAGCCTCACTGGATTGTGCAGTTACTTAATTGAACATGGAGGCCATCTGCCTTTGATGAGACACAAAACCTTTTTGGGGGGTGTGGGAGAACCCCCTTTATTTTTTATAACAGGCTGTTAGAGCTAAACTCAGGTTACCATCTATCACAGCTAGAGTAGATTTGATTCATTTGAGATATTGGTAACGAATAAATGAAATGGGTGATACTAGTCTTACTAAACCCTGTTGTGTTACCGTTCTTGGCTCAGAAAATGCATACAAATATGAGTATTTCAGGGAGAAATGCATATGAAAATTCATATTTTAGGGGGAAACGTGTGCAAATTTTTTATTTTAAAAAATGCAGAAAAGAGAACTGAATGGACTTATGACTGAAAACATGCATAACTCACATGGACAGGAAATAGACTGATCCGTCCATCCCTACCTGAGGGACTGGGTATTTGGTGGTGATGCTTACCAGAAGATCAGAAAGATGATCTGGTTATCCATAATACACACTTTTTTCTGTGTGGTATGCTAAGTTTAGGAAATATCAGATCAGGGCCATATTATCTGAAAACACTCACCTTCCCTCTTCTTTGTAGGGCCTTCATGGCATCTGGGTACCACATAATACCATCTGCGTATTTCAAGGAGCAGTATACTGGTATTATACAACAGAACCAAAAATGTGTCTTTGGATATAATCATTTTGAAGACATCATTCCCTGTCTATTACTTTGTCCCTTATATGGTGATCTCAGGGAATATTTCTGCTCATGTTTTCTTTCACAGTACTTGAGTAAAACTACAAGATATTGTGACGGAATTGTTAATGCATAACTGGTTTTAGATTACCTATCGAATGGCATTGTTTGCCACAGCTGCTAGAAAGCTAGGGGCATGTCTCTTAAAAACAAATGTTGTTGAGGTGCAATCCTATGCATGTTTTGACAGGAAAAAAAGGCCTACAATTCCCAGCATGCCCCAGCCAGCCATGCTGGAAGTTGTAGGCCTTTTTTCTGTCGAAACATGCATAGGTTTGCGCCCTTAATGATCTTAACTGGCGTTGCCCACCACTGGCTTTGGCCCCACCCACTGCCAACATGTGGCCCCCAACAGATTACTTACGAGGGAAAGTGGCCCTCGACAGAAAAAAAGATTGCCCACCCATAATTTATACGAATGGCAAATTTGATGTTATGGATTTTAATTATGACTGATTCTTATGAATATTGTCAATGGATATTATACTTTGTCAATCAACAATTTATGGATTGCAAGCTCTTGCAAAAGCCTTCGGCTATAAGCAATAAGATGTTACCTTACCATTACAGGCTGTCACTTTGGATTGATTGGATTGATAACCTGTAAACTCAGCAGATAAAAACTAAACTTGGAGAATTTCTTCTCACGTTGTGCCTTTTGCAGGAAGAACTTAGTTTTGGCCTTGGGAGTTATGTTCTTTGCATGCACAGATCTCATTATTTTTGGGACATCACCTACTGTCAAGTGGTTATTCTCCCTTTGTGCTGTACCGTTGACAAATAGGTCCAGTGGCTTTCGTGCCTGCTTTAGATATGCTCTTGTGCAATTTCACATTGAAAGCCGAGAAGCTGCCATATAATACATGTTACTACCTCGTCGGTTTCTGCACAATCGATACAAATAAAGTTCAACAGCAGAGAGAGCCAAAGGTAAGATCTGCAAGCATAAATCAATAAGATGTTTAGGAGATAAATGGCATGGGTTATAACTCTTTGAATCCTTTATTTCTGCTTTCCAGAGATCCACACCACAACACCAAAAATCAATTCAGAAATCTCACTTTGTCCCAACTTAGTTCAATGACCTCCAGAGAAAAAATTGGTGGAAGCCTTCACAAGCATAAGAGCCAATTGCACAAATTCACCTAAATCTTCAGGCAGGAGTATCCCAAGCTGTATGGAGTATTGTGTGTGCAAACATCAGTTGCATACCCAATTCCAGGGGTTGGCAACCTGGTGCCCTCCAGATGTCTTGGACTACAACTCCCATCAGCCACAGACAGAGTGGCCAATGGTCAAGGAGTGTGGGGGTTGTAGTCCAAAACACCTGGAGGACACCTAGGCTGCCTACCATTGCCTTAGTTTGATCCACTAGATCGGGTTGGAATTATGTAGAACTGATTAGGTATGTTGGATTGTGCCAAACAAGATTTGGGAAGTGGTAGGAGGAGAATGGATTTAGTATCTTCTCCACTCCCTGATGATCAGATGATTGGTGCTATTCAGAGTATCTAACCAGGGCTATGTACTCATACATTTGGGTCAGAACAATAGCTTTGTTCTTTTGGAAAAAATATATACAGTAAATGGTGAGAAATTGAGGTTCCATTTGTGTGTATAAGTTGCTAAAAACATAGAGTATAGACTAGCCACATTTAAGTGATTTTAACCTAAGTCCCATTGCTTTTCATGGGATCCAGTGTGGTATAGTGGTTAGAGCATTCGACTAGGACTGGGGAGATCCAGGTTCTAGTCCCTGTTCAGCCATGATGCTCAATGGGTGACTTTGGGCCAGTCACTCACAGCCTGACCTACCTCACAGGGTTATTGTGAGGAAAAAATGGAGAGGGGTCATTACGTAAGCCACCTTGGGCTCCTTGGAGCAGAGGCGTAGCGTGGGGGGTGCAGGGGGCCCCGGCCGCACCGGGCGCAACATCTGGGGGGGCGCGCTCGCAGTGGCGTAGCGTGGGTTGTCTGCCCAGACCTGTCCCCGCCGCCGCCGCCCCAGCGCGCGCGCTCCTGCCCCGCCCCGGTGGTCAGAGCGCGGCCTGCGAGCGAGCGAGCGAGCGACCAACCAGCCCCGCCGGAGCTCCCTCGCGCGCTCCTTCCTACCTTGCCCACGACAGGACTGTGGCAGCGCCCGCCCCCGTGGCCACCTACCCCCGCCTCGCCCATTGGCTCGCCTCCCCTCGGCCCCGCCTCTCTCATTGGCTGCCGGGGATGTCCTGCATGCCCGCCCACCCACCCAGCCCCTCGGAAGGTGGTCCTGCCGGGCGGCCGCCGCGAGCCGAGGAGGAACCGGGCGGGCCGGCGGGCGGGCGCGGGGTGAGAATGAACGTGCCGGAGCGGGAGGGCTGGAGCGCCGGGGAGCCCACAAGGGGGAAAGTTTAAGAAGAAATGCGTTGTAATTGCAAGTGAGAGAGAGAGAGAAAAGAAACATGCCTCAAAGATGAAGAAAAATAACTTTACAAATAAGTAGGGCAGTTACCCAACTAAAGAAATTGGAATCTATTAATCACAGATTTTAGTTGGTTTAAGTGACCAGTTCATTGATTAAGTTGGAATAAACCTGCATATTTATTTATTCTAAGCATTTTTACCCCACCCTTCAGCATCAACAAGATGCTGCCCACGGGCTTACAATTTAAAAGACACGACACAAAAGGAAAAAGGGACGAGGAGGGAAGAGCCAGTGTGGCGTAGTGGTGAGAGTGTTGGACTGGGACTCGGGAGATCCAGGTTCTAGTCCCCGCTCCGCCATGAAACTCACTGGGTGACTTTGGGCCAGTCACTGCCTCTCAGCCTGACCTGCCTCACAGGGTTGTTGTGAGGATAAAATGGAGAGGAGGAGGAGGATTCTGTAAGCCGCCTTGAGTTCCTTGAAGGAAAAACGACGGGGTATAAATGTAATAAATAAGGAAACTAGTGAATTTAGGCACCAGTTGTTAAAGTTATGTAGTACTTCTCAGTGACCAGCAGGAATGGAAACAGTTAAAGGAGGGAGATGCCCAATGGAGCTGGTCTTTCAGCAGAGCCAATGCAGTGATCCTGCTTCCCATCCCTCCCTGCAGAAGTGCTCTGGACAGTGAAGTGTACCATATAAAGGCTTCTTCTTAAGGCTGCAAGGTTTAGGCTGCAATCCTATACCCAGTTTCCTGGGAGTAAGCCCCACTGAATTCAGGAGGACCTACGTGCTCTTGAGTAGACATGTATAGAATTACACTGTTTGCCAATTACTTGCTTAGATGAATTGATCCCAATACATTTTTAATTGCCTAAAATGTGTCTCTGAATCATTCGCAGATTTTAAAATATTTTAGAAATTATTTCCAATACAACCGCAGATGGCAAGCGCCATCTTAAAAGAGGCATTCTCTCCCCCCCCCGTGAATCATATCAGAAGAGGAATGCCTCTTCTGATATGATGTCTTTTGTGATCCCCCCCCCCCCGTGAATCATCTCAAAACAAAGGAAGTATCCTTTTCTCCATTTACAACAGTAGTTTCTTTTTCTCATAGCAGCCATTCCACCAGGCTGCAGCAGAGGGAGACTCGAGTGCTAAAATCCACGGGTTAGGGGGCGCAAATTACTTGCCTTGCCCCGGGTGCTGACAACCCACGCTACGCCACTGCCTTGGAGGAAAGGTGGGATAAAAATGTAACAACTAACGGGCAGTGCCATCTAATGAGGCTGCCTGTAACCCTCTGAATTCAGAGGATTACGGGCATCCTATGGAGGGTAGAAGGGGTGCGGAGACATCGGTTGCCTCTAAATTATCCTATGGTCATCTAGACTCTGTCTATAGGGCCCAGGATTGCGCCTAACTAACTAACCAACCAACCAACCAACTAGTTAAGCATGTGCTTAAATTTTCCCCACTGAAATCAGTAAGATGTAAAGTACTTCACTTCAGGTGGATGATGCTCATACGCTGTTAGTTGCTTATGGCATAGAACGTTATGGCCTAAACTTCAGCCACCGAAGTGTTCACAAGTCCCTCCTGTCTATTATAGCAAGGTTATGTTTCCCCAGAACACAAACTATTAAGAACAATTTCAGGATATATTGCAGAATGATATTTTGTTCTATTCTCTCTTCTATTTCTTTCAGTAGACTTCATTTGGTATTAAGCAGCAGCAGCGAACTGCTGCATTGATGATATGTTTGAAAAGTCATTTCCCTCCTAAAACCCAACAATTTTCTTTGGATAGAATTTGATAGCTTGGAAGCTGGACTAGGGCACTCTCTATAGTAATTCCCAGCTCTTTCTTTTTATCCTTTGTTGTTGATCTTCACATACAGTGATCTGTAAGTCCTTATAATAAAGTGATAGAGCTGGAAGGGACCTTGGAAGTCATCTAGTCTAACCCCCTGCTCAGTGCCAGATATGCAATGCAACTATAGCATCCATGACAGCCTCCGTTTAAGCAACTCCGATGAAGGAGAGCCCACCATTTCCTGAGGAAGTCTGTTCCTATGTCGAACAGCTCTTAGTGGTAGGAAGCTTATCCTAATGTTTCTGCTTCCCTGCATTTTTCAGCCCACTAGTTCTAGCCCTTCCCTCTGGAACAACAAAGAATAAGCCTGCTCCATCTTCTGTGTAACTGCCCTTCAGATATTTGAAGGCCTTAACCCACTATTATATCTCCCCTTAATCTTATCTTCTCTAGGTAGAACATCTCAAGCTCTTTCAACTATTCCTCATAGGACCTGATTTCCAGACCCCTCGGCATCTAGGTCCATCTTCACGGGACATACTCTAGTTCAGTGTTCTCCAACCTTGGGTCCCCAGATGTTTTTGGCCTACAACTCCCAGCTACGCTGGCTGGGGCATGCTGGGAGTTGTAGGCCAAAAACATCTGGGGACCCAAGGTTAGAGAACACTGCTCTAGTTTGTCCATGTCCTTCTTGAAATGTGGTAGTCAGGACTAGACATAGTACTCCAGAGATACAGCCTCACCTGTGCAGAGTAGAGTGAAACCATTACTCTTCATGTTCTGGTCACTACACTTCTGTTTGTGCAGCCTAAGATTCAATGCCAACTCCAGGTTTTGAGGGCCCTTGGGCAAGACACCCTCCTCAATGCCCCCCCCTCAGTGAGTCTCCCACCATTGTGTCACCATCTGCTATTGTCCTTCATCCTTTCTCTTATCATTGCCACCACTTGCTTGTTTGATAAGTAGGTAGAGAGCAAGTGAGCAAGCAGGTAGTGACATCTACTGCTCCTCCTTCTCACCACCACCATTGCCTGGGCTGGAGCGAGAGGCAGGTGAACAAGCAAGTTGCAATAGTGAAGTGGAGGAGCAATTCTGGGGGTTCTTGTCAGTGGGGGCCCTGCTACGGTGCCCAACCATGCCTACCCTTGATGCCAACCCTGCTAAGGTTGAATTAGCTGGCTGATGGGTTGTTTTATCCCTCTCATTTTTATTGACTGGTGTTAAACTGCATTTTATTGTTGTATTCTCTTATCTTTGTACACCACTGTGGAACCCACATTTGTGGTAAAGGACAGTTTAGAATGTTTCAAATATAAATAAATAAGCTTTTTTTTTTAAGCAACTGCATTCCATTTCTGGCTCATGTCCAGTTTCAGATAAACTAGGATACCTAGATCTTTTTCACATTTACTGCTGCCAAAACATCTTACCCAACCTATATTGTGTCTTTGATTCTTCATATCTAAATTTAGGACATTACACTTATCTCTGTTGAATTTCATCTTGATGGTTTTGGCCCGGTGCTCCAGACTGTCCATATCATTTTGAATTTTGATGTGTTAGATACTCCTCCCAGCTTTTTGTCATCTGCAAATTTGATAAGCATCTCCTCTAAGTTATTTGTAAAACTGTTGAACAGCACAAGGCCTAGAATAGAGCCCTGTGGCACTTCACTTGAGATATCCCTCCAGGTTGATGTAGAGCAGTGTTTCTCAACCTTGGGTCCCCAGATGTTTTTGGCCTACAACTCCCAGCATGCCCCAGCCAGCTATGCTGGCTGGGGCATGCTGGGAGTTGTAGGCCAAAAACATCTGGGGACCCAAGGTTGAGAAACACTGATGTAGAGCCATTGATGAGCACACCTTGGATAGTTTTTCAACCAGCTGTGGGTCCACCCAACAGTAGCCAACATTTCACCATCTAGTTAACAAGAATATCATGCAAGACTTTCTCAAATATTTTCTGAAATACAGATATACTATGCCTACCGCATTCCCATGATCTAACAAACTAGCAACTCTATCAAGAAAGGATATCAGTTTGGTCTGGCATAACTTATTCTTGATAAAGCCATGATGGCTCCTACGTAGGGATGTATGAAAAATTATTTTCAGTTCATTTTTGACCAGAATTTACCAAGTTCACACATCCCAGACTCTGACATGAACCTGAATGCAATTTGTGGTCAAAGCCGGTACATTTCTGAGCTTCCAATGTGATTCACAGTACAAAAAAAAGCATTTGAAAAATGAGTACATTTGAAAAATATGTATGAAAAAATACATACTATCGAAAACTGGGCACAAACACACTTTAATCAATGAGAGAAAAATGCATACATTTAAAACATTCACACAATTGATGAGTACATTTGGAGAAATATGCACAAAAAGTGCACAAACGTTCATGTGAAAAGAAAAAAACAAGGCTCACAATCTGATATGAGTTGGAACAAGCTTCAAGGAGGAATTCAGGGAACCTTGACCAGCTTGGGTTTTGCTGATTTGCACATCCCTAGAATGCTATTTTATTTAAAAATAAAACTGTGTGCCAATATCATACTTCCCTTATACAAATCTATGGTGCAACCACACTTAGAATACCGTGTACTGTTCTGGTCATCACACCTAGAAAAGGACATTGTAGAGTTGGAAAAAGTACAGAAAGGGGGAACTAAAATGATCAAGGGGCTGGCACAACTCCCGTATGAGGAAAGGTTACAGCAGCTGGGACTGTTTAGCGTAGAAAAGAGGCGAGTAAGGGGTGAGATGATAGAGGTGTACAAAATCATGCATGGTGTGGAGAAAGTGAACAGGGATACATTTCCCCCCCTCTCTCATAATACTAGAACCCAATGGGGTCATCCCATGAAGCTGATTGGTGGGAGATTCAGGACAGAGAAAAGGAAGTACTTCTTTACACAGCACATAGTTAAACTATGGAATTCACTTCCACAAGATGTAGTGATGGCCACCAATTTGGAGGGCTTTAAAGGGGGATTGGACAAATTCATGGAAGAGAAGGCTATCAATGGCTACTAGTCCTGATTGGCTATATGCTTCCTCCAGTATCAGAGCCAGCATGCCTATGTACTCCAGTTGCTGGGGAATATGGGCGGGAGGGTGCTGTTGCACTCATGTCCTGCCTGTGAGTTTCCTGTGGGCAGCTGTTTGGCCACTGTGTGAGCAGAATGCTGGACTAGATGGACCCTTGGTCTGATCCAGCATGGCTCTTCTTATGTTCTTATGATAATGCATTCCTTTTTAAATGTTCACAAACTGACCACTTAATAATTTTGCCTGCCATCAACATCAGCTTGACTGGTTTGTAGTTTCATGGATCTGCTTTCCCCCTGTTTTTGATGACAGGGACAACATTTGCCCTTTTCTAGTCCTCTGGCACCTCTCCTGTCCTCCAAGAATTCTCAAGGATTACAGACAATGGCTCCAAAATTATGTCCATAAGCTCCTTGGGCACCCTGGGATGTAATTTATCTGTTCCTGGAGGCTTTAGCTCATTTAAAGTAACTAGGTATTCTTTAATAGGAAGCAAAAGGAAACTAGTAGAAAAAAGAGGCATAGATATGAACCTTTCTTACAGTTGAAATCAGGGCTATGGCATCTGACCAACAAGATTAGACCCTAAGGGTGCAATCCTATTGGGATGCTCGTAACACCCTGAACCCAGCAGCTTACAGGCTTCCAATGCAGGGCAGGAGGAGTGGTGGTGGGATCTTTGCTTCCCTGTCCTCCTGCTCTGCATTTTCACTAGATGGGCTTCCCCCCCCCCCCAGCTAGTGAGAGCATCTTGGAGGGGAGGGAAGGGGAGGAGGCTGGAGCGGCTTCAGAAGACCTCATATCTGGGCCTCCCCACTCTCCTCCCCTCCCTGTCCCCAAAACACTTCCTCTTACACCTCTCTGAGGTTGTTTTCCAGTCCGTAGAGAACAGCTGGTGTGGTTCTTTCTGTGCTGGCTGTGAGGGGTGGGTGGGATCTCCGATCTCAAAGCTGGGAATTCAAAAATCCTATGGCCCCTCAGACACTGTCTAGGGCCCATAGGATTGCCCTTTCCTAGGAATATGTTAATCATCCATAATGGTGTTATGTAATTCCAGGGTAATCATGCCAAAGGTGATCATCACCACCTCATGATAGCAGTACAAGTATATATATATATATATATATATTGCAGAAGGGACTGATTGCAAGATGGAAGAATCCTACATTTTCTGACCTCAAGTATTAGTTTACAAGATTGAAGTCATGGCAGTGAAGCAATGTTGAAGCATGGACCAAGATATAGAAGTGATGAATTGCTTCCTATCTGTCTGTCTCATAGAACGGTTATCAATATAGCAACAAAAAAAAAACCCAACCCCAAACTACTGGCATGCATATAAATACACAACAGTTGATGTGCTGGGGCAACGGAATGTTTATCTAGCACAGCATTCTGCTGCTGACGTTGGCCACCTGGATGCTGCACAAAAGTTCACAAGCTAGGCAAGATGACAAACTTAATCTCCAATTTTTTAATCTCCTGAACCTGGTAACCACACAGATAAACAATTTCTGAACATTTGTGTGTGCATTTCTAGTTGCTATGGCTGGTAGTCACAAATAGCACTACTATATGCATTTACATATAACCCTTCTTTGAAACCATTGATGTAAATCGATATGCTACAGCAATGAATTCCAAAGGGAACTAGTGCTGTCTTTAAGAAAGTACTTCCATTTTACAGCACAAGGCAGGGAGCTATTTTGAGAAAGGAAGGATATTTTTTTTAAAATTTTCTCTCTCTATAGCACTAATGATGTTATAAATCAGTATCTCATACATACACACACACACACACACACACACACACACATTTCTTTCCTATCAGATTTTTTGTAAGTAGCACTATCAATGCGGGTTGCCCTGAGGCAATACAAGAACTTGAGTGTTGATGGTCTGTGATGTTTGGTTGATGTGTCCCCATGGGAGCTAAGTGGTTTGGCGATGGTCAACTCAGAAGTGATGACTCGTTTGGATTCCCCTTCATAGCTGGGAGGATGGTGCAAGCATGTTTTTTGTGTGTGAAAAGAACAACAAACTTAGGGGTTTATGAGATATTCATTTCACCTCCTTTTTGACCAAAATTTACCCAGTTTGCACCTCCCAGAACCAAATGTGGAGCTCAGTGTCATCTGGGGTCAAAGCTTGCAATGCAATTCACAGAACAAAAAGAAGCATTTGAAAAATGCATGCTTGGAAAATGCACATGAAAAAATGTGTACTTTTGAAAAATGCGCATGAACACACTTTAATCCATAGGAGAAAAATGTGTATGTTACAAAAGCATGCATAATTGATGCATCCATTTGAAAAAAAAAATATACCCACAAATTTTTGTACAAAAAGAATAGAAGAAAAGAATATAGCTCGCAATCTGATATGGATATGAATTGGAACGAGCTCCAAGGAGAACCTCAAGAAGCTCAAGTTTTGCTAATTAGCACATCCCCAACAAATTACAGTTTCAGTGAGACTGAGAGATACAGAGACAGAGGGAGATGTGTAAGTATCTGGCAGCACAAGCCTATGGTTGCTAGACAGTGTCTAGGTGGCCATAGGATTTTTCGGAGTCCCAGATACGAGGTCGGAAAATCGCTCCAACTTTGTAGCTGCCGGGTCTCCGCACTTGGAATGCCTTCCCCCTTGCAGCCAGCATGGAAAGAACTGTACCAGCTGCATCTCCGAGGCCACAAGAGCAACCTCGGAGATGGGGTTTAAGGGGCCTTCCAGGGGGCAGGCAGGGGAGGAGACAGATACAACGTAGCCTGGCAGGGCTCCAGCATCCTCCCCTCCCGCTCTGAAGCGCCTCAACTAGATGGCTGAAATCGGCCGTCTAGCTGAGTTGCAGGTTGGAAGGAACACAGAAGTGACCTTAGCTTCCGTGCCCTTCCTGCCTTCCATAGGATGCCCATAATCCTCCAAGTTTGGAGGGTTGTGGGCATCTCCCGATTGGATTGCGCCCTTAGGCGCAATCCATTGTGTATGGATAGCTTTTTGCCATACACAATGCAGATTGGCTTGTTTTTCATAACCTTGCCTTAGTCTTCCTACACCTGTGTCTGTCATGGTATCTGTCCTCCCAGAGGCCATGACTGCTCACACAAGCAGAAGAACCTGCACGCCCTGCAAATAATCTTGTCCTTTTTCATTTTGTCGGAATTTTGTCTTCCTGGAGATCTGATTTGGGAGCAGTGGAATCTAGCTGCCTCTTAGAGAGTTTAAGCTGTCTGTCTCCACCTATGCTCAATCTGCATATCTGTAAATAAACACAGATATTACAAATTCCAATAAGCTTCCACTGACCTCCTTCTAAAAGAAAGGGAGGGAGCAATCCTGTGGCCCCTAGACAGCATCTGAGTGAGGGGCCATAGGATAGTTTGGATTCCCAGATCCGAGGTCAGAGACAGCGCTCCAACCTTGCAGCTGGGAATTGGAACCCTGACCTCAGTCCCCACCACTTGCGGCTGGCATGGAAAGAACTACCCTGGCTGCTCCCTGAGGTCAGGAAAGCGACCTCAGAGAGGGGTCAAAGAGGGCGTTTCAGGGGGCAGGGAGGGGAGGAGACTGGGGAGGCCAGGATATGAGGTATCTTGAAACTGCTGCAGCCTCCTTCTATCTATCCCCCTCCAAAATGCTCCAGCTAAAGGGGAGAAATAACCCATCTAGCGAAAATACAGAGCGGGAGGACAGGGAGGTGAAGATCGCCTCTGCAACTCCTCCCACTCTGCATTGGATGCCTGTGTAAGCCTTTGAGTTTGGGGGTTTACAGTCATCGTCATAGGATTGTACCCTAAACCTGCGTAAACCCTGGACATTCTCGCTGATCAGAGTAATGGAGTGAGTGCAACTCTCTCTCTCTCTCTCTGTGTGTGTGTGTATGTGTGTGTGTGTGTGTGTCCCCATCAGTTGTCTTTTCCACAAGAGCTATTTAAATTTTTCTTCCCTGTAGCTAAGCTGATCCATCCCCACGATCGTTGTGTTGCCCTTTTCTGTATCAAGACAAGCCTTCCACAACCCGGTGCCCTCCAGATATGCAGAGCTACAGCTTCCATCATCCCCAGCCAGCATTGTCCATATTGGCTGGGGATGATGAGAGTTCTAGTCCAGCACATCTGGAGGGTGCTGGGTTGAGGGAGGCTGAACTATTCTAGTAGCAAAAGCTGTATGGGGAAAATGCAGATACACTTTCTTTCTTTTCTTTTATTACATTTCTATACCGCCCAACAGCCACAGCTCTCTGGGCGGTTCACAACAATTAAAACCACAACATACAAACATAAAATACAGTACAGAAATTTAAAAATTTAAAACTACAGTATAAAATAGGAGTAAAACATACTGAAGATCTGGCTCCAAGGTAGCCAATCCTAGCTCAATAGTGCCCGTCCACTTTTGCCTTTGCTATGGGGGTGGAGCACTGGGAGACTGCAATGGAGATAAGGTGTTATTTGTGGTGCCATGTGGAACCACCACGGTCACAATTCCACTTCCACCTCATTGCCGAAGATACACAAAGATGCTATCCCCCCACTCACCCTGGGGATCTTGCAATCAAGACAGAAGAACCAGAGAAAAAAGGTTAATCTCTACTGCATACATGAACAGGGAAGAGAAACTGAAATAAAGATGAACATGCTGGGCTGGGCAGCCTGAGCTGAAGTCATTTCTTCCATGTTGAAAGGGGCTTTGCCTCAAGCAAGAGCTGTACAAACCTGTGCGTCCTGCCCGGTGACACTTAATGACAATGAAACTTGGGTACTGAAACAGAAAACTGAACATTGGTGAAAGCTAATATCTCATCAAAGGTTAGGAATGAACCGATGGGTGGGGATATCAGAAAAAAATGGCACAATAGCCAGTGTGACCGTTTCTTCAGTGCAAGAAATGAGAGCTGCTTTGGAGTCATTGCTTAAGAGCTGGATTTGGAAAGGGGAGCCTTGGCTTCAGGTCCATGAAGCTCACTGCTTGTCCATGAAGCTCACTGGGGAGGGGCCGTAGCTCAGTGGCAGAGCACCTGCTTTGCATGCAGAAGGTCCCAGGTTCGATCCCCAGCATCTCCAGGAAGGGCTGGAAAAACTCCTCCCTGCAACCCTGGGGAGCCGCTGCCAGTCACTGTCAATCATACCAGGCCAGATGGGCCAAGGGTCTGATTCAGTATCAGGCAGCTTCCCGTGTTCCTCTGTACTAGTGGCTATCTCTTACCCTGCCCTACCTGGTTGCCATGTTGTGAGGACAAAATGGGGGAAACGAAACTCATCCATGGTGTCCTCAGGCAGCATCTTTTAGTGCTAAAAACCACTGAAGGCACACTTCACTTATTTGATTCTGTTTAAATTCTGTTTTAAGTGTTTAAAGGTTTTCTATTATGTCTTATCATGTTGTTTTTTAGGGCTTAAAATTTTGTGAACTCCAAGGGTGGTTAGGCTAGTGAATACATCTGGCGCCTTCCTCCAACTGCCACCTCCATGCTAGGCTCAGAGGGCAGCAACGAGGGGAGGACTTTTTCTGTGGTAGCCCCTCAACTGTGGAACAAGCTCCCCCCTGAGACCCACCTGGCGCCAACTCTTTTTCAGCGCCATGTTAAGACTGCCCTCTACGTTGAGGCTTTTAATAATTAAATGGTATATGGCGGGGTGGTAAATTGTTTTTAGCGGTCGTGTTTTATTAACTTGTTTTAGTGATGTTTTTAAAATTGGTTTTAAGTTTTTATTGTTTATATTTTTAACTGTATTTTATTGTATTTTTAAAAATTGATTGTTGTACATCACCCAGAGAGCTTCGGCTATTGGGCGGTATAGAAAATGAATGAATAAATAAATAAGTACAAGAGTGAGTGCCTTTTCAGTGGTGGCCCCACACCTCTGGAATTAGCTTCCATCAGGGGTTTGTGAGGCCCCTTCTATGCAGGTCTTCAGGAAGGCTCTGAAGACCCACCTGTGTTCGCTGGCCTTCTCCTAATCTCTGGGATGCAGGTTATTTATTGGCGCAATCTGTTTTTATAGTGTGGTATAGTATTTTATTGTATATGTATTGCCTATTTGTACACTCCGGTGTGCTTTTTATCTTGTACGCCTCCTTGAGATGGTTCTACGCTTTAAAGTGGCCTAAAAGTAAGTTAAAATAAAAATAAAATAAGATGATCCGATGTCACTATGGAAGTTTGTTACGAAGTCAAGACTCAAGTCCCAACCATTTGAAATTCAAGCTAGAGAGCCATCATCCTTTCTGAGCTCAGTAAATTGTACAAATTTGTCTTGATAAATATAGCCAAGACAACTTCTCACAAAGTCTACTCGCATTAGGTTTCCCCTCAGTTCCTTTATGTTACCAAAAGTAACCAGAAGTAAGTAGAACATTCTTCAGTATCAGCCCCCTCACCGTTTTGACAGGCCCATTTTCAAAATGAGCAATGACTCTTGCAAATGTAAGGAAGAGACAAGGGAGAGGAGGAGACCCAAGCTAACTAACGGGCAGAAAGTCATGTGAAGTCATTGGGTCCTTCTTTGGAAACAAGCATGTTGTAGGATAGCTTTTTGCCATACACAATGCAGATTGGCTTGTTTTTCATAACCTTGCCTTAGTCTTCCTACACCTGCGTCTGTCATGGTATCTGTCCTCCCAGAGGCCATGACTGCTCACACAAGCAGAAGAACCTGCACGCCCTGCAAATAATCTTGTCCTTTTTCATTTTGTCGAAATTAGCTAAGACACTTTAAATGAGAGCAAATGTCTTTAGCAACAAGGCTTGGCTGTCCTTCAATAACAGCTGTGTATCATTCTTGAAAAATCTGCTTCTGTATCGTCACTGCTTGAAGCACAGCAACTTCCAAGTTCGTTCTCATACCATCATGACATCCGAAAGCCCCGCAGTTCCTCCTTTGGTCATAGCCAAATTCTAACAGGCTTCTAGCTAAGCTGCATTTGACTAAGATTTCTGTAAAGAGAACAAGAAACAGAGAAGAAAAGGTCTGCCTCCAGAGCAGTGTTCTCCAACCTTGGGTCCCCAGATGTTTTTGGCTTACAACTCTCAGCATGCCCCAGCCAGCTACGCTGCTACGCTGGCTGGGGTATGCTGGGAGTTGTAGGCCAAAAACATCTGGGGACCCAAGGTTGGAGAACACTGCTCCAGAGGGTTTGGCCGGAGTCAGCAGTTGGCAAAGTTGAATACTATAGCCAAGGCTACAAACTGGTTCAGGGACCTGCTGCTGGGCTACCATCTTTGCAGCAGAGGGGGAAATTTGGAGCTTGTGCATAGGTCAAGGAGGGCCCAATATTTTGATTCTTCCATTTGGTGCTGAATATGTCACTTCTTCTATTCATGGGGGGTGGAAATGGAATCTCCAGCGAAAGGGACTGGGTAGGTGAGAATTTCGAATAGTTTTCTCCTTGGGGAGTGATTGATTTACTTAACGTAAGCGTGCACAGCTGTGATTTGGATTGGGGCCATGGCAATTCAGGGCAATTCCCATTTTTGTGCTAAAATTCCACCCACCTGCAGGATGGATGAGGGGATAAAAAAAAAGAAAAAGAAAACACACACATCCCCTTTGGAATCCATTGAGACATTTTTTTTCTTTTTTAAGAATGGGTGCGTGTGTGTATGTGTAATTTTGGCACAAAAAAGGGAGGGGGAGCTTAAATCCCCCTTCCCAAATTGCCATAGTCCCAATCCGAAGCAGTGCCATGCATGCTTACATGCAGGTAAGTAAGTCAATCACACATAGCTCTGCTCTGCTATGTGTGGTTTACAGAATGTCTAGTTTGGTCCTCAGGAAGGGCTGCCAGGCTGGAAGTCTCTGCAAAGAGCCCCATGACACTGCAAGAGCACAGATTGTAAAGTTAAAAATAATAATAAGACCCCTCCTTGTCCACCCCCTACACATAAACAGTAAGAGGAAACCCTGCCCCCTCTCCCAATGAGAAAATTATTTGAATTTCTCCCCCTCCCCACGAAAGAGGCAGGAAAAAAAATGCCTTTCACAGGGAGGGAACACATTTGCAAAAATAGGGGCAGGGTTCAGCACAGCACTAGGCCAGAGACAGCAATGTGCACCAGCACAACCGCCAATCTGACTGTGTGGACATAGAAAGTGTACATCTGAGGCACTTTCATAATGTGCATACCTTGTCCCAGTCACTGTTCCTTACCGGTCATGTCTGAGCCTCTTCAAGGCACTTCAATGGTGTGTGTGTGTGTGTGTGTGTCTGTGTGGCAGGGTCTAGCTGCCCATGGCCCCACAAAAATCTGCAGTTCACTCCCCCACCCCCCCAAACCCCCACTTTGTACATGCTTCTAAATGCATACCAGGCTCTTCAGATTTCCCCTTCTGCCCAAAGCATCTTGTGCTGCAGTGGACACCACTTCAAAGGGTGTCCTAACTTTCTGGAGGAGACTTCTTAGAGGTCATGTAGGGCTGTAGGGGAGCAAGGGCCTCCGAAGCCATGGGGCACAGGCCCATAGTCAGCCTAACAGTTCTGGAGGAGCTGCCAAAAACATGGGGTGGGGGGCAGTTCATCTGGTTTGCAAGCCTTTTAAAGACAAAACTGTAATCTGCTTTTTTAACTATTTGTTTGTTGAAAAAAATGTAGGGGGGCAGAGAAAATTTGCAGGGGCAGGCACCCCCAGCTCCCCTGTCTACAGGCCTGACAGGGCACCTGGGGAAGCTCTGTATGTGCAAGTATTAATTCTTGGGAGCCCAGACAATTATTTTCTAGAAGCTGTTGTCTAGAGTTTTAACCAGCCCTGGGGTTTTTATTGTTGCGTGTTTAAAATTGTTTTGTAAATGGTTTTTATATTATTTATGTTATATCTTGTATTTTCTAAACCACCCGAGAACTTTGGCTATTGGGCGGTAGAGAGCAATGGAATAAATCATCATCAACTATTGAAGTAACAAATGTGATGGCAGAGAATGAGGTTCAAGCTGGACGAAATGGCAGCTCCGCGTCTGGTCCTCTGTCCTCTCGCCGCAACATCTAGTTAAGGAAACACGGGATGTGATATTGTCACATTGTATTCTGCCCCAAACATTCCCAGTGGCAGTGAGTAATGTGGAGCAGAGATGGGGAAACATGACGTGGTGCCATCACATCACGTTGCTACATTTCTCCAAAGTAGACGGGACAAATGAGAGCAGAAGGAGCTACGCGCACGGCTGCTGTTGTTGATGGCAAGCCCCACACTTCAGGGAATGTCCAGTTTGAGCCTGGGAGCTGAAGAAGCATGGCTCTGTTTCTGCTATGTACTTAGCCTAACAGCACAATCCAATGAGGCTGCCCACAACCCTCCGACCGAACTCAGAGGATTACTGCGGGCATCCTATCCAGGGCGGGATTAGGATATCCTCTGCACTGCCCTCACCCTGGAAAACATCTAGACAGCCGATTTTGGCCATCTAAATGTTTCCCCCCTCCTCCCCAGGAGGAGAGGCTGAGGTGCCACCTGGATTCTTTGTTCCTCCCCTCCCCCAGGAACACTCCCCCCCAAAGGGAGAACCGAGCACGGTCTTCCGTGCTCAGTTCCCTTCCTCCGCGGAGGAAACCGCGGCAGCTACGAGGTGGGGAGGGCAGGCACTCCACAACACTGTGCCCTCGTAAGGGATTTACGAGGGTGCAGCAGCGTGGAAGGGAATTCCTATGCTCCTCCAGACAACGTCGGAGAGGCATAGGATTGCGTCCTAATGTTCCTTATAATAAAAACAGAGTTGTTTCTGATGATGCTCATAGTAGTAGTAGTAGTAGAAGAATTATTATTATTATTATTATTATTATTATTATTATTATTATTATTATTCTGGCTTAAATAGTTTCAAGCAAAATCTCTTAAAAATAACATGCCCCATAGGACGCTGCCTTATTCTAGGTTAGACTATGACTGAGTTCAGACAACACGATAACCCACACTCAAGGGCTGAGTGTGGGTTGTCGTTAGTGTGGATTATTGTGTTGTCTGAACCCAGCCTATTTGTCCATCTAGGCCAGTATTATTTATTCTGTCTGCCAGCAGCTCCCCACAGTGTCAGACAGAGGACTTTCCCATCTTCTGCTACCTGATTCTTTTAGCTGGAGACGCCAGAGATTGCACATGGGAACTTCTGCATGCAAAGCAGAACTACATTCCCTTCCAGACCCTTCTACAGTGTAGCACTGATGATGTCCTCATATTTCCAACTGTTTCTTCCTGGTCCAAATGACTTGGTGGAATATTCAAAAAGAAGAAAGAAGTGTGGTTAAATTGATTATGTCATTCTTATTTATACATAACTTTATAGTCTAATTGAGTTAGCCTTCTGAGTTAGCCTTCTGTGAGTTAGCACACATATAGACTGTCTGTTTTATTTGTTCAGATATTTTAATAAATTAACATGAGCTGCATATATTAGGGGAAAGCGCACACAAAAATGCATGCATTCGTGAAAATAATGCACCATATTAGGAACATGGCTTGCAAAAATGTGTATATTAGGCAAAATTGCATACATAAAGGCAAGGAGAAGGAGAACAATGCCCAAAAATGGATACAAGTGTTCATGCAAACTTAAACAAACAAACAAGAAATGCTCAAAGTTCAGAATGAACCAAACTTAAGATGGGAACAATTTTCAAAGTTCGGGATGAACCGAACTTATGAACAATGAGAAACTGAGAGAAAATGAAATTGACAGATCTGTCCATCCCCATCTGTTACAACAGAAAATGTGCCTTCTTTGGAACATGTTTATAACCTTGAGACATATGAAAACAGCTGATCACTTTGGCTTGGTCATCCTTTGCACCGTGATTCACAGACAGAAGTTAACCGGCACCCACAGGGACAGAGATGCGAATGAGGCCATGTCCTTGGCATTTATAAGCATGTTAAGGCTAAGAGCATGAGAAAGGTGGTTCAGTCTCTGGGGGAAGGACATCGATGGCATTTGCTCTATGTCTCTTGGTGACTTGCCAATGAGAGCTATTAACAACACCAGCCTCTACAAAAAGGTCAATCAATCAACCTGTATATTTGTGGGCTGCCCTTTACACAAAGCGCCTCTGGGGCACTTGCTAAAAATACAGACATCCAGCAGGATCTGTTAAAAAGAAGACAGTCAAAAAGATTTCATGCAAAAACTTTCAGGGATGGGTGAAGAAGACTCAAAGGTAACTGGTAATTATCTCAATGATCATTCGATTATATGGCCATATGGCTGAATGGGGCTAGATTTAAAATAATGCCCTTCAAATGTTAACTCCGCTGTGGGTGGAAGCCGCTTTTGCATGAGCCGCTTTTCCAGGGGCAGCTGGGGCAATGTTCAAGTGAGCCAACCATGATGTGAGTGGGAGGCCCATTGCGTGGCTCTTTCCCACAGAAATGGCACCCTTTCTCCATAGGATGCTGATTAATTTTTGTGAGCCACCCAGAGAGCTTCGGCTGTTGGGTGGCAAAATGAATGGATGAATGATTACAAGAGGTTGGATGCAAGGTCGGCCTTCCATAGGTATAATAAGGTCTCTGCTCGCGGCAGCTGGCAAGTGGCTCTGCCTGATTTTCAGGGATTCCCCTCTCCCCCAACACACACCAGAGCTCAAGCCATTCAGCCAGGGTCCCCCAGCCCTCTGAGCATGTAGCATTTTCTGCAGTGTATCCACTCCAGGCTGTAGTCTGAACTTTAAAGGAGCTGACCATGATGCTGAACCCAAAACCCCCAATAGGTTCAGCACCATGGATAGCTCCTTAAAAGTTCAGACTACAACCCAGAGTGAAATACACCGCCACACTGCCCCACTGACATTGGAGCCACCAACCTCCACTGGTTTTCAGTGGACTGGAGGGCTGCTGTGAGGAGGATGGGTCAGGGAGGTCTGCTTCAACCAGCCCAGGTGCAAGTCTGGATCCAACCCATGGTCAGGAACATCATGGTCCACCATCTCCCCAAGAGCAGGTGGGAGGGAGAGAACATTGTCCTTCTTAGATATTTTTATATATAAAAAGTAGGATGATTTATTTATTTATTTATTTATTTATTTATTTATTCATTCATTCATTCATTCATTCATTCATTCATTCATTTCATTTCTATACCACCCAATAGCTGGAGCTCTCTGGGCAGTTTACGGCAGCTCCTAAAACAGGACCATAATACAATAAGAACAACCATAGAATTTTTCCACAATACAGAATTTAAGAACAGTTTAAAAATTTACAAATAAATCAGCAGCAAAAACAATATTAAATATCAAGTAGACCTGCTAAAAACATGTGACATGGGTACCCCCATCAAGCCATTAAATAACCTTAGATGTCTTTAAATGCCTCAGCACAGAGGGCTGTCTTAACCTGGTGCTGAAGAAGGGATGACAAAGTTGGCACCAGGCAGGCCTCAGTGGAGAGATCATTCCATAATCAGGGGGCCACCACTGAGAAGGCCCTCCCCCTTGTTGATGCCCTCTGAGCCTCCCTTGGAGGTCGCATTCAGAGGAAGGCCTCCGGTGTTGACCATTGTGTATGGGTAGATTGTGGTTGGGAGAGATGTTCCAGCAAGTATTGCGGTCCCAAGCCGTGCATATCCAGCATGAAAACAAACAAACAAACAAACAAACAAAAATAACACTGTTACCTGAGATGTGATAAATGCTCAGTCACATCACCATATTCATGAAGTACTCAGCACTGAAATGATGCTTTACTCATTGGCACTGTTGCCTCTCTCTCTCTCTCTCTCTCTCTCTCTCTCTCTCATCAGCCCAGCTCCTGTGTCTTTAACTGCAACCCGACGCAGAGAAATTGAGCCAGTGAATGTTTTTCTCACTTATCTCCATGCTAGGAAAAGTTTCACAATGGCTCAATTTCTGTGAACCAGGCTGCTTTGAAAGGTACCAGATGGATCAGAGCTGGTAGAAAAAGGTGGCAACATTACTCATCAGCATTGCTCATCTGCCAGTGGTAGCCACTGACACAGAGCTATTTTATATTTTAACTTGAGTGGTTAGTGCTCTTCTGAAGAACTCATCTACCGCCCATCTACTACCAATTTTAGCTATGCAGTAAATTGAAATATCCATAGCTTGGCATTTTTGCCTGCTTTATTCAGATATCCCCTTTCATTTTGGAATGCTTAGATGCTGCCTTTTAGGACCCCAGTCCTGTTACAACTGTTATATGGGTTTCAATCCCATAGACTTTAAATGCATGTTACTGAAAAACCATAATATGTGAAGTGACCACAAGGCTGCATTACAGATGTCAGGTTTTTTCAGAGACTTGAAGGCAGTATGATAGAGCTTTTGTTGCTTAAGGGAATGCAATGCATGTTAATTTTTTCAGCCCTGCTATGGCCTCTAAGCAAACAGGTGTGGCAAAAATCTTCAAATCCTGTTTGATCAACAATCACAGAGGGGCTGAACAAAATGAAAGCATGTACCTGTGGGTCATGACAGCTTTATCATGTCATCGTCAAGTCTCTGAAAAACTTTCTGTGCTACATCTAAGATAATGTGTTATAATGGGTATTGATAATGGATACTGAGAATTGTTATTGTCCTATTGGCCCTCATAAGCATGCCTCCAGTTCCACCTTCCAAACACACTCATAACAGAAATACTGTGGTTTAGTGTTGCATGGTTAAATATTCAAGGATTAACACATTTTCCCTACTGCATTTCCTTAGATGTGGGTTCGCATTGCCCTTCTGTGTTCCACTCTGCCTTTATTCCAGTTTAATCTGGGGAGTTTCTAACATTAATTTCAGAAGTGGTGCATGTTTGTTGCAGTTCTCAGGCCATGTCTTTCCCTCCTTACAAGTTCTGATTGTGCTCCAGCACATATGTGCATTGATTAGATCAGGGGTGGGCAGAAGGTAGATCTCCAGGTGTTTGGGACTTCAACTCCCCAAAGCCCCTGCCAGCATGGCCTTTGGTCAGGAATGTTGGGAGTTGAAGTCTAAAACGCATGGAGATCTACTTTCTGCCCACCCCTGGATTGGGTCACACAGCAAGAAGGCCTTCTTGATGCAATCACACCAGTCACAGCAGGATTCCTTTTTGCACTGTGATTTAATCAATGCCAATATGTGCTAGAGCATAGCACTAGGGGTTTCCACGTACCTTGGGGGGGGGCGTCTGGCCCCGCCTCAACTCTCTGTGGCGGCGCCCCCCCACTCTTTTGTCTGAGCAGCGCGGAGCAGTTCTGTTTAAGCCCTGTTGCCCTGGTTTCTACGCAAAATACGTAGAGCGGGGGCCCAGTGCGCTGGCACAGGGTCCCGTCGTGTCAGTTCTGGCCAGCTGGAAATGACGCGATGGGCCCAGCGCGGACCGGTGCGGCGGGCTCGAGGTGGCGAGCCCCGGACCAGTAAGGCCCTGTGATTCTCGGGCGTGCGTGAGCTATGCCCGACTTGTACATCCCTAGCACATTGCTTCACTATGCATGGGTGGACCCCTTTGGATGTCAATGGGGACTCAGTAGGTTGAATCATAGAATAGTAGAGTTGGAAGGGGCCTACAAGGCCATCGAGTCCAACCCCCTGCTCAATGCAGGAACCCAAATCAAAGCATCCCTGACAGATGGCTGTCCAGCCACACTTTGAATGCCTCCAGAGTGGGAGAGCCCAGCACCTCCATAGGTAGTTGGTTCCATTGGTGTATTGCTCTAACAGTCAGGAATTTTTTCCTGATGTCCAGGCGGAATCTGGCTTCCTCTAACTTGAGCTCATTATTTCGTGTCCTGCAATCTGGGATGATCGAGAAGAGATCCTGGGCTGGCCCTCCTCTGTGTGGCAACCTTTCAAGTACTTGAAGAGCCAGTGTAGCGTACTGGTGAGAGTGTTGGACTGGGACTCGGGAGATCCGGGTTCTAGTCCCCGCTCGGCCATGAAACTCACTGGGTGACTTTGGGCCAGTCACTGACTCTCAGCCTAACCTACCTCACAGGGTTGTTGTGAGGATAAAAATGGAGAGGAAGGGGAGGATTATGTAAGCTACCTTGTAATTAGCCTACCACTTAAAAAACAAATTTAAATAGGATCTTATGGAAACAAATTTAAATAGGATCTTATGGAAAGGAACATTGGGTTCCTTTCAGGAAAAAGGCGGGGTATAAATATAATTAAATAAATAAATAAATAAATGAGTGCTATCATATCTCCCCTAGTCTTGGTTGTTGACTGGCCCTGGAAGAACAGGACAACATTCTGATGAGCAAACTGGGGCAATGGCAGAAGAAGGACAGGCCTGTGTCTTACGCTGCCTCAGGTTGACTGAGCATGGAAAGCTAAGCAGGGTCAGGCCTGGTTATTACTTGGATGGGAGACCCCTCCTCTAGTTTCCTGCATTGAGCAGGGGGTTGGACTCAATGGCCTTGTAGGCCCCTTCCAACTCTATCATCTATAAGTCATCAGCAGAAGGTGGGAGACAGTTGTGGGGCAGGGCAGGCCTCAGAGACACTGCGAGGGAGTGGTCATGGGGAAGAGGGCCAGCTACAAAAGGGCAGGGTAGCCCTATGCAAAGATAAGGGAAGCCTACAGAGTAGGAAGCAGAGTGCATGAGAGAGGAGGAGGAGGAGGAGGAGGAGGAGGAGGAGGAGGAGGAGGAGGAGGAGAAGGTGGTGGTGGTGGTAGAGGCAGAAAGAGAAAGAGAAAGAGAAAGAGAAAAAGGGGAGACTGCAGGGCCTATGGATGGGATTCTTGGAGAACAAGTGCAGATGCAGAGCAGGGCCGGTGCTACCATTAGGCCAACTAGGCAGCTGCCTAGGGCGCAGGGCTAAAGGGGGCGCCAGAAACGCCTTGAAAAAAAATACAGCGCTCTCAAGTGGGAAGGGGGGGCGCTAAATATTTGATCTTGCCTAGGGCACCAAACTGCCTTGCAGAGGCTAGCTGGGTGTGAGTGAGGAGCATGTGCCAGAGAGAGGAGGGGCAGCAGGTAAAACCAGAGTGGAAGAACCAAGAGGCAGAGAGAGAAACAGAGGGCGTTCCTACACGAAGCTGTTAATCTGCTGTATCTACTTTCAGGTTCATTGCAGAATTGAGATCCGAGCACTACATAAAGAGTGTTTTCTTTCCTGCTTTTCCACTATATAACCTCTAGGTGGCACTGTGGTATAGTAAAATAGTGTAAATACACAAGTAGAAAAAGCATTTTCTTTTGCTTTTGGGAATAATACCTAATTTTCCCCGCTCTAAAAAAACTCGCTGAAAGCAAGCAAAACTGGAGGGTCGTCTGAAGAACCCATTAACAGTCATGAGTAAGGAATGACAGAGTTAAGAGAAATAAAGTGGTGCATAGCTCAAGCACTGATGCACTGGGAGAAGGTACTCAGTCAGAGCCCTTAGCAAGGAAGTGAAGAGCCTGATGGGGTGAATGTAACCAATGTCACTTGAGTTTGTATCCATTTGGGAAATAAAGAAAGACTACTACTGTTTGTAGGCATTTAAGTGTTCAGCAGCTCCTCTGCAAGCAGAGCTGTGCGGGCCATGAAACTTAACCAGGTCAAACTATCCCCCTCGTGAGCCTGGACACAACCTGGGTGCTGTTCTGAATACAGGGAAATATTCAGATGGGGGGAAATTAATAAGCTCTGGGATACTGATAGCATTGCATTGCATTGCATAAATGACTGTATTGTTTTACACTCTAGAGTAATTCTTTCAAGCAATAACTTCTTGTTTGGTTATTACAATATTAAACAGTGATCATTCATTCATCCACTCCCTCATACATTCATTCATTCACTCTCTCACTCATTCATTCATTTCCACTGCTTTATCACATCTCCTGAATGTTGCCAGGCAACTGCAACATATTACTTGTGCTTGTGCTACTAGTACTGTGTTTCCCATCTTATCGTGCACATGCACTTTCCTTTGCAAAGGACATATATGGCTTCCATTGAACATATTTCTTATTTGAATCACAGTAAAGTCCTTTGTGCATTTTCCATGACTCTATCTTACTTCGTTCATGAACCTGTTGGACAAGTATTAAGACACATATTGGGGTGGGGGACTATTCATCAATCCCTTTTAGATAAAGCTCAGTGGGGAAGATCAAAATTGCTCCCTGTGAAACTCAAATTAGCCGCAAAGCAATTACCTTAAGTGATGGGGGTGGGAAATGTTTCCATAAGATCCTATTTAAATTTGTTTTTTAGTAAGTGGTGGGCTAATTACAAGGTAGCTGTATTAGTGATGAGTGAAAAGAAGAAAAAGAAACACCATCAAGTGCAGTTGCTTGTTCAACGCGCCAGACTTTCCAGCTAAAGTAGCCTTCCCCAACCTGGTGCCTTCCAGATGTGTTGGACTACTAAGCCCACTATCTCTGGGGATGGGAGGGATGGGGATGATGGGAGTTGCAGTCCACCACATTAGAAGGCACTGGGTTTGGGAAGGCTAGATGAAAGCTACTCCTCCTCTTCCTGAGCATGTGTTTGGAACCAACAGTGGGTTTTCAAACTGCTCTGTAATTCTTGGCTGAGTCTCAGGACCGTGGCACTTCTACTTCTGGTCTTTGGCCAGCAGCTGTGAAGATGAAAACAGGGAGCCAGTGTGGCGAAGTGGTTAGGGTGTTGGACTGGGACTCGGGAGACCTGGGTTATAGCCCCCACTAGGCCATGAAGCTGACTGGGTGACTTTCAGCCTAACCTACCTCACAAAGTTGTTGTGAGGATAAAGTAGAGAAGAGCAGGATCATCTATGTCACCCTGGGCTCCTTGGAGGAAAGGTGGGATATAAATGTAACGAATAAATTAAATTAATAAATAAAGTGCTCACATTTGGTACTTGCATGTATTAACACAGGGATGACCACCCTTTGTATTCTTGGTGGCCTCTCTGTTCTCTAGGCCAGACGTATATTTTGCCACATGAACTGGCACCCTCAAGAATGGGCAAGCTCCTTAACAAAGCCAGCAGGCACCATGCACCAGTAACTGCTCCCCAGTTAGGGGCACATGTGCTCAGGCATAGCATTACAAATCTGTACATTTAAATATAACATACAGCATCAAAAAGAGACAACACAATATTCAAGCATGGAATTTACCCATGCCTTGCAATGTGAAAGGGTCTTTCTTTTCCTTCTGAGTGAAACTGTGGGCAAAACCTTGAATAAAGATTGGTACGACTGCCACGGAGCAGCTAAAAGTGCTTGGGTGCCGAATCTAGCACAGTTGGCCTTTCCTGTATTAACATATACCTTGAGTCACCACCAGAGCCTGATCACTCCTGTTGCGTGATGCCACTGGGGCTATGCAAAAGAGAAAAGACATTCCTGTCAAGACATCTCTTTACTGAGACACCAAACCATCTTTCTCTTTCTCATTCAGCTCTTAGGAGCCTGTAGTGATGGCCAACTCAAGCTTGGTGTGGCCAGCCCCCCATTCCACCAGGCTTTCCTGTGTCCAGCAGAACTCACTCCACTTCCCTCTTATCAGCAATAAACTCAAGGTGTCATATCCGATGGTGTCCCTCCACCAGCAGAATGGACACCACTGGTGGATCAATTCCCCATTCCCGCTGCAGCTGGCTGTACTCCCCCCCGCCCACTCAGTCTGGTGTGGAGGGCTGCAGAGAGAAGGAAGGGAAGAGAAACTCCCATTGAGCAAGCAGAAGTCTGCTCGTGTAACGCTGGATTTAGCCCATGGTCTGTGGACGGACTTGCTTTCTCTTTTCCCAGTTCCAGGACACCAGTAACTTTCCCCACGCCCAGCCCAATGTATTTTGTCACCTCAAGTGAGATGGCACCGCTGCTGCCCCCTTGACCACTCACTCAGCCAGCTGGCCGGCCTACCCACTTGGCCAGCTGTCTGGCCACTCCCTTACTTGCTGAGCCAGCTGGCCCCATTGGCCGCTCACTCCTGCCTTGTGCCCCATTTGTGGGCCTCTCGCGAGAGGTCAGCCAACCTCTCATGGGAGCCCCATGGCTGGGGCACCAGGCGTAATGGTAGGGCCAGCCCTGACTTACCCCTTTTGCTTTGAGGCTGCTGCTACTTTGATCCAGCCCTGGATCTTCCAGACATCTTGTAGAGTGACCTTGAGGTAGAGGAACTAGCTCCGGACACCCCACGCCCCTTAAGCCTTTACCGGAAGTGGTCTGAGAGCAAATGTAGTTTGATTCCGTTGCTGAAACCACAGCCTGTGGAAAATATATTAAGAAAAATATAGATCAACGCTCTACTCACAGATGCCTTTCTTGTCTAACTAATGCTTAATCTCACAATTACTTTGCATATTGAGCAGCCATAAAGACATCCTCATTGGATCACGAGAACTATTTTTGACATAGTTTGACATTTGAGGTTTGATGTCAATGAGCTGATGTAGGGCACTGATAAAATTGCAGCACACACTTGCAGTACGTACACAGGAAGGGAAGTGGTTTCTTGCCTGAAATGTGATACCGCAACAAATTTAACTCCCCCCCCCATATGTACAACAGGCAGTAAGCTACAAATACATTTTCCTAGCAACCCCAAACTCTAATGTATATTTATTTATTTATTTATTTATTTATTAAAAGAATATCCCAAAAGTATACACCAGTATTTGTACTTTCAGAAAGGCCAACAATTCTGCTGCTAAAAGTTGCGATGGTTCTTGGTCTATCCAGACATACAGAACCCACCAGATAATAAAACCACAAGCAATGCGTTGCTGTTGCTCGGCAGCATTCGGGAGATCTGATCACATAACGGATATGAGTAAATGAGTGAGGAAACCGGCCCTTGCAGTGATGATGTGCCACGTTAGATCGTGTGATCTGCTCAGGTCATGAGACGGCCTCCATCAGGCGCTAAGATCAGAAGATAAAGGACAGGGCCAGCCCCAAACTTTTAAGCCTAGGGTGAAGGACAAGATGCCATCCTCCCACACGCATTTCACGTACAAGAGCAGCCCTGACTGGGAGCTGATCTTTTCTTCTTTTTTTACTTCGGTGCTAGCAGCGGAACAGCGCTGAGGTCAGCAGGGAAGCTTGAGGGGTGCAGAGCAGGTCATGTGGCACACATAGCTCTGTCCTCTAACTCCTCTCAGGCACTCCCCGCCCCCCAGCATCTGCCGCCTGAGGCAGCCACCTCACCCTGCCTGATGGTAAGGTCGGCTCTGGAAGATCTGGAGAGTTCTCAAGATAAGCTAGGCATGAAGCCTGAAATTATCCCGTGGGAGAGTCGCAAAGGCTTCTCCAGTACCTCTCAGCACCAAACACTCTGGACCAGGGGTCCTCAAACTTTTTAAACAGGGGGCCAGTTCATTGTCCCTCAGACTGTTCGGGGGCCGGACAGGACTATAGTTTGAAAAAAATATGAATGAATGGATCAAGTTTTTTAAAAAAAGGACCCGGGTCCCTTTTTTTTACTTGATTAAATGGAAAGTTATTATAAATTAATTTGCTGTCTAAAATTGAAATACATTAATTTTTTAAAAAGGCATAGAAAGGCTTGATTTGCATACTGCACATATCTTATTTATTTGTAGTGCAAAAAACACCAGGAAAAAACAATACAATATTTAAAATGAAGAACAATTTTAATCAACATAAGCTTATTATTATTTCAATGGGAAGTATGGGTCTGCTTTTGGCTAATGAGATGGTCAATGTCCGGTTCCATATTTGTCACTGCTAGTCATAACAAGTGATGCAGGGCGGGCAGCAGCGCCGTGGCCAGTGTCTCCTCTGGTGGAGGTGCGGCTGAGCCGGCAGCGGGGCATGAGCCGCCCAGAGCCCTGCAGGGCATGTGTCAGCGCCACGGCCAGCGTCTCCTCCGGTGGAGGAGGCGTGGCTGAGCCAGCAGCGGTGGGGCGTGAGCCGCCCGGAGCCCGGCAGGGCGGGCAGCAGCCCCGTGGCCAGCGTCTCCTCCGGTGGAGGAGCCTCTCCTCCTCCGAAAACTCTGCAAAAACTCTGTGTACCTCTCTAGACTGGCCGCCGCCGGCACCACAACTTGGGGCCCGTCCTCCTCGAGGCGCTCACGTAGGCTCGTGCTGATATCATGCCCCCTCCCCATTCTCCTCCCTCTTCCCCAGCGGGAGCGTCAGGCTGAGGCGCTACTGCTGTAGCGCGGCTGCCAGGCCGGATGAAAGGACACGTTGGGCCGGATGTGTCCCGCAGGCCGTAGTAGTTTGAGGACCCCTGTTCTGGACCTACAGCCTCCTAATCCCATCAATTCCCCGATGAGTTCAGTCTCATCCAACCCCAAACAGACTCCCGCACCCCAAAACCTTTTCTACCAGAACTACCCAACAGATGGTGTAATTGAACCTTGGTAGGAGCATCACGTCAAGTCCCCAAAATGCTCCACTTGCTGCTTGGCCTTTGGCCTTTGAAGAATACAGAATGACAGAGGAGGTGGCGAGGGCAGAGAAGTTCACCAGCACTTAAAGGAACAGGCGGCAGCCGTGCCTCTGCTGGTGATGGAGTCTCCTTCCATGACCAGGTCCTTGACTATTAAATATTAACCCTTGCTTGCCTGAAACCTGCTGTTTGCTTTGGCCTATGGCCATTGCATTTTTTATCAAGGGTTGCCAATTAGTCAGAGAAATTTATCCTAGCCATTTCATTTGTTTTTATTTTTTTAGACCCATTGCATGTTATTTCTCCCCCTCACCGTCTGCTTTTATTATTATTAATGTTAATCGAGCCACCTTAGATGAACAGGCAGTTTTGGCCTGGGCTCTGCCCTCAGAACAAAACCCACTCACTCCATTTCCCAAGCTGCACCACCTGGGCCTGCTCTGAACTCCACACAGCAGCCTAAAGAACAACAACCCTGGCTCTGCCTCATTACCAGTTGCTGTTGATGATGATAATTTTCAGGCATTTGCTGAGACCAACTCCACTGCCTTGTCCTTTAGTTCAAGTGTGAGCAGCCTTCAGGCTTGAGGGATGCCATTTTGTTTTTTTCTAGGATACAACGTCTCCTGGCAGCACACCAGACTCCTTCCCTGAGTTCTCCGCCCATCTGAAATGCCTCAGCTAGATGGCCGGAATTGGCTATCTAGCTGACTTGCCGGGCAAGAGGAGCACGGAGGTGACAATTTATTTATTTATTTATTATATTTATACCCCGCCTTTTTTCCTGCAAGGAACCCAAGACGGCTTACAGAATCCTCCTCCTCCTCTCCATTTTATCCTCACACTGACCCTGTTGAGTCAGTGACTGGCCCAAAGTTACCCAGTGAGTTTCATGGCCAAGTGGGGACTAGAACCCAGATCTCCCAAGTCCCAGTCCAACACTCTCACCACTACGCCACAATCACTCCCATGCTCCTCCTGCCCTGCATAGGATGCCCGTACTCCTCTGAGTTCAGAGGCTTTCAGGCATCCCCATTGGATTGTGCCCTTAATCTCTTTTAAATTGTTTTTTTTAGCTGTCTTGAGTGCCATTTTTTTCATAGAAAGGTGGGGTATAAATCAAATAAATAAATAATACACAGAGATGGGAAATGAAACTTGTGCTTTGCTTCTGTATAACCTAAAGATTCTCAGGCAGCTCTATCCAAAGCATGTTCTTTTCTACAAAATGTTCTTTGACAGTGCACAGAGCCTGCGGGCCATTTCCCCAGTCTTTATACTTGGAAGCAATGCAGTCAGGCGGAAATACGTGCACAGCGGAGTAAGAGAAGTTAGTTATTAATTAGATACAAACTGCAAAGTAACATTGTTGGGCTACGTGCTTGCTGCTTGCCAACTGGGGGTTGCCAGCTTTCCAACCAACCACCATAGCTGTGCTTTTAACAGCAGCTTGATTACCTGCCAAAAAAAACGGAAATGCATCACCAAAAATGAGGATTACAGAGGACAGAAATTTGCAAAACATTTGCATATGCCAATGTATATGTATAGATGCAAATTGAGAAATAATGATTATAACTTAAATAGAAATACAGTACATCTCACCATAGTGCAGACGACTTTGACCAGGTGACCTTTTTCGTAGGTATGTACAGATTTTGTTAAATTCAGTCCGTCAGCATTTTGCGGACTGTCAGGAATCTCATGTTCATCGTCTGCTCATTGACAGAATCAGATTGGGGGGGGGGGAGATGTACGAGAATGTTGTTCCTGTCTGCAAATCTTGCGAACGTGTCCTGTTCCAGGCCCAAATGTGAATGCAACTAGGAAGGAACACAAGTCTCAGGAAATGTTCGCAATTTCCCAAACTTGCGTTTGCGTTTGAAAGTGTGCGCTTGTGCACATGTACACTTGCACAGCAATTTCCAGTGCTGTGGATGGAACAGCAAGGACAGAATAATAGAGTCAAGTGCCAGTCACGAAGCAGAGTTTTCTGTACTTGGTATTCCCTATTTTCTTAGACCATGTGTATAGGATTGTAAAGTAAATGACTTATAGTTCTGCAGACTATAAAGTAAAAAACTGCACCCCCAAAGTAAAAAACTGGTCCACAAGTCCACGGACAACTCAGAAAAGGCCTGTCTGCGGCAGAATCTGCAGATCAGATTCATAGAAATCCAAACTCATTTGAATCCATTGTGAAATTCTACAACATATAATAAATAAATAAACAAACAAACATCCCTACCTGTGTCCCCGCTTGTTCAGCCTAGTGTCCAGGTGCTGACTGTTGATGGGCAACAGTTCCTATGGTTCATTAACTTTAGATTCGAATTGGCGAGGACAGCCCTTCAAATAGAGGACTGTCCTCTGCAAAAAAAAAAAAAAAGGTCACCTGGCTACTTTATGTTGAGGCCATGAAGGAGGCCACTGTTGAAGAGGTGGCCACTGAATCTAATCCTGCAAACTTAAAAAAACAACACAGCACCTCCCCCCATTTGAACCTGCCTGGTCACTGACACAAGTAGCAGAGGCCCTGCTATAGGTACACTCACCTTCAGAGATTAGGGAGGTGGCCAGTGATACATTCAAGGTAGGACTTGGGGGCAGATGTCCAGGGCCCCACTCAGCAGAATGAGCAGGAAGATCCCCCCTAGAAAGCAGGACTGGCTTAGCATATTTTGAAGTACTAAATGAAGTAATACATTTTACCAACGAAAGCCTAAAATTTGGATGTACCACTGGAAATGGCTACTAGAGACAGGGGTTTTTCTGTTGTGGAGTCCTGTTTTTGGAACACCCTCCCCGAAGGCATTGTTACTTTTTTTTAGGTGCAGGGTAGAGACAATTTTATTTTCCTGTGTGTTCAGTGACTCATCATGAATTTTATTGCTGCAGTTTTTCTGCCTCTGTCTGCCTGTTTTTAGTGTGGTGGTGACACCTTAGCATTATTGTCGCTTTAAAAAAAATTTTTGGGAGGGGGTGAGCTCTTCCTCTGTGGAAAACCAATATTCTCAATAAATAAATAATAAATCAAGAAATCTTACACAATTTTCAGTACACCACAAGAAGACTTGGGGGGCGGGGGGGAATCCCCAGAGCAAGGGCACAATCAGTAAGCAAATAACCACATTAAGGGCACAATCCTTTGCATGTTTAGACAGAAAGAAAGTCCTGGCTGACTAGGGAATGCTGGGAGTTGTAGGACTTTTTTTCCTGTCTAAGCCTGCAAAGGATTGCACCCTAAGAGAATCTCATAAGGGAAATGACCCCGGTTGATGCATACTGAAGGCTGCACACTTGCTTGGGAGTAAACTCCATTGAACCCAGTGATTCTTACCTCCAAGTAGACATGGACAGGATGTGATAAGCACCTTTTGAAAACCACAGCTGGCTTTGTCAAAAAGAGTATGTGTCTCCACATGAAGTATAACTGAATTTTAATCAATTAATTTAAATAAAATGTGCTGAAATCCAAACCCTCAAGATAATTGCCTTTTTGAAGCCATTGAAGGTATGAAATAAGCAAAAGCTTATATAATAAGCAGAGCTTTTTTTCTGGTGGAACTCACCAGAACTGAGTTCCAGCACCTTTTCTTCTATTAATTGCATTACAATTTAATTGCCATCTACTCCTGAGGAAATGTAATCCAAGAGTTCCAGTACCTTTTTCTCCAGAAAAAAAACACTGATAATAAGCAAACGCTACCAACAAGCAAACATGTTAGAAGGAAAGCTATCTTTAATACTTTATTTTTCACTGCTTGCCACAGTGGTACACCAGAGTCAATTGTTGGTCTTTAAGAAACAGACCAGTGAACCCTTCAGTCTAAGCTTCACACATCTACCAATGCAAATTTCCCTTCTCGTATTTATCAACTATGCTTTGGTTCAGCAGTGGGGAATATATTTTTTTGGGTGAGGGCCATATTCCCTCAGGAGTAATCTGTTGGGGACTACATGCTAGCAGTGGGCAGGGCTGAAACCAGTAGGGGGCAGAACCAAAAGTGGGCAGAGGCAGCTCCTTCTCTCTCTCTTTGTGGGTTCACACAATACAATAAGCCATGATGGCTTATAAGCCATGTTTCAGAGTGGCTTGTTGTGTTGGCTGAACCCAGCAGCATGCCTTTGTTAACCATGCTCAAGCCACTCTGGCCAGGTTCAGACAGCACGACAAGCCACTCTGAAACCAACATGGCTTATAAACCATCATAGCTTATCGTGTTGTGTGAACCCGGTCAGTCTGCCCCTCTCTCTGCAACATCCTCTTCCCTCTCCCTCTCTCTTCCTCCCTGTCCAGTGGGCTACCAGGGGAGAGACAGATTGCCAGAAGTCTGAACTAATAGCTTGCAGGGAGCTTTTGAAATTAGGCCAAGGACCGCATGAAAATTAAGCCTACATTGCCCACCCCTACTTTAGTTCCCTATTGATTATACGAGCTCAGACATTCAACCCAGGGCAGGCCCTGCCATGCTGCACAGTAAAGCCACCTGCTTCAGGCGGCACTATGAGGACGGAACAGGTGAAGGCTGGAACCAGTGTCTGAATAGTACAGCCAGAATTTTTAAAGTGTAGGCCCTAGTACCAGAGGTGGCATTATGGCTTCACTTCAGGCAGCAAAATGCCTCAGGCCAGAACTGTTTCAACCCTAAATTTCACAAATGTCTGAATTTTATCTGGACATTTGTATGCAACCAAACTTTCACATTAGGGAAGGTTAGACACCTGAATGAGATAAGGTAAAATAAAACAAATAGTAATTCATATCAACTGCTGCATAGTGAGCCAGAATATAGTCCTACATATTTTTAAGCACAGCAACCATATAATATAAATCTTACAAGGCAATTTCCAGTGCTGTGGATGGAACAGCAAGGACAGAATAATAGAGTCAAGTGCCAGTCACGAAGCAGAGTTTTCTGTACTTGGTATTCCCTATTTTCGTAGACCATGTGTATAGGATTGTAAAGTAAATGACTTCTAGTTCTGCATCACTGTTTTGCTTGATAGTTTACCGTATGCTGTTACGGTCGGCCATTTGTTATCCATACAAAGCAGCTGCATCTCCCCCCCCTCCACACCCCCAAAATGACTAGCTTACTGCGTCATTATAAACAGAATTGCTGTATTCATTTTGCACTTCTGAAATGCATTCTGCTCTTCACATCGCTAGATTGAGAAATCTGTCACTTTGGCGAGGCTCTGAAGAAAAAGGTTTCACAAACTGTGGCTGTTCACATGGCCAAAGCTTTACAGAGTGGCAACTATTAAAAGGGCAGTGTTTATACACAATTATATCACACTCTTGGTACTTGATACAGTAACTGGCAGTTGCTTCCTGCTACCATATGTTTTTGCCATGCACAAAGGACAAAGAAAGAGTCAGTCCATGTGGTCTTGGCTTTCAATGGAGAGAAACCAGCAAAACAGGAAGAAAAAAAAAGAATCCAGGATTGTTTTGAACCAAAAACAAAAAAGCATATTAGGTGCACAGTTCAAAAGAAAACCAAACTTTCTTAGCTCTTGGGAATGTGTTCCCTCTAGAGCAGTGTTCTCCAACCTTGGGTCCCCAGATGTTGCTGGCCCACAACTCTCAGCATACCCAGCCAGCATGACCAATGGCAAGAGGTTCTGGGAGCTATAGTCTCTTCCCATCCTCTTCTCCATCTCCATGATTTCTTTGTGAGGGGGCAGGAGGAGCTGTCAATTGTTTTTCTTAATTCCCCCCCCCCCAAAAAAAAACTCCTTCACTCTTGCTGTTTGCACCTGCACATAGAAAACAGGAGGAACTCTTGATTTCCTGCCTCCCTCCGGCTTCTCTGAGTGGTTTGGCTGACAGAACAGCTGAAATGCATGTCTACTCAGAAGTAAATCACATTATCTTCAGTGGCCTTACTCTGAAGTAAATCACATTGATTTCAAATGGCCTCGCCATTGCTTTTGGATGCATGGGAACGGGGTACTGGTCCTGCTGGCTTCACCCCATGGGAGGTGGGGGGACGACGACAGCAGCAGCAGTGTCTTTGTCTCTTCCCATCCCCTTCTCCATGATTTTTTGTGAGGGGGCAAGAGGAGCTGTCAATTTCCCCCCTTTCTTTTAAACACCTGTGCATAGATGAACAAAAGAACAAAAAACCCTTTCTCTTAAAGGGCCACTTCCCCTGCACACATCACCTTTCAAACTCCTCCTACTTCTCCCGCGATTGCATTTGTGTGTGACACACAATCACATTTTCAACAGTCTGTATTCATTAGCATGTGCCCCAACAGCGGTGAATGTGTTTTACAGAAGGGGCTCTAGTGTAGATTTGCCCTCAGTGTTACCAAGGGTATATCTCAAGAATAATGGATACACAAGAACCAATAATCAGTAATACTGTCAGAATACTATCTCTCCCCATTTTAAGTTGTGGTCAATTATGAAAGAGTACAACCAGGGAAATAATGCGTCCTTTGATATTCTGTAGAATGTTCCCACCAAAAACACACACAGCAGTTTCTGATCTGGACTTACCTGAATGAATGCTTTAATTAAAGGCTCCTGTTGACTGAAGCATAAAGGACAACTGATTTGCAAGTTATTGCCAGTTGGTTGTACCTCCTTGTAAAACTAGCACAAGGTGACACATAAGTAAACAACAATGAGAAAAGCTGCAGTACTAAGTGCAATCGATAATCTTTAATATAATAATACAGTAAGCACAACATACAAAGCACATAGCCACCACAGTGTTGACTCCTATAAACGCTTTGCATTTCTTCTTGCTTCAAAGCTCTTTACTTGGGAGAATACCACCTAAAGTGTTTTCTGAAGATTACACACAACACCAGATTTCTGCTGTGGACTGAAACCACCATTTACAGTTTGTTTTGGTGAACATGTCCAATATTCAGTTATTTAATGGGACTCCTTGCAAAACAGTTCCCTTATACCAAACTTCCCCAGCCTGGTGGGTGGTGCCCTCCAGATGTTTTAGACTACAACTCCCAGCATTCCTGACCATTGGCCATGCTGGCTGGGGCAGCTGATGGAAACAGAAATCCAAAATATCTGGAGGGCATAAGACTGGGGAAGCCCACTCTTGTGTGTCCTACAGTCTTGGATGATAGAGAACAGGTTGCGGCCCTCTTCTGTGTGACAGAAGAGTACCTTTAGGTACTTGAAAAGCCTATCATATCCACCTGCAGTCTTCTCTTCTCAAGGCTAAACTTACCCAGTTTCTTTAATCTTTCCTCATAGGACTTAGTTTCTAGTACCTAGTTGACACCCACTTCTTAGTCTCCTGCATGTCATTTCTGATGGTGAACTAGAGCAGGCATAGGATTTGAACTCAAATGTGGGCAACTGAGTGTGAATACAAGGAAAAGAAACAGCAGTAAGGGTAAAGAGACAAAGCCAAGAAATGGGATGCGCTTCAGAAAGAAAGAAAATAAAATTACATATAAAATTTTCGATGTACAAGTAGCGCAGATCAAGATCAATAATACATTTTATAGGTGTGGAAGACCAAAACATGTACTCCAAAGCTGTCAACCTGTTCCCCACTTTTCCACCAGGCTGTAATCTGCACTATTAAGAACATAACATTCTGGATTAGACTAAAGGCCTATCTAGTTCACCATTCTGTTTGCACAGCAGACAATCAGATGCTCATGGGGAGCCCATAAGAAGGACAGGGGTGCAACAGCACCCTCCACTCATGTCCCTCAGCAACTGGTATACAGAGGCATACGGCCTCTATTATTGGAGGTAGTAATATATAGCCATCATCACTATATTAGGTGGTATTAGGTGGTGTTTTGCATTTATGAAACAGAGCAATCAAGCACCCAGGAGAGACTTTCGTTTTATCCAATGCCACCTCAAATGCAAAGTTTTCTGGCAGATTGGAGCTCTCACACACACATTCAGCCACCAGCTGTTATCTCCTGAGCATTGGTAAGAATTCAAAAGAGGTACGTAAGTGCAACAGTTATGCGGACCACCCATCAGTTTTAATGGAGTCGCTCTTCTTATTACTGCCTGGTTGGTCTTATAGCAAGATCTTGTTCTACTGTTATTTGTAGTTTTATCCAAATGTGATTAAAGTTGGGTAGAAATTATCAATTTGATAAGAGAAGTAGGGCCAGCTTGTAGGAGAGATTTGCCATACCTCTAATTGTATGGATGAGGGCAGTGCCGGCTCCAGGTTTTGGAGGGCCCTTAAGCAAGGCCTCCTCAATGAGCCCCCTTCGTTAGTGAGTGTACCTTCCCATCACCATGGTCACCAGCTGCTATTGCTCCTCATCCTCTTTCTCATCATCGCTGTCCCTTGCTTGCTTGACAGGCAAAGAGCCAGTGGGCAAGTAAGCAATGGCATCTACTGTTCCTCCTTCTCTCCACCACTACTGTCTGGGCCAGAGTGAAAGGCAGGTGAACAAGCAGTTGAAATAGTGAAGGAGAGGAGCAAGTTCAGGGAGCTCTTGCCAGTGGTACCCTGCTGAGGTGTAGGCCCTTGGCAAGTACCCAGTCATACCCAAGAATGCCTCAACAGTGGTTCTGGATGAGAGTTCTGTCTTATGCTAAATAGGAACATTACCAAATATAATATATGTTTTGGTTGTAGGTTGGTTGCCTGCTAAGTGATATCCTTGAATGCAGTGGTGATGCTAGGTACCAAAAGATCTAGGGCTCAGGCCCACAGGACAAAAAAAAGCATATATTTGCATATGCTAATTTACATATTCTGTAAAGTGTGTGTGTGTGTGTGTGTGCGCGCGCGTGCGCACGTCTTTAAAGGACCCTGTCTCCCAAGGAAACCCCTAGTTGTAAAAAGGGATGTATGGACAGGGGAGAGGAGGGCATTTGATTTCAGAAAAAGACCTCAGGCAGAAAGATTCAAGGGGTGGGGTGGGGTGGGGCAGCAGGAGGTGAAGCACATGTGGGCAAAAAGCCAGCTAATCACAGGGGATCAGATGCAACAGAGATCAGCAGGGCCCCTGTACCTTTACTTCAGCAAGTGCCCATGGACAGCAGGGTGGTGGGGCAGACGGCCTCCCAGAGATTCGGAGCTCTAGCCCTGGTGGGCCGCCTCCTAACACCGCCTCTGCCCTGTAATCACACAATCACAGTGATCAGGTATAATCCTGCTTTGAAAATGGTAAACAATAGTGGGGAAATTGGGTACAAAGAGGATATATATTTTACAACTGTTTAAACCTGGGAACAAATATAAACCCTTTGCTGAGTCACGGCAAGAATATGATCCTGCCCGATTGTGGCAAAGCTGCGGAACTCCAGATCCTGCCTCCCTCCCTTATCAATGACTTCGCACCGGGGTATCAATCCATTGATGGCTTCTCTCTCCTCCCTCCCCTGGGTATCATCACTGCCTTACTGCTAAGCTATAGGCCTTAACAGGTCCATTTGTGCCTCATGACTTTGACCTGATTGTAGTAGGCAGCAAAGAACAATGGCTGAGTTGAAAAAGTACCACTTTTCTCATTAATGCCTTTTAATAAACTGACAGAGCCTGGCCCTGGTAGAGGCACTGGAGTGGATATGATGCCTGACTTCCCTAATAATAATTAGGAAAATAATCTCAGCCATTTAAGCTGACTCAACTTCATTCCGCTGTATGGAGGACAGCAAGAGGAGAGGCAAACAGGGCCTTGCTGGGCGCTTGGAATCCTTCACCAGCAGTCCAACGAGAGAACATGCTGAGGGGGAAATGAATTGTTTCCACTCACTAACAAAATGCCTGGAATTATGCTAAATAGATCTAGGTCAATAAAGCTCGCCTGTTCAGAAGAATGGTTTATTTTACCTCAGCACAAAGACAAAGGAAATACAGCATCAGCATACGTATTAATTACTGCGTGGCAACTTGCTGTAAGGCAGCCTTTCGCAAGCTGGTTCCCTCCAGATGTGTTGGAGTACAACTCCCAGCATCCCCCAGCCAGCTGGCTGAGGGGATGCTAGGAGTTGTACTCCAACACATCTGGAAGGAACCAGCTTGGGAAAAAGCTGCTATTCAGAGAGAAAAGACATGTAAGCTTCCACATGATCCAAATGGGCACAAATTGGGTCTCATACCCAAATCTATGTTATGGCTTGAATCCATCTGAAGCAAGCATTAAGTTGGTCATCATGTTATGCTTCTTGCATGTACGGTAGAGACACGTATGAAAAACCTAATGCATAAAATAGCCCTCAGAAGGCCAGGTTTGCATATGGCTTTCTGCCACATCTTTCCTCTCATGCACATGGTCTCCTCATTTGGGCTCTGATGCTTTATAGTGAAGGAGGGTGGATTGCTGTGGCAGAAATCCACAAACGTCCCCACTTTCTACACTACGGTGCTCACTCAGAACTGCTCAAATGATACCAAAAGAGTGTAGCTTGTGCCATCTGTATGTAAATGATTTTTAAAAAATAAATACAGTGGCTGGCCTTGGCCACTCACAGTCTCTCAGTAGGGTGCCACTTACACATTGGCAAGACAGAGGAAGAAAGATAACGCTGAGAGGACACAACCCTTTTCACTTTAGGACCAGGCGCATAAACCCTTCTCAGGCCAAGCATCAACACTTGAAAACCTGAGGGGAGGGTCAAATGAAACCTTTCCCCTACTAATGAGGGAAAAGATTAATGTTGGTTATTAAGGATCTAGCTTAAATTTATGATGCTGTTGGTACAAAGGTGTGTGTGTAGATTTAAAAGTAAAGCAGGTAATAACGCCAAGCTGACACGTAGGATTTTGGTAGTTAACAAAATAAAAATAAGTTTATTTTAATTCTCAAAATCTTAGTTCCAGAAAATAAACCTGCCTACACCAAACACTTTGTAACTAAACTAACTCCCAAACTCCCAACTCTCCCCACACACTACAAACACTTTCCTGTTTCTCTCACTCCCGTATCACACTAACTCCAACCACCTAAAACTCTCTAACCCAACTCCACACTCCCATAACCCTCAACTTGACTTTTTAACTCGACTCACTGACATAAAACCTAACTGCCTCAGACATCACTCAAACACTCCTTATATACTCCTCCCCCCCACATCTGACCATAGTGAGGAAGAGTGTGACCAGCTGACCTGAATGCCTGCTCAATCTGCTGTCCAGGTGCTCACTGTTGATGGGCAGCTCCAAGGCCCGTGCTGCTCTCCCTCCTTCTGGTTCTTTGACTTTAAACCAGACTTATTCTGGACAGCCAATCAAACAGAGGATGCCTTCAAGTAGAGGACTGTCCTCTGCCAGCTCTCCAAAACAGAGGACTGTCCTTTGTAAAGCAGGACACATGGGCCACCCTAGATCGCAGCCTATCCTTCTATCTCACAAGGATGTTGTGAGGATGGTGGAGGGACCATGAATACTCCCTTGAGCTCAATGAAGGAAAGGCAAAATATAAATGCATGACAATTACCGTATATACTCAAGTATAAGTGGACCCTAATATAAGTCGAGGCCCCTAATTTCACCCAAAAAAACTGGGAAAACTTATTGCCTCCAGTATAAGTGCGCTGACCCAAGTATAAGTCGAGGGGGCATTTTTCAGCACAAAAAATGTGCTGAAAAACTCGACTTATACTTGAGTATATACGGTAATTAATATTTAAAAGTTTATCAGGCTGCCCTTCAGCAAAAACATCAGGATGGCGTACAATGATAAAACAGCAGTATAAAATATTATGAGTATAAACACACAAGAAGACAAAGCGACAGTGTAAAGATTTGGCATAACATTCCAGCACAGCAGATAAAAACATCACACACAGTGAATTGATATGAACTGTTTAAAGCCAGGGCAAATTAAAAAAGAAAAGAAAAAAGCCTTCGCCTAGGGCCTGAATGACATCCAAGTTGGTGGCAAGCATGCCTCCCTAGAGAGGCATTCTATGACTGAAAAGGCCCTGCCTCCGATCACCACCCACTTAACTTCAGATAGTCGAGGGATATAGAGGAGAGTCTCCCATGATGCATGCTTTGTTCAGGCAAGCTTATCTGCTTGAAGGTACCCCTTTAGGTACCCAGGCCCCAAGCCATTGTAATAGGGTGGCCAAAATAGAGGACATGCATCTCCAAAAGGAAGACAAAAGAGGACACCGATTTGCAGAAAATGTGCACACGCTAATTTATATTTAAATTTAGAAATAATAATTATAATTACAGTACATCTCACCATAGTGTGGAAGACTGTGAGTGGCGGGCGAGCTGTGTGCCTTGCTCAGCCTGCTGCCCAGGTGCTGCTGATGGGCAACTTCAAGGCCCAGCTCTTTCTTCGGATGGTTCCTTATCTTTATACCAGGCTTAGACTGGACAGCCCATCAAACAGAGGATGCCTTCAAAACAGAGGACTGCCCTCTGTGAAAGAGGACACATGACCACCCTACCCTTTGGATTTAAACAAAACCATTTTATGCCGCTGGAAAGTACCATCTCAAACTGCAAGAACATTCATGCTAGCAGCTTACTTCCTGCTTAGAGCTATGACTGCTTCTCCTAGCTTGGTATTGTTACTACCAGTGGTATCAGGGCGGGCCCAAGACATTTTGCTGTCTCCCCACGTTAAGGTGCATAATGCCAAAAGCCAGTCAAGTTATTTTGGCATTTGAGGCCAGCGGACTCTAGTCCACGAAAGCTTATTATGCCACAATAAATTTGTGAATCTTTGAGATGCCACAAGACACTTTGTGGCTTTTGAACACAAAAGAACACGTGGTCCCGATGCTTCTTCACATCTGTTCTCCTTTCGTCAGCAAGTGCAAACCCCTGCTGTCAAGGAGGACTATGCACCCACCAGAGCCTAGCTTCATGGATCATGCAACCAGCAGGTGCACTCGAAAGATGCTTTCAGAGCCAAGGAGATCCAGACACACTCAAGCAAGTCAAGTCAAGCCAAGCCAAGCCACACTACACATTCACATATTGCCTTGCCCCAAGGCAAAACCGCTTCTGTCCCAGATATGGGGCCTGGGCCAGCCTGGAAGAAGCAACAGGTGAGGAAGGTGTCTGGCACGCCATTGGACATGTCAGCAGCCAGTGCACCCGCCCGGGCCCTTGCCGGGAGCCTCACTGCCTACAATGGCAAAGGGGAGCAATTGGCCAGGCACCTCTCTTTGCACAGTCGGGTGCCAGCTTACAGTGGTCTTTTAAGCCATTTTGGATGCTGGATGTAATGGTCTTATAGCCCCCTTTATATCTTCACTTCAAATGGCAGGTACACCTTCCACACTTCACAGCTGCTACATTCCTGATGCTAGAGCGATGATGATGATGATGATGATGATTGCAACCCTGATTTTTTTTTAAAAAAAAATATTGTTGAGATTCCACATATGCAGAGTTTAAACTCACTTAAGGTGAGAAAAAAAGTTCTACAACTCCCAGCATGCCCCAGCCAGTCATGTTGGCTAGGGGATTCTGGGAGTTGTAGGACTTTTTTCTGTCTAAACATGTGTAGGATTGTGCCTTTTACTCATCATGTCACACCAGCATGACTACCGGAATAAAATAGGATTTCCTTCTGCCGCCTTGACGCTGAGCACACTTACTTAGGAGTAAGCACCATTTTGTTATAGAAAAGGATCATATATATTTTAATTAAACATTTAAAAATAAACACCTGTGATCATGTACAGAGTTTTCCCATGGAAAACCTGGCTGGTTCAGAGTTGTGATTATCTGATTGGGACTGAAATGTAGTTATGCATGACTGAAGGAGAGGCACTCTGTATATGTTTAGGAGCACTAATCACAATGTTACTTATTACAGTGTTTAAACATGATTAAACATCCCACAGCATCCTGCTATTCCATTTCTGCAGTGCCATCATCCATATCCCCTACTCCTTCCTTTTTGCCACCCTTGAGCCCTAATGCGCCAGCAGTGTGTGGACACACTTCCCTTTTCAAAGCACATTCATTTAGGGCGCAGTGCTATGCATATTTAGACAGGAAAAAAATGCTACAACTCCCAGCAGGGCTGGCCAGGGAATGCTGAGAGTTGTAGGACTTTTTTCTGTCTAAACATGCGTAGCATTGCACCTTAAATGGCTGTGCTTTGAAAAGGGAAGTGTGTCTGCACACTGCTGGTGCATTAGGGCTCAAGGGTGGCAGCAGCTGTGGATTTGCCCTAATGTAAATGTTAAATCACATTGCTAGCTCCATTCATTAAGCCAAATTCCTGAAGCCTCCTGCTTCATCCAGGGAGACAGGAGACATGCCAAAAAATCATAATGGGCTAGTGAATGTTCCTGTAAGAAGCTCTGCTGCTTAGATAGAAGTCCTTAGGGCAACTATAAGACACGACAGCTGGTTATGATCCCTCCAGAACCGGTGTGCCAGCTGCGAATGACCCGGCTGCTCTCCCTCCCTTCTCCTGGGTCTGCTCGTTGAGCAGAGCAGGAGGTGAACAGTTGCTTTAGGTGCTATTAGTGCCAGGTTTATGTCAACTGAGAATTCATGCTTGCTGTGGGGATTTTTAAGATCATGGATATATCCAAATAAGATCATGGATATATCTCTGCCTTACAGAGTGTGTATACACACACACACACACTCAAGTGTTATAGGTAACTAAGTTAAATGTTAAATAGTTTAAACAGATTAGAGAAAACCCCCCAAACAGTCCATGCGTTCTGTTGTTAACCACGCTAACAAGCCACCCTTGCCAGGTTTGCACAACATTGCAAGCCGCCCCGGCCGTGGAGGCTGGTGACTCCTGTGTCAGTGGGGCTCCTTATCCATTGCATCTTTTTGCCTGAGCTTTATAGGAGATATCCATGGTGCTGGAATCCACCCCCCAAAATAGGTTCACCACCATGGAGCTCCCATAAAGCTCAAACAAAAAAATGGAACGGCTAAGGAGCCCCACCGACAGACACAGGAGTCACCAGCCTCCCCTGCGCCCTGGTGAGGGTAATGATGCAAATCCCGCTGCCGGCACACGCAGCGGGTGGAAATAACTAAGCCACCGTGGCTTATTTCCCCTGCTTGTGATCACGCGGACCAGATCTGTGAGGAGCCATTGGGGCCCACGGTACACTCCCCCATGTTGTGTCACTGATCACCCAGCAATGGTAGCCAACCACAGTTATGGCTAGTTAAACAGGAGGAAAGGGAATCAGGGCAGCGGATCAAGCCATGACTCTGAGGGAGGGGGAGGAGGAGGAGGAGGAGGAGGAGGTGGGGGAGGAGAAAAGCCTGGCCGCTGGAAGCTCAGGGCAGAGAGAAGAAAGACAGAGCTGGAGCAGAAGAGCCTCGGAAGGAGTGGCCAGAGCAGGAAAGGAACAGCAGGAAGGGGGAAAGAGCAGCTGCCTCCTTAGAAGGCCAAAGAGCTAAAGCAGAGGAATGGCTGCTAGGAAGGATAGGAGAGACACCTTCCAGTGCAGCCAGGAAAAGACAAGAACAAGTGGACAAGGATAGACTTGCTCCCTTCCACAGTAAACTTGGTAACAGACCATCCAGACTCTACAACTACAGCGGAGGCTGGTGACACCTATGTCAGTGGGGCTCCTCATCCATTGCTACTTTTTATTCTGAGCTTTATAGGAGCTATCCATCGTGCTGCACTCCATCCACAAAATAGGTTCACCACCATGGAGCGGAGCAGCATGGGTAGCTCCCATAAAGCTCAGAATAAAAGCTGCAATGGATAAGGAGCCCCATTGACACAGCCTCCCCTGTACAACTACTTATCTGTGGCTGGCATCACTATGTAGTCATTCTCTCTGATCCTGCAGCTACTTACCTTTATTACTCTATGGGAACTCACCCTAGTCCTGCAGCTACCTACCTGCACTGTGGACCTTCATCTTGATCCTGTTGATACTTAGCTGTATTGCACTGTATTTTGTTTTATTTATTTATTATATTTATACCCCGCCTTTTTTCCTGAAAGGAACCCAAGGTGGCTTACATAATCCTCCTCCTCCTCCTCTCCATCTTATCCTCACAACAACCCTGTGAGGTAGGTTAGGCTGAGAGGCAGTGACTGGCCCAAAGTCACCCAGGGAGTTTCATGGCCGAGTGGGGACTAGAACCCGGATCTCCAGAGTCCCAGTCCAACACTCTCACCACTACGCCACACTGGTTCTCCAGCCTGATCCTGCAGTTGAGTTTCCTTCCCAAAGCTTCAAAGTCTGATGTGATTTCTTTGTAGTTCTGCTTGGCAGTATCATTTGTTTCCACAAATGAAGAAAGGGATACGTTTAATGGGCTTTATGAGCATTGGCAACCTTCAGTCACATCTCTAAATTCCTCCAGGGAGACAGCATACCTGGTGAGTCCATGGGTCTTTGTGACATACTTCAGTTTCGATCCCACGCAGGAGAGAGTCTCCAACAACTTACTACTCTTCTCTTAATCATGTTGTAGGCCTTAGTTTCATTGCCTCTGCTTGTCTAACCTTCAGGCTCTTGCTCACTGTTGTGCAAGGTGCCCTGTAATTCTTCCTCTGCAGGCTGTATTGTTGTTCCTCTGCAGGTTATTGCTGAAATGTGGGTTACCGTGTTGTCTGAACCCAGCTGCGCTATCAAAACCATGGTTGGTTAACCACGAACAGCCCATGAAGAGAACCCATGGTTTGTTGTTGGGTTGTGACCTGTGGGTTGTTTGTGGTTAACTAACTATAGTTTGTTAGTGTGGCTGGGTTCAGACAACATGATAAACCATGTTTCAATGACAACTCACACTCAAACCATTGTCTTCTGCTAGTTGCTGCACAACAGTTCATGGGACAGCACCACTGCCAGAATTTCTTCTGTTAGTGCAGGGGTGGGGAACCTTCAACCTGTGGGCCTCCAGGTCTCTCAGTCCAGACCTTCTAAGATTTCCCATACCACATCTTTTTTTTCTTTTCTTTTCTTTTAACCTTGCCTCCATGTGATTTGCATAGTGTGGAGGCTAGCCCATACTCATTTATCCTAAACTTTTCATTGGCAACCTTCAGTCACATTAATGATACATTAATCATTTTAACAACAGGCACATGTAATTTGATTGGGATGTGTGGGAAAAGTCACAGCAGTCTGTTCAGACAAACTTTTCCTTCTCTTGTGCAGTTCCAATCTTTTTTTGTGAACTGTTTTCAGAATTACTAGCTTCTACAAACTATGAGCAGCATCCAATACTGATGCTGCGCTAGCAGGAATGACTGCTAGTGCAATGAGAACACAGCACTTGCTAGAGCAACTGAAAACTACCTGAAACTACCACTTCTGGAATGGGACAAGTCAGCAGAGGATGCAGAAGAGAGCATGTGATAGTTTGTGATAGTTTCTTCAGTTGCACTAGTAGGTCCTACTTTTCTGTTGCGGTAGCAGTTGTCCCCACTAGTGCAACATGTTTAGAGCTGATGAATTTGCCAGCACTGGATACTGCCCCAATATCTATCTTTTTAGGTAAATGTAGTGGTGTGGTCATACTAGCTGCAGATAATGGAAATTAACCATTTAAGTGCCAGGCAGCATTACTTTATAAAATGATAGGAAACAGGAAGCCTCACAATCTTCAACCTCAAATTTCTGATGCTGGTTCCTTGTGACTCACCAGTTATTTGCCTCTGCTTCCATTTCTCCAGTGCCTCCCATATGTTTACTGGAGGAATTCCATACTGACCCTCAGGGGATTAGATAATTAATGTTGATTATAAACCATGAGCCTTGGCTGAGCTAAATCACATGCAAATTTAATCCGCAGTAGATCAAAATCTCGGAAATAATTTAGTCAGTGTTTAGAAAAGAAATGAAAGAGTAAATTTCTCTGTACTAGGGAAGGAGGGTGGGGGAAATCTTGGAATAAACCTTTCCAATGACTCTTTTGAAGTAACAGCTTCCCCGTTAATGACAGCTTTCATTAGTGTGCTCATGTGTGTGTTTATGAACGAGACAGGGAGAGAGAGAGAGGTGTAGGGAGTGCTGGCATTCCTTTTCTAAGGGTGCAATCCTATGCATGTTAAGACAGAAAAAAAAAAGTCCTACAACTCCCAGCACTCCCCAGCAAGCCATGGCTGCCTGGGGAATGCTGGGAATTGTAGGTCTTTTTCCGCCCTGTCTAAACGTGCATAGGATTTTGCCCTAAATGGCTAAAATGGAACTGATACATTAATCATTTTAACAACAGGCACATGTAATTTGATTGGGATGTGTGGGAAAAGTCACAGCAGTCTGTTCAGATACACTGGTTTGTTCCTTATGTGAACAATGACTGACACAGCAAAAGATCAAACAACCCAATGCAGTCCTTTGTCACGGTTTCTAGCAGATCATTTTTTTCCAGTTCCCTATAGGAATATAGATAACATATACTTAGATGGTGCTGCAGTATTTTAAGGCTGAGGTTCTGATGGAGGACAAGACTATCAATGGTTATTATTCATGATGGCTTTATATCATGTCCAAAATCAGAGGCAGTATGCCTCTCAATACCAGTTGCTGGGGAAAATGAGCTATAGGGTGCTATTGTCCTACTTCTGGGCTTCCCATTGGGACATCTGGTCGGCCACTGTCCAGAATGCTGGACTAGAAAGACCTCTGGTCTGATCCAGCATGGCTCTTCTTATCTGCTTATGCATGAATAACAGAAGTGTATTTGCAGCACTTTTACAGTCAACAGCCTTCCATCTCAACCTCTCCAAAACTACACCGAGAAGAACAAAGACTACATTCTATCATTCACTGTGTCAGAGTACCATGGACTGGTAAGACGAAAATGCTTTGGTCCCAGTAAGTCTTTCTGTCCTACAATGTCCATATAGTGTGTGTGTATGGGAACAAGGAATTTTCTGGAACTTTGCCCAATGCAACTTCTATCCTGGCCCTTTCAGACATTGCAAAGATTGCCTATTTTCCCTCCCTCCCTCCCTCCCTCCCTCCATGGACAAGGGTAAGAAAATGGAACATCTGAGGAGGCCTTCAGTAAGAACCGTGTTAATCTGCATTGCAGGTTTGCCAAACAAAGTGTTGATATATTATGAATGTGGCCTTGGGTTTGAAGTCCAGACCCACAAAGAACTAGTTAGTTGACTGTGGATGGGATTGTAATTTCTCATGTTACAGTAAGGGAATCATAGTGGGCTATCCAGAGTTATCACAAGGCTCAATGAAATAAGGAAATGTCGTGGCCAACCTACGCTGAATCAAAGAGACTGCATAGGCAATAGATAACAGTTTGAAAAGAAATTTCCATTGCGGCAAAATAACTAGGAACAGAAATGTCCCATCCCCCCCCTTCCCCTGTCATTTAGGATAATTTGTCTGAATGAGGATTTTTCAGATATACAGGCTACCCTCTCCACTGAAAGCTTCAGGTTCTCCTATTCTTACTAAGATCTTTCACCACAGGAATACTAAGAATGTTTTAACTGATGGAAAGATGCTGACATCCCTGTGTAGCAGAAAGAGACAGAATAGGGCAGGATGGATGGGTCTTGAATACTAAAATGAGCACGATGAGATTTACAAAGCAAAATGTATGCAGGAGTACAAATTTGTTACTATGTTTTCACTTAGGACAAGCACTCAGTGTAATTTCAGGACCTTTCAATACAGACTTTCTGAAACACCTGCAAAAACAAGATAGCAGCCCTGTTAATAGTAACGACATCCTATTCTCTGTGCATACTGCATTCTCCTTCCCTTTGTGCTTTCTATAAAAGACTGTTGGAATCAACCAGCTAGGGATGGAAGAATCAGCGAAGCTCAGACATGTCAAGGTTCTCTAAGTTTCAGCTCAATGCTCAGTTCGCCTCGTTTCCATTCCCAATAATGTGAGCTCTTTTTTGTTCATTTTCGAATGGGGAAAGTGCACTTTTGGGTACTCATCTTTTAAAAGTGTGCACCTAAATGCAGATTTCCTCCATTAGCTAAAATGTGACAATGTGCATTTCCATCCAAAAGCACATTTTAAAAGTGCACATTTTTCTAATGTGCAAGCTTGGGAATATGCTAGCATTTCCCAGAGAATACATTCATGATTGGAAGTATGAATGGGGAAAATTCTGGTCCAAAATTAATCAAAACAAAATTTTTGTATATCAGTAGTCAGATTAGAAAATGTTAGTAAATAAATGCTGCTTGATAAATGGTGGGCAGGAGTAGAAAGCCTATGTATATTGCATGGACCCGGGGAGCAGATTGATATTAGGTCAAATTGCAGGGTAGAGAGAAAGCTTGACAGAATGTACACTCTGTCCCACATTCCATCTGCATAATCCCCACCTGGGGCGGCAGAGCCCAGTCTGCGACACATTTACACACTGATGGTCTTCCCCATGTACCTTCAATGGTTTGCAAAACACCCTCAATAGCCCTTCCGAGCACCCTTGATGGGCCATGGGCAAAGTGGTGCCAAAAACTCCGCACCCCCTCCTGCTTGGCCAGACCGGTTTGTCTTGTCAGCGGAGGGAAGGGTTGGGGGAACAGAGGGGGGGCAAGAGAGGGGGTGAAAGCAGCAACCTAGACTTCTGCTTGTTGTTGGAAGCAAGGTGCCAAGGAGCATCGGCTCAGGCCAGCCCGGACATTCAACCCCCAAACGGGGCGCCTGGGTACAGTACTGTGAGTTCGTTCAGTTACTAGTTTTCAGACTAGGGTAGATTCTTTGGTGCTAGCTTAGAATAGCATAGAATCTCTGTTGTTATTTTGTAGTTCTGACTGTGTGTAACAAGGAACTTCCTCCTGTCAATTTCACCTCATCTCCCTTTCCAATTTGCTGTTGTTTACTATTCAATAAACTCTCTTTCACTTTTGCCTGGAGAGTACGGTAGTTTCACTTTGACTTGGTGCTAAATTCCAGTGCTTACGACCTGGTTTGACCCGGGGATTGCAAGCGGTGAGTTCTGAACTGTCAGTGAAGCCGCAGAACTCGCGCTTTGCAGGAAAGGACCGGCGGTGGTCCTTCACATATAAGTACATTGTGTATAGTTGCAATGAACCCTCCCGCCTGCCAGTGGACGCTAGGTTATCCTATTTGGCAGGGTATGATGCCCCCAACACAATGGGGGCTCCAAGTGCAGCATTTTTTTCTCTTGGCAAGAATGACATAGATTCACTTATATGGGGGGGGGAATAAAGGGGGTTCACTCAGACAGTGGTGCACTTAGGTAATTTTAGATTCTGGACTTAATGATCTTACACAGAGCCCCCCTTTTTATATAGAAATGTGTATTACTCCACTTGCTTCAAACTGTCATAACCCGGCCCTGCTGTGTTGGCGAGCCATCCTGCTTACTCTGCTGAATGGGACCCTGGCATCTGCTCCAAAGTCCTACCCTAAATTCACCACTGCTCAGAGACACAGACTGGGTTCACACAACAGAGCAACCCATCATGGGTAACTAGCCATGGTGGGTTGACATATCATCTGAACCTAGAGCACTTCCTGCAGTGTGGCTTGTTTGTGAGTAACAAGCCACTCTGCCAACCCATGGCTTGTTCTATGGGTCGTTGTAGCCACAATGGGTTGTCGTGTTGTCTGAACCTGCGTGACCAACCCCATCATCCATGGACATTGACAAAGCAAGGCTACAAATAGGTTATTTTGTTGCTTTGCTTTTCATTTGACAGCTGTCAAACAGTGAGCTGTCATGTGAAAGGTGAAGCCAGGGGAACTTTGCTGGCGAAAGGGGGTGGTGTGTAGATTACCCCCTTTCGCCAGCAAGAGAGTCTAGTTTTTTTTTTGTATTGGACCTGGCTGTTCTCAGTGTCCTCCACTTTTCCCACCCTTTCCTGAGACTCTAGGTGCTTGAGAAAGTGGAAAAGCACAAGCCATCCCATTTACGGGACCACAGAGTTTTGACAGCTGTCAGAACTCAGGCTTCCTTCTAAAATGTATTTTTGACAGGGCTAACCAGGGTTTTTTGACCAGATTTCAAAAGGATAAAAGGGGGGGGGAAGCTGCGGTGACGGTGACTGCAAAGGGGGTCACGGTTGACACGGCGAGAGGAGACAAGATGAGTCCTGCCATGGAGTCTCCTGGGATACCCACAGGAGGACTGAGGGGGAAGGATGGAGGGGACAACCCATGGTGAATATGATTGTCTGTTGGGCACACCATGGGTAGTTTCATGAACAATTCACACTGCGTAGCATATTCACAGGGTGGGCTGCCGTGTTGTGTGAACTCACCCACAGTCAGTGACCTCAGTGGTCAGGGGGCAGATTCCCCACCCATCCCTTTCTTGATGGGAGATGGGCCTTCATGGAAATAACATGTAACCCCCTGCTGACTCCCAAAAGAACCAGTCACACCAGTGCAGTGAGGCTGGTGATGGCCTGCTGTGATGTAAGAGTTCTCTGTTACACCCTGTTCTGGAGCAGACTATGGAGGCTTTGAAAACCTTGGCCCTATTTCTAAATGTCTACAAGCATGACAGCTGCAGAAGTGGCTAATTCGCATCCAACAGAGAACTTTGTTATTCACTGTGTGCTAGCTACTGGGAAAAGGCAATCAGATATCTGCCTCTGGGAAGGAGACCTTTACAGATGCATAGATGGGTAGCCATTGATGGGTTTTTAAAAAAAAAAAAAAAATCAATGGGGTTTTATGTAGCCGAGTAGCTGAGATCAGGGGATAGTCTATTCATTTGTAATTGTGTTGCATGGTTTTAATCCGTAAAACATAATCATACAAAAGTGATGGGAATCTTATTCACCTTCTGAAAGGTGGGACAAAATCATGCACAACGTTGTTCTAAACCAAAGTGTACTAGTCATACAGCTAGCCCCATCCCTTAAGATGCAGGTTCAAAGAGGTATGGGATATCGTGTTAAATGATAAATTAACTTGCAGTATCAAATGTCATAAAGGACAATTGGAGAAAAACACTATTGTGAGCATTTGGGGTAAATTTCTGGATTACGTGTTGGTGACGGGGAAGGGGAACGAACCTTGTCAAGATTTGTTATATTTTTGGAACAGAGAATAATTTTGACATCTTTTGGGAAATATAAGCATGGTCCCTAGAGGGTGGGGTGTGTGCGCACAATATTAATGTTGTACTGTTATTATTATTTTATTATTATCGTCATTATTTGTTATTATTTTGTTTTGATTGAAAAAACTTAATAAAAAATTATTTTAAAAAAAGATGCAGGCTCCTCTTTCAGTGGTGCATTATCTTGTGGCAACAGAGGTGGTGTTAGGGGGCAGCCCACTAGGGCTGGAGCCCCGGGTATTTCATTTGGAGCCCCAAATCTTTGGGAGGCCATCTGCTCCAGCACCCTGCCTCTGTCTATGGGCACTTGCTGAAATAAAGGTACAGGGGCACTGATGATTTCTGTTGCGTCTGATCCCCCTGGATTAGCTGGCTTTTTGCCCACATGCACTTCACCTCCTGCTGCTCTCACCCCTTCAATCTTTCTGCCTGGTCGTCCCCCCCCCAAATCAAATGCCGTCTTCTCCCCTGCCCATACATCCCTTTCTATGAATAGAGATGTCCTTGGGAGACAGGGTCCTTTAATGACACACACACAGAGAGACTTTAGAGCATATGTAAATCAGCATATACAAATTTGTATATTTTTTGTCATGTGGGTCTGAGCCCCAGAACTTTTTGGTACCTAGCACTGCCCCTGTGTTGCATGCTACTGATAATATAAGCAAGAGAAGCATTGCATGTGGAATCATTGTGATTTTAGTATTTATATGGAAACTGCTTAGAGATTTTTTAAAATATCTAGCAGTATATAAATAGTACAGATATATATAAATAAATAATAAATAAATCCATCTATTTTTCAGTCTTAACATATGACAATACTCACAGAAACATCTAGGCTCTCAATGTTAAATATACATTTCCTGACTTTGTGTGGGCAAAATGACTGTCATTTACCCACAATACTTGAACAAGGGATCGCCCACAAAGTCAATTTTGCACTTGGAGTCCAGCAACTGAAGAAAGACTAGGGTTATTTGTTAAAAGTGAAAACCCAACACAGGGAAATTCCAGTAGCTGGACCAGACAAAACACATAAAGCTAAAACATCACCCTGCAAATAAATAAGCAGAAATGTACATGCACATCTTCCCCCAGCTCTTCTATACCTTATAGGCAAGGGTGAGTTCCTAAGCCTAGCCTAGGTCTGTTTATTTTTTGTTGTTTTGGGCATTCGTATTTGATCCCTCGTTACATGCCAATTGCTGTTTCCACCTCTCAAATAATTGTGGATATTAAAGGGTGGGGTCATGTAGATAAGGCAGGCGGGGTTTCCAGAAGGCAAGCGGTTCTCTTTGTTTGCCATTAGGTGGCAAAACCTGAGAAAGTGCCATATCCGTTCATAATCAAATATGATTATCTCAGCTTGACTTTGAACTGGCAGACTGAAGTCATTGCGAACCATCACTGCATATGTATAGAACATTGTGCATTTGTCAATATCTTCCACTGCATAGTTGTAGTTGGTTGTCCTTCTCTTTCCTTTTTCTCCAGCTGCAATGGTATGATTTCTGTGGTGCATTATTTCATATATTAGGTCTTGTATAGCTGAAAGAAATGCAGAAAGGGGTAAGCAAAATGTTCAGGAGCTTGAAGCATATTTGCTATGTGGGAAGGCTATAATATTCGGTGCCTTTTTTTTGGTTTACAGAGAAAAAAACGGCTAAAGCGGAACACGAGAGAGGTTTAGAAATTATTCATGGTGTGGAGAAAGTGGATGGAGTCCTCTTATAATGCTCGAACTCAGGGTCATCCAGTTAAATTGGGGGCGGATTAAGGATAGACAAAAGAAAGTCCTCCTTCACACAGCACAGGATTAATTAATGGTTTGCTGCCATGAGCTGTAGGGATCGGCCACTAGTTAGATTGTGTTTAAAAAGGGATTAGGCAAATTCATGGAAGGTAGGCATGGGGGTGATTGTCACCTGTAGACTTAGTTTTATTAACTTTTAGTACTGTATATTTTAAACTATGTTTTTAACTTGGGTTTTAAATTTTTTAATTACACTGTTGTTTTTATTGTTGGTTTTATCTTGATTTTATTGTATGGATTACTGTGAACCACCCAGAGAGCTTTGGCTGTGGGGAAGTATAGAAATGGAATGGAATGGAATGGAATGAATGAATGAATGAATGAATAAATAAATAAATATTAAGGTCTATATCAGTGTTCTCTAACCTTGGGTCCCCAGATGTTTTTGACCTACAACTCCCAGCATGCCCCAGCCAGCTGGCTGGGGCATGCTGGGAGTTGTAGGCCAAAAACATCTGGGGACCCAAGGCTGGAGAACACTGGTCTATATGGAACTATCAGTTTAGAGGAAGTGTACAAATTAATGCTGTGCTGAGGATTTCTTCCACTCCCTGCCCCCCCCCCGCCATTCTGATAGGAAAGAAGTTGCTTTCTAAAAGGAATTCAAAGGAGAAGAACATGTCAGAGAAATTCTCATGGCTTGGGTTCAGGGCTCTTCTGCCTAACTGACTTCTGAGGTGGCCGAGGATTGTGCACTAGTGTCTTCTCTGGCAGCCTGTAGCCTCCCCTCCTGCCCACACTCCGTTTAAAGTCCAGGGGAAGACAGCAGGAGGCGTCTGCATGTAACCGAGTGCCGCCTTTGGGCAGTGGGGAACTGGAGAGGGAGCGCGTGAATGAGATTCACCTTTGTTGGGACCTGAGGTATGCGGGGTGCATTTGGGGGCTGGACATCTAAGTGAGCCATTGACAGAAAGTAACAAGGCGGCAAGGCGGCGTGGGTAATAGCTTCCATTGCAACACGCGAAGGCATTGTTTAACATTCTTGAAGCAGGTACCCATGGTTATTCCAGAGCTCACTCTGTGGGTGGGTGTTTTATGGAAAGGCAGTTGCGGGGTGGGGGAGAGACGCAGTGGTGCAGCTAGGTAGAGACCCGGGGCTAAGGGCGCAAGCCTATGCAAGTTTAGACAGAAAAAAGGCCTACAACTCCCAGCATGCCCCAGCCAGCATAGCTGGCTGGGGCATGCTGGGAGTTATAGGCCTTTTTTTCTGTCTAAACTTGCATAGGCTTGCAGCTTTACTTGTGAACGAGCACCATTTTGATGTAGGAAAGGACACTAATTTTTTTAAAGAAAAATAATAACACGAGCATCTGTAACCAGGTAAAATTTGCTGTGGCAAAAAGCATCAACCCTGGTCGGCCCCAGAGAGCCTCCTCATGCTGGGCCAGGTGCTGACCAGGGCCTGTTTGCCACTGCCCCCCCCCCACCTGCCACTTTCTGGATGGTCATTTGGGACACCCCTGGATTCCTGGGGTCCCAGACCTCGGCCCTGAGGTCCAGCCATAGCTGCACCACTGGGCAGACTGTGAAGTTGGTTGCAGCAGTGGGGGCACTGGGGGCAGGTTGATTAATTTGGATTGGGGCCATACCCCAGGGACAGTGCACATGTTCTGCTTGCAAAATGTTGCAGTTCAATCTCTGGGATCTCCAAGAAGGGCTGGGAAAGATCCCTGCCCGAAATCCTGCACAGCCCCCGCCCATCTGTGTAGACCAGCCTTTCACAACCCAGTGCCCTCCAGATGTGTTGGACTACCTCTCCCATAACCCACAGCCAACACGGCCAATGGTCTGTTGGTTGGGGATGATGGGTGTTGTAGTCCAACATATCTGGAGGGTGCCAGATTGGGGGAGGCTAGTGCAGGCAATATTGAATTAGATGGACCAATGGCCTGGCTCCCTGTAGGACAGCTTCCTATATTGTTCCAGTACTTTCCCTTCAGAGTTTTGTTGTCGCTGTAAACTGCCCAGAGAACTTTTGCTATTGAGCAGTATATAAGCTCAATATACTGAGATCAATATAAGCTCAATATATAAACTCAATATATATATTGAGCAGTGTTGGACTGGGACTCGGGAGATCCGGGTTCTACTAGTCCCCGCTCGGCTATGAAGCTCACTGGGTGACTTTGGGCCAGTCACGGTCTCTCAGCCTAACCTACCTCACAGGGTTGTTGTGAGGATAAAAATGGAGAGGATGAGGATTATGTAAGCTGCCTTGGGTTCTTTGCAGGAAAAAAGGCGGGGTATAAATATAATAAATAAATAAAATAAATAAATAGTGTAAATAAATTAAAATGAATAAATAACCAATATCATCCTTCACGGATGGGAAGGCAATTAATCACCCCTTTCTCTCCCCCGACAGCACTGCTGCTGCCATCAGCTTCACCACCCCCTGATTGCATTTCCTTAAAATAGCCAGCAGTGTTAGCAGCAGTGAGCCTTTCTACAGGAGGCTATTAATCGGCCATTGATTTGCTGCATCTGCTTTCAGTTTCATCACAGAATTGATATCCGAGTGCTACACCAGGAGCATTTCCTTTCCTGCTTTTCCTCCACATAATGCCTAGGTGGCACTGTGGTGTAGCGGAATAGTGCAATACGCAAGAGGAAATTGTGCTTCCTTGCACTTTCACAATTAAATGCCACATTTCCCCCTGCTCCAAAAAAACTTGCTGAAAGTGCTGGATAGACACAGAAGCGAACCTATCAACAACCGTGAGTAGGGAATGACGTGAGCCCGAGAAATGTCATTCTCGTAGTAAAGCTCAGTGGCTGAATAACCGAGTCCACAAAGTGAGGGCTCTACTGGGTTGCCAAAGGCACACACAAACACACTGACCTATTTATTTTATTTTATTTTATTTTATTTATTTAATACATTTTATACCGCCCAATAGCCAAAGCTCTCTGGGTGGTTTACAACAGTTAAAACCATAAAATACAATACAGTATAAATATAAAATGTAAAACCACAGATTAAAACAAACAGCAAAGCTAGCAGCAGCAGTTCAAATTACAATAACAGAGTTAAAAACAACTACAAGATTAAAATGATTAAGATGATTAAAATGCCTGGGAGAATAGAACTGAACTTTTTTTTTTCTATACAGAAAGCAGCCCTGGTTAAAATAGCAAGACTTATTTGGCTTCACTTTGCTAGTAGGCAGCATTCTCTCAATGTATCCAGGGGAGCTGATTATCTCTGCACCCTGGGTGACCTCTGCTATTACATCTGTAACACTCTAAAAGCAGATTAACCCTTTGGTAAAGTGCTCTACTAGTGTGATGATCTCTCCTGCCATCGCTATTCCAACAAACATGCCAGGAGATGCTATGCACTACACTCTCAGCACCCCAGCCCTTGGCAATATGGGCATAAAACACTTGACTACTTTTCAGGGCTGATGTAATCCTCTCAGTCACAGCCCCCCTTGAAATATGGGGATATTAATAATGATGGGCTGTATTTGCATTTGCACTGGCAGAATAGCATTTAAAATGTTTACCTAGAAAAATAAAATCACATTGTGTGTGTGTGTGTTTGTGTGTGTGTATGAAATAAGAGCAGAGTTAGAAAGAGCATGAACTTGACTGCTAGCTTTTGTTTCTGGGTGACATGCTACTGTCCATTCACATTAAACTACAGTCTTGGATTTCTCCTTTATTTTCCATGCCTTCAAAATGATCCTCCGTCATGTTTCAATTTATCTCTATGGATCATTGCTCCCCTAAATGTCAGTCAAAGCAGTGACTTCACTCACTGGCTAAAAACACTGAAAGGCAGGAATGAGCTCATTCCCACAAAAGGTCGGACTCAGCAGAATAGTCCCTGCATATTTTGCCTTCTACCTCCAGTTCTATAAGGGCTAGAAACTTGCTTTGAAAAGAAAGGAAAGGAAAGGAAAGCTGAGCATCTAGGCCAGCTAATGGTCTAAAAGGGAACAGAGTGGCATGGCTACAATGTGGGTACTTTTCCTGCCTCTAGCAAAGGGCCTGGGAGAAATCACTCCAATTGAACCATTACAACCCAGTTTGGTCCCTTGGTCTGATCTAGCAGGCCTCCCAGGGCCAAAACAGACATTACTTTAAATGTAAGAGCTTTTTTACACAAGCTTGTTGTTAATCGCTGTATCTACTTTCAGTTTTATTGCAGAATTGAGATCCAAGCTCTACACAAAGAGCTTTTCCTTTCCTGCTTCTCTGCTAGATAACCTCTAGCTGGCACTGTGCTATAGCGGAATGTCAAAATTACACAAGTAGGAAAATACCTTTTCTTTTGCTTTCAGAAATAACACCCCATTTTCCCCACTCTAACCCCCCCCCTGGGAAAATGCTCTTTAAAAACAGAAGCAAAACTGAAGGATCACATCATCTATAAACATCCATAAAGAACACATGAACAACTGTGAATAAGGAATCATGAGCGCACAATAAATGCCTCATGTAGAAAACCTCTAAGTCTAGCAACTACATCTTGTTTTTACTCTAGAGTAGGTGCAGGGCCCCAATCCTGCATAGGGACAGGTAGAGAGCTTTTAAGACCTGAATCAGGCTCCCTGTACCTACTCTAGAGTAAAAATGAAAAGAAGACATAATTGCGACACACATTTAAAGTAATGTCTGTTTCAGCCCATATATTCTTATCTCAGTGTTTGTTTCTAATTCATACTAATTGGGAGATACACACCTCAGGATCAAACCATAGACCACCACAGATGCATGGACAACAATGGAAATGATTAATCCAGCAGCAGTCTCTCACACCTTTGATAGCAGCAAGTCAAGATCAACCACAATTTTGATAGATGAATGCACAGCCACTGATACCCACTGAGATTTACCCTCTTCCCATCCGGTGGACAAAAGCTTCTGAAGGGTTGAAACTGACAATGTTAAATTTGGTTATGATGATGCAATGTTTGTGATTGCTGTACTTCATTAAAATGTCAGATTTTTTTTTTAAAGAAATAAAAAATGATGGAGTCATTTATTTTTCCAAACCTCTTGGCAGATGTCCACATATTCAGTGCTGCCATTTATTTATTTATTTATTTAAACTACTTATATACACGTGCTTGATATCATAAGACCTCTAAGTGGATTACATAAGAAATACATAAGAAAATACATAAAATGCAACATAAAAGCCAATGTTCATACGATTATACAATATAAAATAATATACTGCAATTCCACATCAGGGAACGCCTGAGTATCTTTAAGAGCATCTGAAATTCACCACAGTTTCCACCCATTGGCCCACACGTGAGAGAGCACTCCAGAGGGTGGGTGCCACTACCGAGAAGGCCTGCCATTACTTGACAACATGCTGTTGGTCATGGGACAATCAAAAAGGCCTCCGTGAAAGATCTCAGGGGTCAATTTGGTGTATATAGGGGAAGATGGCTTGCTAGGTATACTGGTTGAATTTTATTTTTGTTCTTGTTACAGGTTTCTCCAAAAAGAAACCTGAAACCTCCAAAAAGAGTGTAAAAAAACAAAAACAAAATAGGTAGTTGCAAACATTTCATCATCATCATCATCATCATCATCATCATCATCATCATCATCATCATCAATTTTATTTCTATACTGCCCAATAGCCGAAGCTCTCTGGGCGGTTCACAACAATTAAAAAATACAATATAAAATACATCTGCTCAGATGTGTGGCAAATTCTGTTTACCGTTTGGCAGACACGGTCCAGGTGAGTCTGGCGACTCCTCTTTCAGTTGGGCTCTTTTTTCCATTACTGGTTCTGCAGGTTTTATTTGGAGCTTCATAGGAGCTATCCATGGTTCTCCATGGTGGTGCACCTATTTGGGGGATGGACTTCAGCACCATGGATAGCTCTTGTGAAGCTCCAAATAAAACCTGCAATGGAAAAGGAGCCCCACCGAAAGAGGAGTCACCACACCAGCCTCCCCTGCAGACACCCACAGCATTCCAGGTGGAGACAGCTTCTCCCTGTATAGCAGTGTTCTCCAACCTTGGGTCCCCAGATGTTTTTGGCCTACAACTCCCAGCATGCCCCAGCCAGCTGGCTGGGAGTTGTAGTCCAAAAACATCTGGGGACCCAAGGTTGGAGAACACTGCTGTATAGGCTCAGAATGTTGGGTCTTCCCATCTATGGGCAGTTCATGGTATCCCCCCCCCTCACTCAGCCCTTACTGGAGTATTATATGTGAGTGCTGATCAATGCAGCAGTCATGCTAACAGCTTTTCTCAGTCTTCACACACTCGTGTAGACTCATGATAACACATCTCATATGAACATTGTATTGATAACCACCACCCAATACTGGAACAGGTACAATCAAGCAAGATGAAATAACTGGATTGAGTTGTTGGGTAGTGTGCACAACATGGAGCCCGAATAATATAGCCCCCAGGCGAAGCACCCTGTCATCTGAGTTATGGTATTCCTGTGTGGGATTGATACGGTGGTGGTGGCGGTGGTGGTGTGCTATGATTCGGTGCTGAGTTACACCATGTCATATGCTCTGTTGTGATGACATGGGCCGGAAAGTCATCTACATGGTGACTGTTCTTTCATTCCCACCCCCTTCTTATTGAGGTCAATGGGAGGGAAATTTCTTGTGCCAGATCTGGGGCTAGTATTAAGTTGTGCTGTCAATGGGGTCATGGCTATGGATTGAAGGGGCATTGGATACAGTATAAATGTGCTCCGCCCCTGTACCACCCACATCCCACCCATATTTCTGCGCTGTTCCAGCCATTCTGCTGGCAGATCTTTGCCAGTGGAATGGCTCTGCTGGCCAAGTGTTCTGCCAGCAGAGCTGAGATGTTCTGCAGGCATACTTTGGAGGTACTGGCATATCTGGTGATCCACTGACATAGCACGGCTTCTGCCAAATCCTATAGCCTAAGGGTCCCCAACCTTTTTGGACCTGTGGGCACATTTGGGAATTTGAGAAACTCCTGTGGGCACCACCACAAAATGCCTAATCAGTGGATCACTGCTTTGGCATCTACCTATTGCATCTATGGATCTTAGGCAGCATCTTATTCAGCAAAAACTTTTGATTCATGTCTACTGGACACTGCAATCTCTCTTTAATAAGGGATTGTCTAATTCAACTCATTGCTTGTGATGCAATACAGCTAATGCTTCTTTTAAACATATGTTTTGGCAATGTTCAGTAGTTGCTTCTTGTTGGGAGGAGGTTATTACACGGATAAGTTTCCTACTGGAACAGTCTTGAATATTCACTGATGTACATGCTCTGTTAAATTATTTACCTGCTTCATGGAAATTAACAAATGGAAGAGGGAATGGATACTTTGTGCCCTTTGCACAGCTAAAAGACTGATATTACAAAATTGGAAGAATAAACACTCACCTCCTATAATACAATGGACTGAGGACCTTACAACGCTTTCGATATATGAACGGGTGGCATATAGATGCCAACTTCAAATGGATACTTATTTAGATATTTGGTCTGCTTCTGTTGAAGCCTATGCATAAATGCTAGAAAGTTGTATGCATTTCATACAAATCCATGTACATATATTTAAAAAATTTAAAAAAGATTTCAGGTGCCCACAGGCCCCACATTGAGGAACCTTCACAGGTACCATTGGAGGTGCCCGTGGGTGCCATGGCACCCACAGGCACTTTGTTGGGGACCCCTGTTGTAGCCTTTCAGCTGACAGATCTCCAATATAGGATTGCTGCCTAATTGTATTGTCCATGTGTCCGAAATTGTCTACATTGTTTATCATCATGGTGCAGGGATGGGGGTGGCAGCGCTCCAGACGTTTTTAGACTGCAACTCCTATCATTCCTCACCATTGGCTATGCTGGCTAGGGCTGATGGGAGTTGCAGTCTATCAACATCTGGAGGGTCACATTACCCTCGCCATGGTTATAGTGGATTATGTGTGTTTTATTAATATGGCTAATGTTCTGTGTTTGGTTTTGGTATGTTTCTAAATCAAACAAACATATTGGGTTGAATCCAATGGTGTCATTCTGGTAGCGCAAAGCTTCTACCACTTGTGGAAACCCTATTTCTATCCTTACGTAAGTGTCAAATCCAATATCTTGATTCTGCTTGCAAGCTGCTGTACAAGTTGTTGCACAATGCGCAGCATGTGCTGTTGTGAAAGCTGTTGCACAACACATTTCACAAGGTGTTTCACAAGTTGTTCTGCAAATTATTGCACAAGGCACTGCAGAACTCATTATGACTTCATTAGACTAAGTGCACCAGCTGTGCTAGTTTTGGGTTATATCCAACAGTATGCTAGCAGAAAAATTACAGGAGTTGCCATTATTCTAGCAGTTGCACAACAACTGCTATCAGAACTAGCCCAAGCAACACCTAGTGAAGTCTAATGAAGTTGTAATGAGTTGTGCAATGCCTGCTGAAATGTTTTGCAGAATAGCTTGTGCAATGATTTGTGAAACCTTGTGCAACGCCTAGTGTAACACCATGTACAACAGATTGTGTAACACATTGTGCAATGGCTTGTGCAATGCCTTGTGCAGCACCTTGTGGAATGTAATGTGAAATAGCTGGCACAACAGCTTATGCAATGTACGCGCAAGGATAAAAGCAGGGTAGAAGCTTTGCACTAATGGAATGACACCATTGGATACAACCCAATATATGAACATCTGAAGCTGTTTATGCCAGTTCAGGCCACTGGTCCATCTGTTGTTTATTTATCACATTTTTATCTCACTTTTCAACACATCATAGAAAATCAGAATCAGACAGTTGGAAGGAACCTCGAGATCCTCTAGTCCAACCCTTTGCTCAATGCAGGTTCTGCACTGCAGGATGCAGCTGCAGCATCCCTGACAGATGGCCACTGCTTAAATACCTCCAGCAAAGGAGACCCCCCACCTACTCCTGAGGCAATCTGTTCCATTGCTAAACAGCTCTCACAGTTAGAAATTTCTCCAAATGTTAAATCTGCTTCCCTGCACTTTCCACCCATTGGTTCTAGTGGTGCCCTCGGGATCAACAGAGAAAAAAGTCTGCTCCATCTGCTGCATGAAAATTCTCAAAGCAGCTTTCTGCAATATCTCATACAGCAGCAGTGTTGTCTTCCTCAGCTGACCCCTCCTCCCTAAATGGCATCTCTCATTTTACAGGGGGAGCAAATATTTAGTTTTTTAAATCTCTCTATTATTTATGACATTTACATGCCACCCCTTAACAAAAAAAGTTCTCTTGGCGGCTTACAAGAAACAAACAAGAACTTAAGGCGCAATCCTGTGTGTGTTTAGATGGGGGCGGGGGGAGTCCTACAACTCCCAGCATGCTGGCTGGGGCATGCTGGGAGTTGTAGGACCTTTTCCTACCTAAACACACATAGGATTGTGCCCTTGGATACAAAAGAAAACATCATCATCATCAGGCGATCACTCGTGACCGAGTAAGATTGTCTTCCGGGATTAAAGGAGGAAATTCTAAAGAAGATTGTGTAGACTCTAGCGATGGGTCCGTAAGTGACTGTGGAGGCCAATTCTAGATCCACACAGCTTCCCACAGTGAGGACACAGGTTACCAGATAGAAGATGGTCCTGTAAAGGATTCATTTGACGTGCTTTTCGCTTAGCACGTTTCTCCCTTTCACCTTGCACTCGGGCTTCTTCAAAGTCCATGGAACCTTTGTGAAAGGCCAACCTCCATTTAGATCGTTCATGGGCCAGAGCTTCCCAGTTTTCGATGTTTATATTGCATTTTTTTAGATTAGCCTTATGAACATCTTTAAACCTCTTATATTGACCACCGATATTCCGCTTTCCATCCTTGAGTTGGGAGTAAAGTAACTGCTTTGGGAGGCGGCAGTCAGGCATTCGAACAACATGACCGGTCCACTGAAGTTGGCGTTGAAGGATCATTTTTTCAATGCTAGTAGTCTTTGCTTCTTCCAGTACACATGACATTTGTTCGCCTATCTTCCCAAGTAATTTGCAGGATTTTCCGGAGGCAACGTTGATGAAACCTTTCAAGGAGGTGGAAGTGACGTTTATAGATAGTCCATGTTTCGCAGGCATACAATAAAGTTGGTAATACAATGGCTTCATAAACCAGTGTTTTGGTCTTCTTACAAATATCCCGATCCTCGAACACTCTATGTTTCATTCGAGAAAACGCGGCACTTGCGGAGCTCAGACGATGCTGGATTTCACTGTCGATGTTAGCTGTAACAGAAAGATAGCTGCCAAGATAGAGAAAATGATCGACATTTTCCAGTATTGTCCCGCCAAGCTGGATAGATGGCATCACCAAAGGATTGGCTTGCACTTGCTGATGAAGCACTTTGGTTTTTTTGATGTTAAGTGAGAGACCAAGTTTTTCGTATGCTTCTGCAAAAGCATTTAGGATAGTTTGGAGATCATCCTCTGAATGTGCGGAGACCACATTATCATCAGCATACTGAAGTTCCACAACGGAGGTTGTAATTACCTTACTTTTTGCTTTCAGCCTGCTGAGATTAAAAAGCTTTCCATCTGTTCGATATATAATTCCCACACCAGTGGGAAGTTTCCCCTTGACAAGATGTAAAACCATGGCGATGAAAATGGCAAATAATGTTGGGGCGATAACACATCCCTGTTTAACACCTGATCCCACTTTAAATGGAGCACCATGAGAGCCGTTGTTGTCCAAAACCGTTGCCGTCATGTTGTCATGGAGAAGTCGCAAGATATTCACAAATTTATTGGGGCATCCAATTTTCATAAGGATAGTCCAGAGAGCTGTACGGTCTACAGTATCAAAGGCCTTAGCCAAATCGATAAATGCCATATAAAGGGGTTGGTTTTGCTCCCGGCATTTTTCTTGGAGCTGACGTGCAGTAAAAATCATGTCTACTGTCCCTCTAGAGGGGCGGAAACCATATTGAGTTTCAGGGAGGATCTCTTCTGAAATAGATAGAAGACGGTTTGCGAGAATCCTAGCAAATATTTTACCTGCGGTTGCTAAGAGAGAAATGCCCCGATAGTTTCCACAGTCTGTTCTATCACCCTTCTTAAAGAGGGTGATAATTATGGCATCCCTGAAGTCTTCTGGGATCTCTTCTCTTATCCAGATTTTTTCGATGAGTTTATGAAGATGTTGTACAAGTTCGGGGCCCCCTTCTTTAAAGATTTCAGCAGGAATCCCATCTGGTCCACTAGCTTTGTTGTTCTTCATTTGATTAATGGCTTTTTTTACTTCATCCAAAGTAGGGGAGTATTGCAAGTTCCTCTTTAATTTGTTTTTGCGGGATTTGCGAAAAAATCTCATTATCCACCTTAGATTTACGATTTAAAAGGTCATAATAATGCTCTTTCCAACTGCAGTGCAATAGACTCTTTGTCTTTTAAGAGTTTGGTGCCATCTTTTGATTGTAAAGGGTTTGTACCATAGGTTTTTGGTCCATAAATGGCCCTTGTGGCCTTAAAAAACCCCGTGCATCATGAGATTCTGCAAGTTGTTGAATTTCTTCTGCTTTCTTTTTCCACCAAGCGTTCTTAAGTTCTCTTGTTCTTCTTTGGACCTCAGCCTTTGCGCTAGCGTAGGTTTTTTTCTTGGCAGCGCAGTTAATATCGTTTTGCCATATTTGGAAGGCTTTCCTTTTTTGGTCAATTATATATTTAATCTCATTGTCATTTTCATCAAACCAATCCTGATGTTTCTTAGTTTCATATCCAATAGTTTGCTCACAAGCTACAGTAATGGAGGTTTTCAGCTTAGACCAATGGTCCTCAATGTTGTCAGGAGGTTCCGTAGGTAGATGTTCCTTAAGAAGTGATTGAAGACGAGTTTGCTTAATAGGATCTTGAAGGACTTGGATGTTCATTTTACGCCTTGGTTTCCTTCCTTGAAGCCTACGTTGGGGAGCAATGTTGATAACCATTGTGGACCGGATTAGTCGGTGGTCTGTCCAGCAGTCGTCGGCACTCACCATGGCCCTAGTAAGAAGTACATCGCGGCGATCTCTAACACGGACAATTACATAATCCAGAAGATGCCAGTGCTTTGACCGTGGGTGCTGCCATGTTGTTTTAAACTTATTCTTTTGTCGAAAGAGCGTGTTTGTGATAGTGAGATTATGCTCTGCACATATAGACAAAAGTAAGAGTCCGTTCGGGTTGCTATTACCAACTCCGTCTTTTCCAATAGTTTCTGGCCATAAATCAGAGTCACACCCGACTCTTGCGTTAAAATCGCCCAGGAGGATAATTTTATCCTCCTTAGGTATCTCTGACAGGAGAGTGTCCAACTGGCTGTAAAAACTTTCCTTGATGTCATCATCAGCATCTAATGTTGGTGCATAAGCGCTCAAAATAGTTACCTGTTGGTTATTGGCGAGCTTTAATCGAAGAGTTATCAGGCGTTCGTTAATGCCAGTAGGAACTTCTGACAAAGAGTTCACTAGTTCATTTTTGATGGCAAAGCCTACACCATGTATTCGTCGGTCCTGCTCAGGTAGTCCTTTCCAGAAGAAGGTATAACCTCCTTTTTCTTCTTTCAGCTGTCCCTCTCCTGCCCTTCGAGTTTCTTGAAGTGCTGCTATGTCAATTTTAAACCGTCTCAGCTCCCTTGCAATAATACAACCATCAGAAAAACAACAAGAAAATGACCACAAAACAAAACTCAACCCCCCCCCTCCAAATTAAACACACTGATTCTAAAATGGAGAGACCCAGACTACATTAATAATTTGCCTGGCACCAAAAAGATTGCAGGGATCATACCAGGAAAACCTCTCTAGGAAGGCTGTTCCATAATTGTTCCAAAAAATACTGAACCAGGGTTGAGCATGAAGCATAGAATGAACACACAGAAAATCATACTTGTCAGCAGTGCTGAAATGGGGGGGGGGTGTTAATGAAATCTGCAAGCCCCACCTCCTGAATCCCCTCAGTTTTAGCCAAAACATGCCCATTATAGCTTTCTACAAAAAGTAGCTAGTGCAGGGCCAACACCACATCTATGGGGGGGGGGGCTGCCAGCCCTCTATAATTCCAGCACTGAGTGCAGACACAGTACAGGCCTGCATCTAGGAAAATGAGGGTTATTTGGGGACATCCAAACATACAGGGATATCCAGAAGGTACTAAGGTAGCATTTAGCTCTTATTCTTGCTTTCTTATTCAAATCTACCGTAATTGATTGGGAATAGACTGCCTACATTTGCTCTTTGATTCGCTCCCTCCCTTGCACTGACTATAAAACATCCTTGGGGGGGGAATAATAATAGTGGATGATCAGATCTGGGCATTTTCCAGAGGGGCAGAGACCTTGTTAGTCTGTTGCAGTAAAATGAAGAAAGGCTTGTGGCACTTTAAAGACAGGCAAATGTAATATGGCACAAGCGTTCGTGGACTGCCTGTTCACTCCATCAGAGGCACGAAGGTGCTGAAAGGTACAAGCAATGTTGGGGCTGGTGGGGAATTGTAAACAGCGCGGTCAGCTTGTCTCAAGACCCAAGCGACGGCCGAGAAAGGTGAAAGTTGTACGAACTGCATTTGCTTAATTGGTTTCTTTCGGCGTGGCGCCAGGTGGCCAAATCAAAAGCTCATGATCATTCAGCTTCTAGCTCCGGTGTGTCGCCTGCTGTGTCAGAAGAACCGTGCGGACGTGAGATTCATTCATTGATTCATTCATTCATTCATTGAAAGAAATCAAGAAAGGGGGGGAGAAGTGGGTCTTAAAGGGAGAGTAGAGGACGCCAGAAAGTGATGCTGTGGAAAGGAAACACGGACAGAGAGGGGATCAAGAGATTTTAAAAGAAAGGAAGGGGCGGGGAGAGACAGACAAGCCATTTTGAGAAAGGGAAGTTATTGTAAGCCATTGACAATTCTGCGCAGGGAAGAGTTAACCACATCCTCCTGCTTAAGTTTACATGTAAATAGAGAGGAGGAGGAGGAGGAGGAGCTGCTGCTCTCCGGCTTAGGCTGGCCCACTGGAGCTCTTGATTGGTTGCCAATGACATCACTCCCTCCTCTGGTTATAACACAGAGGACTCGACCAAACCAGCCCTTAAGAGACGGGAGGCCAGCCCCTTTCTTCGCCCACTTACCCACCCGCCGCCAATCATTGGCATCCCCGCGAGGGGGAGCAAGCGGCTTCCAGGGGAGATCCCCTATTGGGTCAGCGCGTTGCCCATCCCTCCTCTTGCCACGCCCCTTTCGAACCTTACATTTACTGTGTAGCAAAAGAGAAAGTAAGTATGTTGCAGTTGGAGATCAATGAAGCCAAGTGAATGGGGGCTTAATGCGTAAATCGATAGCCACAGACGAGCGCCAGATGCTGGAGGGAAATATTCATTTATGAAGTAAGTGGAAGAGTTTGGGTCATGTGGGAAAGAGGCCGTATGTGGACTACGTACACTCTTCTATCATGCGTACGATTTTAGGGAAGAGATGCCTTTTAAAAAGAACTGGGAAATGCGATACATTTTGCAGGAGGAAGTGGGATATAGCCATACTGTAGTAATACTATAGTAATACCGCCCACCACCACCCCGGTGTAGCTGGCCTGTGTGCGTTTCTTTAGTGAACGTCCACCGAATGCATCGGAAGAAGCGAAGGCTTTTCTCGTTTGGGATTGCTGCAGTATCGGGGGTGGGGGTGGGGGTGGGGGTGGGTGGGAGTAGGGGGGATCGGAGTGCATAAGAGTCACTCGGCATCAGCATCCCCTGTATATAAACACCCCGATAGAAACACTCAATTTTTTAAAATAAAAAAATAATAATAAAATAAATCTGTAAAACGCATTTCCCTTTCCCGTGAGGTTCCGAAGAGGCTCCGGATGGGTGAGCGTGAAAAGCTGCTTTTTGTTTTGTTTTGTTCTTGTTCTTTTTTGGCTGGGATCTTTTTAACTCGCAAGTCTGACTTCATGGTTTTGCTGTAAACATATTACCTCTGCTGCAGAGATGCAGATCTTCCCAAATATCCTGGCCGACTGAAGGGACCAGTGTTATCTGATCTGATCTCCAAATACGTTATTAGGATGTCTTGAAAAACGGTAATCTTAGTGGTCCCACACGTGACTTGATTGCAAAAGTAACAGCTTGTTTCTGCTTTTATTTCAAAAGGGGAAAAAAAGAGGTACTATCCCCCCACCCCCTTCTTGCATCTCTGTTCCCCATTTCTTGGAGTGTGTGGTGTAATTGTGTAAGGGATGCACTCACAGACATGCATTTGTTGTTCTTCAAATGTAGGAGAGAGAGAGAAGGCTAAGGAGCTGCATGCAACTTGTTTTCTGTATTTCAGTTTTCCTCTCCCCGCATAGCATTATTGGATTGTTTCTTCCCACATGGGTCATAACTGTGGTCGTCTTCTTTCTCCCCATTTATGATGATAATAATTTATGTTTATCCTGCAAATACTTTCTGCCCCACTCTCTGTAGGTGATGGAAGGCATTTGTGTTTTCTGCTTATTGCCCTGGGATAATGGCCCATCCTAATGGGGGAAGAGGTCATTGCAGGATTATAGAAACAGGCAGTAGAATGTTGGGAGAGGGATATCTTGTTCAAGTCACTTTTTGAAAATCATATTATTAAATTGGGTAAAATCATTATGACATTCTATTTTGAATGAGGGCACCACACATTCTGATGGGCATAGTTTCAGCTGTCCTTAATTTTGTATGCCATGTTGTAGTATGTCTAGTCTGACCTGAAGCAAGCTTACTCCAAATCAAAATAAGGTTTTAAAAAGTTAAATGGGAATCAGTTTTTGATAAGGCTGCTTAGGATTTCAGCCTTAAGATACTGGAGGGTGATGCAATAACCTTTTTTAAAAAACTAGTGTCATTTGACTGACCTCAATTGGACTATGCCAAATGCCAATGTAATTGGTCACTAAATGGTGTGGTAAAACGAATGCCGGTATATATATAATCTTATATGGTGGGAGGGGGTTGAAGGGAGCTCTGATTTTAGGTGTGTGTGTGTGGGGGGGGGTCATTTCAATCTTGTCCCACCATGTGTAGGGTGCTGATAAGAAGGGTGTAAGAATAGGAGGTTTTGGTACCTTAAGGCTTGGATATTCTGGAGCTGTCGCTGTGAGGGTTGTGTTAGCATCTGAAGTGCAGTTCCAAAATAACATTTCTGCTCGTAAGGGATGCATGACACCCTCCATTTCCTATTTCCCTTTTCTTTTTAGTATGTATTCAGATTAGTGAGGAGTTGCTTGATATATGCCAATTATGAAAACGGCTTGCTAAGAGAAAGCTGGAATATCCTCCCAGGCCAAATTTGGCTGTCCTGAATGCCTGTTAGTTAACATCCCATTGGTAGGTTTGGAATATTTACGTAATTTGCAGAAGGCAGGAGAAAGTATATCAGTGGGGCAGGATCTTTTTCTACAGTGAACTTCCACAGTGAACAGCAAGACAGAATTGGACTCACTTGCTTGAGTTGTTCATCGTTATCTGCTCTGCAGACTCCTCGGTGCATTGTCCACTATAATGTAGATTATGTAGTTTAATCTTCTTGGCAGACCTATCAATTCACTGTTCTTGAAACATATGCGTGCATATCATCAGAATTCTGCAAGAACAAAAGATAAATTCTGCAACTTGTATATATTAAAATGTGCAGAATCTTACCTTTTTTTTGTTGCATGATTTGTCATATAATGTTTTCTATTTTGCAACTTTTTCCTGCTCCTTGAGGGGAGGGTCAAAAAGTTCTGCCCTCTACTCAGCAGAAAGCTTCTTTTGCAGCTTCTCTGGCCTCTGATACTTTGCCAGGTATTGCCCACTTAACTCAAGCATATATTTGCAATCATAAGCGCTATAACATCATTATTTTCATTTAAATGCAAGCTGACATTCTTAAGTAGTATCTGTAGCGAATGCCACACTTTTCCTGTGCGCCCACAGCATTACAGCATACACACAGTCTTGGTTTGTGGAGTGTGTGTATGGGGAGCGCAGGGAGCAGTTCCAGCCATAGCACAAAGGTTGGGATGGATGACTTTCTGACTCCGTTACAGTTTCATGGTTCTACAATCTGTTCTAAAAGTCACCCAGTTACAGTTCTCCTCCTGTTCCATGCAAAATGATAGTAGCAGCTAGCTAGTAAGAACGTCTCCATTTTTATCTGCTTTTATGCAAGGAGGCCCTTGGGCCATCAATGTTTAGGACACTGCTTTCCAGGTATAAGAATGAAGCCCTGTGCATCATGAGATACCCGATTATTATTATTATTATTTTCCTTTTTAACAGAGAGAGCTTGAGTTCCTTTTGACTTGCCATTCTCAGCCTCCTCATGCCTCCATCTCCACTAGACGACAGGGTAGTAGTGGCACTCTCAAGGCCTGTCCGTCCTCAGGATCTCAACCTTTGCCTAGACTCCAGCTACCTTGAATCTGCCTCTTCTGCCAGCGAGAGCCACGTGAGTCTCCTTAGCACAGCTGTCGTGTCCCTCAAGGCTGCTAATCTCACGTATATGCCCTCATCCAACGGCTCTGCCCGCTCCTTGAGTTGTGGATGCAGCAGTGCCAGTTGCTGCACTGTGGCAACGTACGACAAGGACAATCAGGCCCAAGCGCAAGCAACCACCAGCAGCACCTCTGCCAACGTAGGAACCTCGACCACTTGCCCTGCTAACCAAATGGTCAACAACAATGAGAACTCTGGCCCTTTGAGTCCCTCAAGTGGAGTGGGGAGCCCGGTCTCGGGCCCAACGAAGCAACTGGCGAGCATAAAAATCATCTATCCCAATGACCTGGCTAAGAAGATGACCAAATGCACCAAGAGCCACCAAGGGCCTGTCATCATCGATTGCCGGCCGTTCATGGAGTACAACAAAAGCCACATTCAAGGGGCAGTTCACATCAATTGCTCTGATAAGATTAGCAGGAGAAGGCTTCAGCAGGGCAAGATCACAGTCTTGGACTTGATCTCTTGCCGGGAAGGCAAGGACTCCTTCAAGAGGATCTTTTCCAAAGAAATTGTTGTTTATGATGAGAATACCAATGAGCCAAGCAGAGTAATACCTTCACAGCCATTGCACATAGTGCTGGAGTCTCTCAAGCGAGAAGGCAAGGAACCGCTGGTTCTCAAAGGTATTTATAACTGATGTTCTGTTGCTTTCCCCTCTGTGCTGTGATGGAGGCTGCAATTCCTATGCCAGGCCATTGGAAGGGAAAGCCTCCAATGATGATGTCACAATATTTTAAGATCATACAAGAGGGCTTGTAAAAGGGAGAAAGAGGTCTTGATACCTTTTTTGATTTCTTAAAATAATTGCAGGTTTGAGGGTCAACCTGCAAAGATAGTAACCTAATACCTTTCCTTAGGAATAAGCAATGTGATTCATGATGTGGTATGCAAACTTCTGAGTTTCACAGGACTCTTCATGGGCTGGAGGTGTGTGTGTGTGTGTATGTGTATCTGGGTGACTTTTAAAGAATGGAGTAAACAAAAGAAGTTTCACGATAAGGGCATGGTGTTAAGCCCTGTCTATGTGTGGTTTACACAAATGGTTTCCTTGGTTCCTTTTGAATACAGAAGTGGAAAGATCCCATGGGCCCAGATATCACATGGAGTGCATGGGTCTCGCCACTGGTAATAGGAGTTCCAGTCCTCATGTTAGAGAGGAAGTGCAGCAAGTCACTCCTGCTTCTTTTTGGCCACTTCTTGGTAACATTCATTACCATAAATAAACATATGAAGTAGTCGCAGAGTGTGAGCAGCTTGAAAATGGGATGAAGGTATAAAAATTAGTAGTTCTCTTACTGAAATAGGTATTGATCTTGATGGACTGAGATCCTGAACACATCTACTTGGCTGAAAGCCCCATTCAATTTTAGTGGATTTTTAAATTATATTTTAATTATTTTTGGTACTAGTGTCTAGGATGGCTTACTGTGGGCTCAAGAATTTTGTGCTGAAGAATACTGATAAATACTATTATGGTTGTTACCAGTAGTTAATTACGTAGTCTGTTTCTTTGTTTTTTGTTGATCTGTTAACTAGAACTGATAGTACACATCATGCTTTATTTTAGTGGGCATGACAGTTAAGGCTTACCTCTTGAGAAGGATGCAAAGAAATAAGGTCTTTCTGATCAGGTAACTAACCACTGGAATTTATTTTATTTATTATTACATTTATATCCTGCCTTTTTTCCTCCCAGGAATCTAAGGCAGCTTACATGATCCTCCTCCTTTTCCTCTTCCTCTCCATTTTATCCTCACAACAACCCTGTGAGGTAGGCTAGGCTGAGAGTCGGTGACTGGCTCAAAGTCACCCAGTGGGTTTCATAGCTGAATGGGGACTAGAACCCGGATCTCCCGAGTCCCAGGCCAACACTCTAACCTCTGCGCCACACTGGCTCTCAGTGTCACCCTGTTACTGGCAAGTCATGCATACACAGGAATGGGTGGCTTCATAGCTCAGTGATCAGAGCACTGGTAAACCAGCAGGTTGGGATTGTGATTCTCACTGGGGCCTCACCATTCTTTTAGGTTGGGTCAGAATTTAGTGCAGCCTTCCACAACCTGGAGCCCTCCAGAGGTTTTGGACTACAGCTCCCAGGATTTCTGACCATTGACCATGCTGGCTGGGGCTCATGGGAGTTGTAGCTCAACACATCTGAGGGCACCAGTTTGGGGAAGGCTGGTTTAGTGGTAGAGCACATGTTGGCACTCGGGAGGTCCCAAGTTCAACCACTGGCATATCTAGACAAGGTACCTTGTAAATCACACACGCCATTCACATTCCCAAGTGAAGAAATAAGTTTTAAAGGCCTGTACCAAAGCTTAAATCAATTGGAAAGGAGTTGCAAAACTGTGAGGCCACCACTGAGAAGGCCCTTTTTATCGTACTTACCAGCTTGACTGATTTTATTAGTGGGCATACGAGTAGGGCCGCCAAAGCAGATCTGAGAGTATGGGCAGCACTACACGGGTGAAGGCAGTACTTAGTTGATGGTACTGGGCTAGATGGGCCGATGGTCTGTCTCAGCATAAGACATCTTCACATGCTATTTCTTAATTTTTCAAAATGGTAACGAGAATGCATTGTTGTCATCCTCCAGTAAGGAATGGCATACCTTAGTCAGAAGCCATAGGTTTAGTACAAAAGCGACTAGCTGCCATTCTACCCATTTTAAGATATTCTCAAAAGAAAGAAAAGAGGCTATAAAATAGCTTGACTCAAAGTGAAGGAGAGTTTCCTGGTTCAAAAACAATCTTCCCCATCAAGAAGTGTGTGTGTGTGTGTGTAGTCAGCTTTGAGAACTTTTTGCTTCTAATATTGTTAGAATGTATCATTGTAAGGCGCCTTGAATTTTTTTCAGGAAAGGCAGATCATTTTTAAAAAATATGTTCAGCATAACTTTAATTGTAATAAATCATAGTCTAGAACTGAGTACTGTAAAACTCTGAAGGATCAGGGTTAGGGAACTTTGACAGGATTGGTTGCCTCCTGACCTATTAGTGGGCTGAACTGATGTCAGGGAGGGGGCTCTTGGCCCTGATGTCACGGAGCCGTGCCTGATCCCTGTCCACATTGGTCTTCGTTGCATGCTTGGCCAGGGCTGCGGCTTTGGTGCACGGTGACTTTCTTTGGTGTGTGCACCCATGTCGAAGCCGTGCATTGTGGGCGCTTCTCCACACCACAGCTAGGCCTGGGGCTTGGTTTTCCCTAGTGTGCACCAAAGGCTTTGCAGCCAATGTGCAGGATGGAGGAATGCTCTTCCACCCTTTGCCTCAGCCGGGGGCTCATGTTTGGTGCACTGCTAGCAGCTTTCCCCTGTGTGGCGAGAGACAGTGTGGTGTACTGGTGATAGTGTTGGACTACGATTTGGGGAGACCCGGGTTCTAGTCCCCACTCTGCCACGAAGCTTGCTGGGTAACTTTGGGCCAGTCACTGACTCTCAGACTAACCCTCCTCACAGGGTTGTTGTGATGGTAAAATAGAGAGGAGGACCACATACACCACCTTGGGCTCCTTGGAGGAAAAGTGGGATATAACAAACAAACAAACAAATGAATAATGCCTGCATTTATCGGAGCCAGCCTGTCCAAGGTGTGGGGTGGAGTGGTGCAATCCAGCCCGTGACTTGGCTTGGGGCCCGGCTTTGGCTTGCTCAACAAAGCCAGCCTAACTGAGCCATGGAGTCAAGGAGGTGAGGAAAGGGGGGGGGCTTAATGAAATCAGCAACTTCTTCCTCCTGACTTACCTCTTGTGAGACTCCCACAGCTGCTTCTTCAGAGGCAAACAGATGGCGTTTGCTCTGGAGAGCCCTGCCAGTCGCGCTCCCACTGCAGCAAATGCCACAGCAGAGAGCAGCTGGTGGGGACTTCAGAGAGCACCCGCTGGAGGTGGCGGGGCAGTGGTGGTGGTGTTCCCTCCTGGGGTGGGGTGGGGCATGGCGCGATTTGCCACTCCTCTCGCTCGGCCACCTGATGCGGGCACCTCATCATGCTTCAAGGAGGGCCGGCCTTGTCCTTTTCCGTGTGCAAACATCTACAAGCATGTGCACTGGAGTCAAGAAGCATCTGTCCTCATGTTGGGATTTAACTTCTGAAATCAGAAGAGCTCTAGTCTGTGCTTGCGCACTCGCACATCTCCACCTTGAGTTCCATGATGGAAGAAAGATGGAATACATGTGTACTAAATAAATATCTCCCTCCAGTAGGCAAAATGTAGCAGGGACAAGCATATGGAATTTATGCGTTAGCAGCTATGCACACAAGTGTAGTCCTAATTACTAAAAAAAAAAAGTGTACCGACTGAAAGAGTTTATTATATTTTGGTTCAACTGAGGCTGATTAATGTTCATTTCTTTTGTGTTTTATTTGCTCCTTTAGTTCATGGCAAACCACAAAGACAATGTTTTGAGAACGCAGATGATAGATAATGGTTATCCCAGCTCAACTAAACAGCTATCCCAGCTCCTTCTGTAAACAACCAAAATGCAAAAGATTACAGAATATTTGTAAACCCTTACCGCTCTGTGCTGTGGAATTCAGCCCCAACCATTAAGATATTTAGGTTCAGTAGAACAGTGACTGAGATGGTCGATGACAGTGTTCTCCATCCTTGGGTCTCCAGATGTTTTTGGCCTACAACTCCCAGCATGCCCCAGCCAGCTATGCTGGCTGGGGCGTGCTGGGAGTTGTAGGCCAAAAACATCTGGGGACCCAAGGTTGGAGAACACTGGTCTGTGAGATGGCTGAAAGATGGTGGGTAATCCAAATCCTTAGGAATTCGGTCCATCAGAGTATCGGAACCCAAGACTTGGGTTCCTCCTCAGGCGGCCGAGTCCCCGACTGCATCATTAGCGAGCGAAAATAGCCCTCGCAACGTCACCCGCCGCACGCTCCTCTGGCTCTGTTCTGAAGCTGGGAGTTTTAAAATTAGCCAAAAGCACTTAGCAGCTTGATCTAAAGAAGCTTTAGAAGAAGGGGGAATTTTTTTTTTCTCCCTCTCCTTCTGCCAGCTAGGGGAAATTGTGGATAGAGATCAAGGGATTAATAACTGCAGGGTGACGTTATTTTTTTTCTTTAGCTTAATGATGACGGCAGAAAAAAGAGAATGAGCAGGAGCCGAAAAAAAGAGTGTTGGGGACATCTCCATATATTCTCCCACCCACCCCCTTTAACAGCAGTACTTAAAAGAGCAACAACAAGCGAAACCCTCTTTCTCATTCCTGCCTTGTTTGGAAGTGTGATCTGGACCAGGGATAACATATTATAATAAGGCTCTGCTTCAGCTTGTGCGCCTGCCGTGTGGCCGGAGAGGTGTTTGTTATTCAATTTCACTTGTCAGATGGAATTTTTTCCCGTCGGGCTTCAGTCGCTCTTAGTGCCCGGCATGTGATGCAATTTTTGTTTTTAGAGATTGAACTCAAACCGAAGCCGAGCTATAAAGCCTCTCTGCTTTTTATGTTGAGTGAGGCTCTTGCTTGACTGCAATCCAGTCATAATTTATGGCCGGCCCATCTGATCTTCCTGGTTTATGTTTGTAAACATTGGTTGCTAACTGCCCCATCCAAGTTTGTCTCCACTGCCCCCCACTGATCCAGTGCCATGTTCTCCATGTTTGGTGCTGCCTGTCAAGGAGGCAGCTCTGTTGCCATTTCAGTGGTCTAGTGTCACACAGAGGAGAAACGGATCGGAGAGCCCTTGCACCCCCCCCCCCCAGATTAAATTACAGGCTCAGTTTACAGCTCTGGCTGGTGACCTCGATCAAACATATATTCCTGTTCTAGACTTCTGGTGCTTTTTGGTGTGTGTGTGTGTGTGTGTGTGTGTCTTTGTCTTTTAAGTGTACAGAACTGTGGCAATACCTATGGAAGCTCAGGCTGCCCTCTTGTTAAAATAAAATTTAAACTCATCCCCTGGAATGTGGATTTTGATTTCAAAATGCTGGTTTATTTTACTCATCACACTTCTGTCCTGCCTTCCTTCTATGGCAGTGTTGTTCTCCAACCTTGGGTCCCCAGATGTTTTTGGCCTACAGCTCCCAGCATGCTCCAGCCAGCATAGCTGGGAGTTGTAGGCCATAAACATCTGGGGACCCAAGGTTGGAGAACACTGTTCTATGGATTTCAGGTTACCATATTTTCTGTCCTCTTCCCCCTGCAATGCTCCTGTGAGGTAGATTAAACTTGGAGATAATGGGTTGGGTCCAGTCATGCCTAGAATAGACCCATTGACATCAATCGGTCTTGAGTTGGTCTTGATGACATGAGTTTGATTGATTTCAATAAGTTCCCTCAAAGTATGACTAAATCTGGATCCAGCCCAGTGAACCGCCTACGGAGGTTCATAACTCAAAGGGAATTTGAATCCTGGAGCTTGGTCCCTCCATTTATCAAATGGGATCTTCTCTCACAGGGTGTTTTGAAGGGGGAAAAACACACATTGAGGGTTGAAGAGCACTCTGCAGATTAAAACTTCAGTGTGCATTATGGTTAGTATGTGCACAGTAGTAGCCCCAATCGGAGGGAGTTGTGTACATTTAGATATGTTCATTTGAGCAAACTGTGCATGCAGATGACTTTGTTGCTGGAGTGTGAAGAACTTGCGAGATCAGCCACTGTTTAGCTGGAGAAGAGCGTGCCAGCTCTGCTGTGTGAGCTACAGCACTGGGCAAAGGCAGCGCCAGTGGCCTGCATGGTTTCCTTCTGGATTGCCCCGTTTTGCAGCTAGACTGCAGTACTGGCAGGCAACTGATGTGTTTGACCCTGTAAGGTGACTGCAGATCTCCTGAACACCTCAATAGCCCCTCCCTAAAACAGAAGTAAGGAGCAACCTGTCTATTTCTAGCATAATTAACCTACCTCTAGCACAGGGGTCAGCAATGTGGTGCCACAGGCACACTGGTGCCCGTCAGGACCCCTAAGTGCACCTTAGCAAAGCCACCCTGCTTCCCCCCCCCCCCCAGCACCCGCTCGCTCTCTGCCATTTCTGCTCACCTCTGGAGCCAGGAAGTCTAACAGAATAAGATGGCTGTGACTTTGGGACAGATGATGTAATATATGTACATGGCTATATACTATTAAGTGGTTCGTTTATGCTGATATTTGCAGATGACCCTCTTATTTCAAGAACTGCAACATCTCCTTCCTCCAATTCACCTTGGTTTTGATTGTTCTATAATTCTTTATTGTCATATTTTCTGCCTATCCTTTCTCTCTGTTGATGTCCCTGTGATGTCAGCCTCCTTGAAATGTTAGCTGTGAAACATTAAATTTCAGCGCAAAAACCATCAATGGTTCTCACAATGGAGGGATGTAAACAGTGGGGTCCTCCAAGGATCTGAATTATTTATTTATTTATTACATTTATATCCCACCTTTTTTCCTGCAAGGAACTCAAGGCAGCTGACATAATCCTCCTCCTCCTCCTCCTCTCCATTTTATCCTCACAACAACCCTGTGAGGTAGGTTAGGCTGAGAGTCAGTGACTGGCCCAAAGTCGCCCAGTGAGCTTCATGGCTGAGTGGGGGCTAGAACCCGGATCTCCTGAATCCCAGTCCCAACACTCTAACCACTAGGCCACACTGGTGCCTTTTAACTTATTCATGAATGACCTGGAGTTAGCGGCGAGCCATGTGAACCGATGACACCACATTGTTTAAGGTGATTGAAACAAAAAGGACAGCGAAGAGGTCCAAAAGGATGTCTTTGAACTGGGGAAATGGGCATCAAAATGGCGAATGGGGTTCAATCTAAGCAAGTGTAAAAGTAATGCACATTGGGGCAAGCCCCCTCTAACTTCACATATAGGCTGATGGGGTCTGATCTGGAGGTGATTGACCAGGGAAGGGATCTTGGGGTTGTGGTGCATCGTTTGATTAAAAAAATGCCAAGCCAATGTGCAGCTGCTATGAAAAAGGCAAATTTCATGTTGGGGATCATTAGAAAAGGAAGTGGGACCGCTAATATCATCTTTATAGAAATCTTTGGTGCAACCACACTTGGAATACAATTCTGGTCACTGAAGTTCAAAAAAGACATTGTAGAGCTGGGGAAAGTGCAGAAAAGGGCAACCAAAATGAAGGAGCTGGAGCCTTAATCTTCTGTGTGAGGAAAGGTTGCAACATTTGGGGCTTCTTAGCTTAGAAAAAACGGACAGCGTGGAGAACACGATAGAGATGTATAAAATTATGCATGGTGTGGAGAAAGTAGATAGGGAGAAGTTTCCCCACCACCTCATAATACTAGAACCTGGGCTTTTCCAAAGAACCTGAATGGTTGATGATTCAAGACAGATAAAAGGAAGTACTTCTTAACAAAGCACATCATTAAACTATGGAATTCAATAAAACACAGGATGTAGTGATGGTCTCACCAGCCTGGACAGCTTTAAAAAGGATTTAGAGAAATTAATGGAGGATGAGGCTATCAATGGCTACTAGTCATGATGGCTGTATGTTACCTCCAGTATTGGAGGCAGTATTGGCTCTGTATGCCAGCTGGAGAACACAAGTGGGAGGTGCTATTGCACTCATCTCCTGCTTGTGGGCTTCCCAAAGGCAGCTGGTTGGCTACTGTTGGAACAGAATGCTGGACTAGATGGGCCTTTAGTCTGATCCAGCAAAGATATTATGAGATTTGGTATGACTTGTAAATAACAAGCCTCTATAAAGGAACAGAAGAATGAATGGTTGAGGGTTGATGTCCGAACAAGCTAGCTGTAATTAGCCGACTAGTGCTTGAAACTGTTGCTGTTATATTTGGCTGCTTAGCTTAACATGAGAGCTCGCCTCCTTTTTTAAGAATAGACAGTTGCATCATGTGGCTCTTTAAACCAAAAAAGCAGTTTTTCTAGTGGATTCCTTTCTAAGAACATCATGTTTTTCTTCCTACAGCTCTAGATACAGAATTGAGAACAGTCTATGGTGTGACATTGTAAAATGACAACCCATTTCTAGCCAAACTTGCTTTCTGAATAATTTTTGGAGGGTCTGTCATCTCCAAAGAGGAGCAAATGGCTAACTCTGGTGTTACTGAAACTATTTGCAAGGTAGCGTATTAAAGTTGTGATCTAGAGACTTTCAGGGCTGTAATAGCTTAAAACCAATTGCTACTTTACTAGAACCCAATCCAGATGTAATATTTGTCAGTGTCTTAACTCGGGTTAAGAGATCAGGGCAGGCTGTGTTCTCTATCCTCCCCGCTTGGGTGCAAATCATGCCACCCTTCATTTGTCAGCTCCAACCATGGTAGAGTCCTGTTTCACACAAAATGCTGAGCCATGGTGTGGTTTGTTGAAATCTGGCTTGATGTTGTGACTGAACCCATCCCCACAAACAAACTGTGGTTTGTTTTCCAGCTGTAAACCACGAATAGTTTGTTGTTGGCTTAAGAAGTCTGGCTTTTTAAAACCAGGGTTTGTTGTGATGTCTGAACCCAGAACTGTGCCTTATCCCTGGCTTGTTTGTGCTGCTGTCTGCCCTGAAACAGAGGGGCTCAGCAAGAGCAGCCTGAAAATGAAACCACTCTGTAGTCTGGCAAAAATGGACAGGAGAGAAACAAACCCAGAGTCGGGAAAATAAGCTGTTGTTTGTTAGTTCATCTGCACTAAAGCAACAAACCATGATTAACGGCTTAGTGTTATGTGTGCGAACACAGCCTTAGTGTTACATCTGCATCAATGCTAATCGCAGTTTAGGCTAGCTGGCACTTCCCTCTTAATCAGGTTTTGCAAACCCTAGTTGAGAAACCTGGGTAGTATAAACAATGGTTAGTGTCAGTACCAATGTAATGGTAAATTAGATTAAAACAACCAAGGAAAAATAAAGGGGGATTTGTGCTGGAATGGAGGAGGAAGGGAGAGGCAACTTGGAGAGGTATCGCATGGTCAGAACAAGAAGAGAGGTGAATGATTCTGGCAGCAAAATTCTAGAAGTTTGTGCAGGCCAGCAGCCCTCGTGTTCTATCTCTTTAGAGCAGGGATGTTGAACCTCAGGCCCATGGGGTCCCAATCAAGCCTTCTAGGGTATCCTAGGTTCCCCTGCCCCTCTTCCTTTCAGGTGGTTTCCTGACTTTTGCTTGTTCCCCTGCCCGCCCTGCCCCGATTATAAAAGGTTGTTGAAATGCCTCTCCTAAGAGTAAGAACTTTAAGCTAAACTATACTGGTATTCTTGATGGTTTTGGCCCCACCCGTCACTTGAATGTGCCCCCCGGGAGCCTCTTTGAAATTGAATCTGGCCCTTGGACTGAAAGAAGTCCCGACTCCCCAGCTTTAGAGACGGGAGTTGCAGTTACGGATTTGGTGTGTGACTTGGTGTGCGCATGCAAGGACACTGTGCAACACCAGTTCCTTAAACCAAGAGCCAGAGCTTTGCAGAAGGAAGGGTTGTGGGTTGCTGGATGGACAGAGCACTGTCTCTCTGTGGGAAAAGGGAAGAGAATATAATGGATGAAATGTCCTGGGAAGCCTGTGGGCAGAGCAATCCTCTGGTTCCTAGAGAGCGTCCCAGGGATCTATAGCATTGCTTGGATTCCTCCTCCTGAAGCTGTAGACACCGCTACGACTTCGGGAGGGGGACTGCGCCCACCATTCCCTCCCGCTGTGCCCTCCCCAGGCCCCTCTCAACTGCTGTGGGAAGAACCCTGGTGCCTGCTTTCCAAGGTTGCAAATGCGGCCTCGGGGAGGTCAGAAAGGGGGCATTCTGGGGCGGGGGAGGAGAGGAGAGGAGAGGCCAGGATACGAGAAATCCTATGGCCTTCCTAGCCCCCGGCAGCATGCCGCCTCTATGTGGGCTCCGAGGCCCGTCTAGAGGAAAAAGCAGAAAAAGGAGGTCGGAGAGAGGTCGGCTCCCCACTGGCAGCTGGCTGGCTTCTGTTGGAACAGAATGCCGGACTAGATGGGCCTTTGGTCTGATCCAGCATAGATATTCTTATGAGATTTGGTATGACTAGTAAGTAACAAACCTCTATAAAGAAACAGAAGGATGAATGATTGAGAGTCCTTGTCCAAGTCCAAAGAAAAAGGGCGGAACTGATGTCCAAAGGGCCAGAAATACCAGCATATTTTAGCTTCAAGCTCTTTCAGGCAGGAACTAAGCCTTAGGAGAGACATTTCAACCTTTTAGGATGGGGAAGAACTGCACAAAAGCTGTGAAACTACCAAACGAGTGAGTGGTGGCTTGCGGAAAGGGGGATGGGGGTCAAGAGAAGGGGACTTGCCCATCTGGGGAACACAGGAGGGCTGGATTTGACCCCCTGGGCCCGAGTTTCCACCCCCCTGCCTTGGGCACACTTCCGTGTCCTCCGGTTTCCCCACAGTAACGCTGATCATGCTGCACAATGTGCTTTTTACATGTCCTGCCAGGATTTTGTATCAAGGTTATTGTTGGCTGCTAGTCCAGCTTTTAGGCCTCAGCCAGGTTTGTCCTATTATAGCCTTGCCAGGAACACATTCATTTTCTTATACTGAATATTTGATTGCCACTTTCAATTTTAAATGGATTATACTTCTGAAATTGCTATCAAAATGCACATTCAAAATTAAAATGCTGAGAGTGTGTCATTTTATTCCGGAGCCCTCCTTGTATCTTTATAACTCTTCATGCTTTCTGAACAGTGATGTAAAATGCACTGGTATGTTGAGAACAAGAGATCCAGATAGTCTCTCTGACTGGGGCATTTGGTCACACAGATATACTTGGTATATCTGTGACCAAACAGATTCTGTTATTTTGGCCTTTCCTTTTACCCTGTTTGGTTCACTGTCTGACCTGAACTCCTCTTGGTTTCCTCTTATACCTACGCTGGGGAAATGTGAGGTCTGAGGTGAAAAATTGAGGAGTTAAAACTGAAACAATGATCAGGAGGACAATTTGCAACCGTTCTGTGCCATTTGGTACTGAGAGTGGGGGAGAATTAATGCTCCCTCTGCCTTTAAAAAAATAATCTCCAAAGAGAAAATGACCACGTTAGCCACTGACATGCATGGCTGCCATATTTTGAACTGCTGAGAAGTAACACGTTTGCAGGGGTGGGCAGCTTCTAACCCTCTGGACCTTTCAGCCTACAACTCCCATTGTCTCTCACCATTGACTATGCTGGCTAGGGGCCTAGGACTGATGGGAATTGAAGGCCAGGACTTCTGGAGGGCCCCAAGTTGCCCACCCCTGGATTTAGAGGAATAAATAGTGGATGCTTTTGTTTGACATTGTCTTATAGTTGTTGGTCTTTAAAATATGCTTCATTTGATGATGATGATGATGATGATGATGATTTACAGTATTTGTATACCACTCCACATCAAGCAGATTCCAGAGCGGTGAACAATAAAAAGACAAAAACAGATAAAAGAAACAAAAACGATACATTGAAAACAAACTAAAATTACACTGGTTGAAGAGCAGAGAAGGCAGGCATTCATACTCCCATTTTCCCCATCACATAATGCGGGGGGGGGGGGAGAGACCAGGGATGCACTCGCTGAGACCACCCACTCAGTCGCATCCTGGGCAGCAAAGTTTAAAGTGGCGACTGGGGAGACTGCTGTATGTGCGTTGGCTCCCTGAGCAATTTCAAGCCCTGATTCTAACTCATGCGGGGAACATATGACCGTAGAGCAGCCTCCCCGACTTCGCCCCTGCCCCATGCATGGAGGGCAGCAGGTATGTAACCGAGGGTATGCAGTCAGCTGGCACGGTGCCGCTCTTGCTCCTCACACAATGGGGAATGCCTGAGTGTGAACAGGGCTAGTGTCTTAGGGCTTTACCAGAAAGGCCTGTAGCCAGATATTTTGACTGATTGATTTTAATTTATTTAAAATATTTTGATTGGCTAGGGCAGGGCTCTCCAACCTTGGGTCCTCAGATGTTGCTGGACTGCAGCTCCCAGAACCCCTTGCCCTTAGCCATGCTGGCTGGGTATGCTGGGAGCTGTAGGCCAGCAACATCTGGGGACCCAAGGTTGGAGAGCCCTGGGCTAGGGGATCATTGCAGAGCACGGAGAACATAAACGCAGGCAGCCTAATATGATTAAAGTGATCTAATTGCATGACTTAATGAGCAACTGGGGTCGAATACTGCTTCCATGAGTAGCCTTCCTTCCAGAAGTAGAAGAACTTTAGAGCAGCCTTCCCCAACCTGGTGCCCTCCAGATATTTTGGACTCCAATTCCCAGAATTCCTGCTCATTAGCCATGTTGGCTAGGGCTGATGGGAATTGTAGTTCAAAACAGCTGGGGGGGGACACACACCCGGGTTGCGTTCCCCTGAGCTAGAAACTTCATAATGAAAGCTGAGCAGTCCGGGGTGGGAGGCGACTGGAGTATCCCTGAAGGGGTCAACCTCCCATGTTGTGGCGGTCCTATTTTTCTAGACGATGATTCACTCACCCACCCACCCATTTTAGTGTTAGCCCGTGACTCTGATCCAGGGCCAGAGACTGACAACAGGATGCAATTTGCATGAAAAAGGGTCAGAGTGCAGCAGAGGGAAGCGGTAATCCTGGGGTTGCCAACGTTTTGACTGGCTGCTCCCCTCCTGTGCTTCTGCAAATGATGATGATGATGATGATGATGATGATGATGATGTTAAAATAAACCAATTGGTGTTGGCAAGGGGAGTTTGCTCGTTGCCAGCCGTTCATCTTGCATGCATTAGCCAGATATGTGTTCATCCTGGATACTTGTGTGTTCAACAAGCACAATGTGACATGATGGAAGAGCATTTTCCCAGCAATTCACTATAGCAGTTGCAATGGTGGAGAAATAGAGCTCTCTTACAATGGAAAACTAGCTGGGGGAAATGGTATCCCTAGAGTTGCCACTGTACTTTGTGTGTGGGGCGAGTGGGTGGGGAGGGGTGGGGAGTAGAAAAGAGCGTTGTCTAGATCAGTGGTTCTCAACCTTTTTTGCCCCATGCACCCCTTTCACCATATGTCAGAATGTCATTCCCCCCTTTCCAAGATTGTCTGGCTTAATCTGTGCGAGAGTGTTGGACTGGGACTCGGGAGGATCCGGGTTCTAGTCCCCGCTCAGCCATGAAACTCACTGGGTGACTTTGGGCCAGTCACTGACTCTCAGCCTGACCTACCTCACAGGGTTGTTGTGAGGATAAAATGGAGAGGAGGAGGAGGAGGATTATGTAAGCCGCCTTGGGTTCCTTGCAGGAAAAAAAGGTGGGGTATAAATATAATAACAAAATAGCATAAACAATAAGGTGTGATGTCCTGTAGATTATGTACAATCTGTAGAATTGTAATTTGTAGAAAGATCAGTATTCCAACAGTTTGAGTCTGTGGTCCCAATTCCCCCCCTGAAACCCTAAAGTCCCCCCCCGGGGGAAATTTCCCCCTGGTTGAGAACCCCTGGTCTAAAGCCCTGAAGTTGTAAACATGACTGCTTTTGCTAAACCTGCCCCTTAAGTAAAAACGAGCCTTCTCTACCTTTCAAGAGTTTCAGATCTCTAAATCCATCCGAGGGGATTCTTATTTTGCCCCCTTTCCAAATTGCTGAATATTGCCCTTTGTGTTTGTCTTAATGCTCACATAATCCTCCACATGACAGCACCAGCTGGCTGATTTTGTTTCCAAATGAAGGCTGAGATGAAGGGCAAACAGTCAGTGTTGCATTAGATACCAATACCCTGCTGGCTAGATGAAGGAGAGAATCAGCAATAAAATCCCCAAATGGACAGATTAATATTTCATACAAGTCCCTTTCTGACTGCTCGGTGGGGACATGTGTGTGGACGAAGTCTGTGCAAAGTGATAAAGCACCTTTAGCTTATGTAAAAATCTCTGCACATGTGTTAATGACTTGTCCTTTGAATTTTTCTTCCCACTTTTTTGTGTGTGGAATTAAAAAAATAATAATTATGGTTCAAATGGTTCACATAGTAGAAGAGTGTAGTAATTTGAGGTTTCTATAGATAATTGAAAGGATGACCCAGTATCTGAGGCAGTATCTGTACATCAGTTGCTGGAGAACATGAGCGGGAAGGTGCTGTTGCACTCATGTCCTACTTGTGGGCTTCCCACAGGCAGTGGGTTGGCCACTGTGTGAACAGTATGCTGGACTGGCTGGACCCTTGGTCTGATCCAGCAGGGCTCTTACGTTCTTAAGACTCCATTAGATACGTTTGTTGGTTTTTATGTACTATATTCTCCCTTTTTTCCTCTGGCAAGGAACCCAAGCTGTTTGACATCCTCCTCCTCCTCCTCCTCCTCCTCCTCCTCCATTTTATCTTCACTCCATTTTATCTTCACAACAACCCTGTGTAGTAGGTTAGGCTGAGTCTCAGTGACTGGCCTAAAGTCACCCAAGTGAGCTTCATGGCTGAGTGAGGACTAGAACCCGGATCTCCCAAGTCCCAGTCCAACAATAACAAATACACCACATTGGCTGTGTGAAAGATATCTGTCTGTACACATGTTGGGATTAAACCTCCATCCCCCCTGCGACGACACGGTCCTTTACAGTTTAGGACCAGGCGCAAAAACCCTTCTCAGGCTAAGCATCAACACTTAAAAACCTGAGGGGAGGGTCAAATGAAACCTTTCCCCTACTAATGAGGGAAAAGATTAATTCTGGTTATTAAGGATCTAGCTTAAATTTATGATACTGCGGGTACAAAGGTGTGTGTGTGTGTGTGTAGATTTAACAGTAATGCAGGTTAATAACGCCAAGCTGACACGTAGGATTTGGGTAGCAAACAAAATAAAAATAAGTTTATTTTAATTCTCAAAACCTCCATTCCAGAAAATAACTTTAAACTTGCCTACACCAAACACTTTGTAATTATCTAAGTCCCTATAACTCTAAATACTTTCACTCCTCATACAAGCACTGATTTCTCTCAAAACTCCTGACAGACAAGACACAAATAATCCAACTAACCTAACTCCCCAACTCTCCCCACACTCCCCACACTCCCAACACACTCCACTCCACTTCTTAACTAACTCTGACATCACTCAAACACTCCTTATACTCCTCCCACCCACCCTTTCCAAGACATCACAGACCACACCCACTCGGTTCAACATTCTAGACACACTAAACATACTGATGCAGACATACACCAGGGAACTGAATTGTGGGGGTTACGCCACACCCACACCCCAGGAAAGCACATAGTCTTATGAAAATGGAAGAATAGCGATGTGCCAAAAATCAGTTGGAGTCTTTGAGTGCTTCCATTGCACCCTTAAACCCTCACAGTGCTCAAAAGGGAAACACCTGAGCGGACCATTTTGATAACAGTCCACCCCACCCACCTCCTGCTGCCTCTTCCCCTCTCCCAAGGGGAAAGATTCACCTTGGGGAAGGGGAATGCAGTTGCAGATGGCAAGGGGGTTCAGGGTGTGAGTAGAATGAAGGTGAAAGGGTGGTGGTTGTTTTTTTTTGCTGTAGGTGGACTGTGCTTGCTTCTGTTCTGCATGCCAGCATTGGTGCAGGGGTGCTTGCAAAACTGAATGTCTCTTCCTTTTTCAAATCCTCACCTCGCCCCTAGAAAGAATGGACCCTGCAGGGGATAGGCCCTAATCCAGCTAGAGTCAGGCAGGAGATGACAGCAGTGCTCACATGTCCCCCTTGTGGGTTTCTTGGAGGCATCTGGAGGGCCACTGTAGGCCTTTGGTCTGATCCAGCGGGGCTCTTCTTGTTTCAGAACTAGACATCCTAGCTGGATTGGGACTGTAGCACTTAGGATTTGAATTAATAATATTTATTGTTTGGGTACCGTAAGTGCTTTAGAAATTGCATTCTGTACAATATTCTCTACACTTTAGATCAGTGTTCTCCAACCTGCAGACTTACAGTCTAATCTTACTTCCAGTTGCCTTGCATGCTTGTGCACATATGGTTGATCATAGTACTTCATCTTCTTTTTTGGATGGGGCATGCTCTCCTCCCCCCCCATCCCAATTATTAATTAAGAACTAATAGAGGGTGATCTTTTGGCTACGTCTGGGGATAGGAATATGGTGTGTTCTGGCTTCAAACAAAGAAAATCCTCTTGTGTTTGCTTAGGAGATAGTCCAGTCCCAAAATGGCTGTAGCAAATGTGATTTCTATGCCAATGGAATGCAACTCGCTACACGTGTGGTGGGGAAGAGAAGGCAGAAATAAAGTTGGTCTATGCTAGTGTGTGGAATATTCCAAACAGGAAGGCAGGAAATCTTCCCTGTAAAATGCTTCTCCCAGAACACTTTTGAGTAGGAGATTCTGCAGGTTCTTTGAACCGGAGGTCCAGTGGTGGTTGTGAGCTCCATGCTGGTGGTCCTTGGTAAGGCTGTAGTCGAGAATATCTGTAACTGGCCATTCATTGATTAATTTTTTTCTGATGATGGAGATTATCGAACAGGTTCACGAGGTTTAGGGCCTCGTTGATTTTCCTTATGTGGTGCTGGTACAGTCTACTACTTTTACTCTGCTAATTTTCCCCTTAAAATTTTCCAGTTAAAGGGGTCCTTCTCAGCAGCCTGGCCAAGCTCCTGTGATTTTCATAACATGGCTCTGGTTTTTTTTTTGACAATGATGGCGGTGCTGAAGAGAAAAAAAATGTTATTAAAATATGAGTCTTGTTCTACAAATCAAATGCCGATGCATAATAGTTTATTCATTGCTCTGCTGAGACCCCCAGCAATTTTCAAGCAGTCCACAAAAACACTTTGAGAACTTCTGCTTTAGAGTCTCTCTCCTCTCCCGCCCCCTTTTCTCGGGGCTGTGGAGCGGGGAGGGGAGTGAGTGAGCTGGCAGTGCTTCCTACCTTGTCATCTCCCTGGGTTCCTGTGCTGTGTGCCCCTCTGCAGGCGCACGTCCCCCTACTTCCAGCTGTTTCCCGCTGATTGGGAGGGGAATACGCTGAAATCTCCCCTCCTCTGCAATCTCCCTCCCTCACGCTGATCTGCAGGAAACAGCCAAGAAGCTGGGAAATGGGCTTGCAGAGACGGTGGGGCCAAGAAGAGGGGGGCTTGGGGAGCAGTGGGGCCAGGTGGCCTGCCTACATTTGGCCCATGCGTAAGAGGTTCTGCACTACCTGCTTTAGACAGTACATTCTAGTATTAAGTCCTCCTTGCAGTTGGAAGATTTTCCTGAGGAAGTCATGCCCGTGGTGGTGCAGTTTCATTGATGCAACCTTTGATCCTTTTGTCAGGTGGTCTCCCTCATATATCTGGTCATGTTATCAAGGTACTGCTGGGGAAAGCAACAGTACCTGAAGACCGACTTTGAGATATAATCTGATAGCAGACATGTTCTCCAAATGCCTATCCTTGGGGAACCCCAAGGTTTGCAGAAGTAAACTGGGAGGGGTCCCTAAAAGAGCCCAATGAGGACCGAGCATGCTCAAGTGGGCACAGACTACCAACTAACGTGGGGAGGGGACAGAAACTGGGGTGGGGGAGGGGAAATGGAATGGAGTCTCTTGAAAGAAGATATGGCTGGCTGGAACACTGAAAAGGAGTACTCCACGCTGCAACATGTTGTTGCAAGTCCCACTTACAAAAGATCTGTTGTTGCCCTTTTTCTTAAGCTTCATTTCTCTTCCTTAAACCTTGTATAAGCTCTCTGAACTGGCTGTCTGAATCCTTTCCATCAGCGGCCCCTTTAGATTAGTGCCCGAAACCTTAGGCACAGGGGACCCCACTCCAGTACAGTGGAGTACTACTATTGCTAGCATCACTTGAAGAGATGCATCTGCTGACTGAAGTGTAAAATGAGAGCCAGTGTGGCGTAGTGGTGAGAGTGTTGGACTGGGACTCGGGAGATCTGGGTTCTAGTGTCCCCCCGCTTGGCCATGAAACTCACTGGGTGACTTTGGGCCAGTCACTGACTCCCAGCCTAACCCACCTCACAGGGTTGTTGTGAGGATAACATGGAGAGGAGGATTATGTAAGCCGCCTTGGGCTCCTTGCAGGAAAAATGGCGGGGTATAAATATAAATAAATAAATAAAGTTGAAGCATTTGGTCTGTAAGGCTGCTTTATTGATAGACATTTCTCTCAGTTTAGAGACACGTTAATCCGCCTCCCAAAGAGATATCTCCATCTTTCCTGGAAATTACTATAGATGTTTTACCTCAGAGGAGCCTCCACATTTGGCTCAAATCTCACTTCAGGAGAAATTTTGTGGCAACTCTAGTTTTGCTATTCACCTTTGCTTTAATCAAGCAATAGGCACCTCTTGCCCCGTGGACAAACAGAAAAAAAGATCTATTTCTGTACATATAAATTCTTTAATACAGGGAAAGGATTTTCAGAGACTTATTTAAATACTACATTTTAACATAGGTGTTATGTCTGCTGACTCAGAGGATAATAACTCCATTGTGGTCAAACAAAAGAACACTATACAGTAATTAGAGTGAAAGGGGTATTTTTTATTAATATGTTCTGCTTTTCTTTAATTCAAATCAGTTTAATACTGCATACTTCCACAGGAAATTCCAAATGCAGAAATATAGAAGTCTGCCATTAATATTCAACGTTATAAGCAATACAAAATCATAAAATCAGTTCACAGTATAGAGGGGGTATTAAAACACCTTACAGAATAAAAATGTCTTCACTTGGCTTCTAAAACATAGTAAGGACAAGCATTCATGGGCTTTATTGGTGAGAACTATTTCAGTCTGCAGCTGTTCCAAAATGTGTGTCGTCCTGGTTTGGGAAAAGGGAAGAATTTCCTAAAACTGGATGCTGTCTTCCATTTCTCTGCAGTGAAGGAATCCCTATAGAATTCAGGGATGGGGAACGTGTTTCCCTCCAGACCTTGTTGGATTGTGACTCTCTTTGTCCCTCACCGTTGGCTGTACTGGCTGGGGCTGATGGTAGCTGCAGTCCAACAACAACAACGAAGGCTGCACATTCCCCACATTCCCCACCGCTGCTCTAGAGCAGTGTTCTCCAACCTTGGGTCCCCAGATGTTTTTGGCCTACAACTCCCAGCATGCCCCAGCCAGCTGCTGGGGCATGCTGGGAGTTGTAGGCCAAAAACATCTGGGGACCCAAGGTTGGAGAACACTGCTCTAGACAGTGGTTCCAAGGTAAACCTGCAAGCAGCAGAGGTGGTGTTGGGGGCGGCCCACAAGCGCTGGAGCCCCAAATCTCTGGGAAGCCCTCTGCCCCACCATCCTACTGCCCATGGGCACTTGCTGAAATAAAGGTACAGGGGCCCTGATGATCCCCCTTGCATCTGATCCCCCTGGATTAGCTGACTTTTTGCCCACATGTGCTTCACCTCCTGCTGCCCCCCTCCTTGAATCTTTCTGCCTGAGGTTCCTTTCTGAAAACAAATGCCCTTCTCTCCCCTGTCCATACATCCCTTTTTACAACTAGGGGTGTCCTTAGGAGACAAGGTCCTTTACACACACACACACACACACACACACTTTAGAGCATATGTAAATTAGCATGTGCAAATTTGTGCATATGTTTTTTTTTGTCCTGTGGGCCTGAGCCCTAGATCTTTTTGGTACCTAGCCCCACCCCTGGCAAGCAGCAATATGGGTTCTGAAAACATTGGTGGCTTGCCATCAATGGGTGCTTGTAGTATCAGCACTGTGAACATAACCGACACATGGAATCCGAGGCATGAAATCCCCTTACGGGACCCCGGGGTAAACGGTAGAGCGCCACTGCTCTAGAGTGTGAAAGAACTGTAGAAAACTTGTAGCGTAGCAATGGATCTTTTCCAAACCCTTTGGCTTGGGCTGGAGTTCAGTGACTGGGTTACCTGTATGGGTAGCCTTACTATTTTAAAAAGGAAAACACCAAATGTATTATGTATAACTCATCACGTAAAACGTATGCTTTATTTATGAACTGTAAAAGTGTAAATGCCTTTGCTTTATGCTAACAATAATTACCAATATACCCATATTAATGTAGCTGCATGTTATCAAAGCATGCCTTAGCTTTTGCCATTTGGGGGAATGGGAGAGCGAATGTTTTCTTATCTGGGCTACGTAAACCTGGGTGTTATCATGCAGAGGCAAATTACTCTCTCTCATGAGTGTGTGTGTGTGTGTGTGTGTGTAATGAATTAAAAATAAACAATAAACATCCATATAATGCAATTAAGGCATAACAATAATTCCGGATATGCCAAAAGTGGTGGTTGTGGCAATCTATATTTTCCTAATTATTTTTTCCTTCCTCCTCTAGCCCTCACATCTCTAGCACCGGAACCTTGCCTTAGTGTTTGGATGCTAGAAAAGACCAAAGAATACCATGATCCACAAGAATGTTGTGGAGGGAGGAGCAATGCTCAAATTATAAAAGAGCCAGTGTGGCATAGTGCTTAGAGTGCTGGACTGGGACTCGGGAGATCCGGGTTCTAGTCCCCGCTCAGCCATGAAACTCACTGGGTGACTTTGGGCCAGTCACTGACTCTCAGCCTAACCTACCTCACAGGGTTGTTGTGAGGATAAAAATGGAGAGGAGGGGGAGGATTATGTAAGCCGCCTTGGGTTCCTTGCAGGAAAAAAGGCAGGGTATAAATATAATAAATAAAATAAAAAGAGAGGAGCATGGAACTTTACTGAAGAGCAGGGTCTAAATCCTTTCAAGCTCTACCTGAAAGTGCTGCCTTCCAGTTGGAACGGCCACATTTGTAACCATTGGAGGCTCTCTGTCAAGCTGTTGCACTAGATCCAGAAACGACAGTGGCCAAACTGTTGTCTCCCAGCATTGCAACTGGTTTTCAGAGGCCTGTTGCTTCTGGTCCTGGAAGTAGCATTTCGCCATCATGGCTAGTAGCCAGTGATCGCCATGGACAAAAAACAATTGAGTGCAAATTGCACCCTGTACAAATGCATATAAGAGCCAGTGTGGCGTAGTGGTTGGAGTGGTGGACTAGGACTCAGGAGAGCCGGGTTCTAGCCCCCACTATTCAGTGAAGCTCATCAGGTGACTTTGGGCCAGTCACTGACTCTCAGCCTAACCTACCACCCAGGGTTGTTGTGGGGATAAAATGGAGAGGAGGATTATGTAAGCTGCCTTGGGCTCCTTGCAGGAAAAAAGGTGGGATATAAATATAATAAATAAATAAATAAATACAGTGGCTCACCCTCTCCCCTTAGAAAAAAAGCCTTGGGAGGTTGCAATTTTCAGTGGCAGAGCAGCAGAAGGGGAAGAAGTGGTCAATCCTTTCCTGTCTGGCTGACTGGGTTCCAGATGCTTCTTACTGCATTTTTTGGGCAATAGTAGTGCTTTATGGCACCGTGCTTCACAACAGTGCTACTGAGTTCAAGCAGCCTTATGGCAGTTTTGCGGCACAGGGACTCAATAGGTGTGTGCCCTTCTTTCCCCTTCAGGAGGAGCCAGTCCCCAAAGTCAAGCTGAGATGAGCGCGTTATTTGTTTTGCCCTGGATTTTCCAGAGTTTCTACTTAAGCATTGGAGTGTCTCTGATTGTTCTGCTTTTCCCACAACACAATACCAACTTAATACCGTGTGCACATGTTATGAGTGTTGTATATGTCGGTAAGATGTTTAGGAACCTATTAGTAGATTGATTCTCTTTCCTCCCATTATTAGATTTATACTGCTTGAGTTACACTTTTGTATGCTTATAACTATAGCCTTTTTCAGAAGTGTACCTGGGCCTCCACATGTTCAATGAATGTGTGCAGGGTGGAAGAATGTCATTGCGGGGGCAGTCTCCCCCCCCACACACACACACATCCAGCACACATCTGCAATGTACCTGCAAGCTTCTGCATCTCTCCCTGTAGTCAGGAACCCTGCACAGGCATCATAGGGGCAGGTGCTTATGCACATCTAAGTGTACACATGTTGGGATCATGTGGGTGTGGAGTGTGATGGCACCCTGCCCTGTGTGTGTTGAAAGCGTGAAGCCTCAGCTGCACTCCTGAAAGTGCTTTATGCCATCATTGATTAATGGTTAGGGAAAAGTTCTCTCTTGTTGTTTTTATTTTATTTATTTATTTACCGCATTTCTATACCGCCCAACCGCCAAAGCTCACTGGGCGGTTCACAAAAGTCAAAGCCCCCAAATACAAGATGATAAAATATAAAACCATTAAAAGTTTAAAAACCAGAGTAAAAACCAGCAACGCTATAAAGATCTAAAAACACAATAACACATTTAAAGACAAACCCGGAGGACTAAAAAGCCTGGGAGGATAAAAGTCTTCACTTGGCACTGAAAAGACCACGTTGTAGCTGCCAGGCGGGGATGCCACCACTGAAAAAGCCCTCTCCTTAGTTCCTATCTGCCTCAGCTCATTCAGTGGGAGCATCCGGAAGAGGACCTCTGAAGATTATCTTAGCATCCAGGTAGGTATACGTGGTAGTGATGCATTTGGAACCTGGGAGAGGAAGAGGTACTTGGGTGAATAAGAGCTGGAGAAGTGACTGGTAGAGACCAAAAGTAATGTGTTTCCGTTGCTTCCTTATCCAAAAGTGCAGGCTCCTGGGGCTGCTTTTCATTTTACTTTTTACACACACACACACACACACACACACACACACACACCTCTAACACAATAAATAAATACAAATAAATTTTGTGCACCTAAGAAAAGTCATCTGTAGAGTGGCCCTCAGGTTCCATGGCGGGGGCAGGGGGGATACACAACTTGGAGCAAACGTAGCAGCATTGACTACTTCCGATGGTATGCAGACTTTTAAAAAGCAGCTACAACTAACATACGCAACGAGAAACCGTGGTTCTTGTTTCTAGGGTGACCTCCGGGTACTAGAAGGATCAGATGTGTGATCGTACAGGCTACAGTGGAGCCCAGTTAAAGATTCTGAATCACTTGCTTGCCCCCATGTTAACAGCTGTGTTTATTTCACCTAACCTAAATAGCTAGGGCAAGCCGTTGGCTTCTTCAAACGAGCTTCGTCAGGAAAGAGTTTGTTTATGAACCAGCTTCTCCAGGTTCATATGGGGAAGGGTGGGGTGGGGTGAGGAGAGAATTGACCTTGCAGTTGCAAGTGTATGGAATGTTCCCAGTTCATTTGTTGTAAATCGCTGCAAATGATTCACCCTGATGGCTTAACCTGAGGGGCGGATTTGCTTGAATGCCTGTGGAAGGGAATGGGGTGGACTCTCTAAAAGATGAAAAGTGGGGAAGGAACCCTGCTCCACATGGCTTTTTCAGCATGGCAAGAAACTGGATTGACCTGTGTGCGTCTCGCATGCTTTCCCACTGTATAAGCACCACACTCTCTTTTCTACTAGTTGCTGCTGCTGTGTACCCAATATTGGAACTCAAGTTCAAGTTGTTCATATTTGGCTGATTAGGTAACTAGCTTCCTCCCTAGCAGTTCTGCTCTGAAGAGTTTTGGCGGAAGAGCAAATTCTGGAGTGGATTGCAGCTAGGCATGTCAGAGAAATCCACAATGGATTCAAATGAGTTCGGATTTCGATGAATCGACCTGTGGATTCTGCAGAGAATCTACTTTTTCTGTGCTGCGCAGATTCTGTGGACTTGCGGACAGAATTTATTTATTTTTTTACTTTGGGGGGGGGGGTTGCTCAAATGTGCATTAGCACAAATGTGCATTTGAAAATCAACAAAATTCACATACCAAAAAGTCCAATTCTTCAATACGCACAGAGAAAGCTAGCACAGCTCAGGATTTGAGAGCACCGAGGCAGTGTGGTATAATTGCCACCTGCTTGGCACTTGAAATGGAGTGCTCAGAGCAGACACAAAGAAGCCTCCAGTCCAGATCCACCAACTTTGTTGATATATTGAATCAGGAATTCCGAAAATGTGTAGTGTTCAGGAGCTAGGTGAGCATGACATGCTGAAGATATGCAGACATGTTCCTATGAGCAACCTTTCACAATGGCGGGTCCCCGGATGTTGGACTACAGCTCCCATCATCCCTGCCCAGTGGGTCTGCTTGATGGGGATGATGGGTGTTGTGGTCCGACATAATCTGAGGCTCCAAGATTGGGAAAGGCTGTTCTAGAGGGTAGGGAAATCTCCATTTTGAAGTGAAAGTTTCCAGCTAAAATGGTCTTAGGTCAACCACCAGAGTGCATGGTAGGCAGACAGTGTCTTGTTCTCTGCATATTCTTGTCCACAATGTGACATTTAAGTTAACGAGTATGTCAGGGAGTTTGTAAGTTTATTAGTCACTGTGTGACTGAAACACTGAGGGTCAAAGCAGATGTTACTTTTACATTCATTTCTAGCAACTATGTGTTTGTCATTTTTACTCTAGAATAGGTGCAGGGCCCTGATCAGGATCTTAAAAACCCATGTACCCCTCACTCTAGGTTCTGGATCTGGATTGGGCCCCCTGAGCCTATTCTAGGATAAAAATGGGGAGGGGGCGAGAGATGTAGCTGCTAGATATGGATTTAAAGCAATGTCTCTTTTGGCCCAGAGTGAACAACTGTGTGTATGAAACAGCCATTATGGATTGAGTACCTCAGTTTCAGTTTATTGCTCAATAGCAAACCTGGCTTTTGCATATACATCAAACTCAAAACAAAACAAGAAAGAGTACAAAATGTCAACATACAAGGAAATCAGACTTAAGAAAATAAAAGAATTTAATAAACCATTGACAACTGATTTGTATGCTAAAATTATTAAATTGTTTTAAATAGCTCGGTGTCCTGTGTTGTCATCTGTCGAAACCACAGTCTGCTTTGATATCTCCTGAAATGCAGGCAGTTCACAGGTTCAGCTGAGAGTCACCAGGGTTGGGAGTGATGTCCCTGCATGTGTAATTCAGCCCTTCCCGTGTCACAGCTGACATTACGAGCAGGCCAAGGAGTCATCCTGCAGCAGAGTGTTTAAGGTCCTTTTTCCCAGGCTTGTTGCGACTTTGGCAAAATATCTTTGGTGAGGAGCACATGGCAGGTGAGGAGAATGCTTATAGAACTATATAGACTAAGAGCCATGCTGTGATGTCATCTAGGAGCTGGAAGTACAATTGAACTCTGGTATTCCTTCTCACGATTGCGTGTGCTGTTGGGGGGGGGACACCTCCCAGAAGGAAGTTTCTTCCTGGGGTGGCCACTTGTGCCTCCCCAAAAAGGAGGAAATGCATTACTAAGAGAGAGAGAGAGAGAGAGAGAGAACAAAAGAAGATTTAGATTTGCATATGCTAATTTATATGTCTGTGGACATTTAGAAATTACTGTAACTTGAATAGAAATATAATACATCTCACCATATTAGGAGAGATTGACCAGGTGACCTGTGTTTCACTCAGTTTGCTGTCCAGGTGCTAACTCTTGATGGACAACTTCCAGGCCTCTGCTGACTCTTATCTATCTTTATCTTTTAAACTGGACTTGGGACTAGACAGCTCTTCAAATAGAGGATTGTCCTCTGTAAAGGAGGACACATGGCCACCCTATTTCTAGTTAGAAAAAGGTTCCTGCAAAGGGGTTAAATAGTAACTGCAAGCTTGTTTCTGCTGCTGCACTGGAAAAAAAGTTGCAATCCTCCAGGAAGTTTTTCTGTAATAAACTCCAGTGAAACAAAGGAGAGTTGCCTAGTGGATTGTTCCTAGGTAAACAGAAATGCTGAAGTCCTTTCCCTTCCCCCTTTATTTTGCCCATTCTCTTTATGGGCCTGCTGGTAACTAAGTTGGGCCCAGTGCTTGGCTTGTGCAAGAAAATTCTTCTGAAGACCAAAGGATGATTGCCACCAGTATTGGGATTTCACAAAGAGCATCCTGGGGCCAAGTCACATGATGATGTCATTGCTTGATAGGATTCCCTCTATTGACCAGTACTGCTCATGTGATAAAAGGGCACTATTCATAAGTCTTGTATAGTATGCAAGCAACCAGCCAACCAAACAAACAAACAAGAGAATGCTAATCATTGTGTTTTATGTAATTGCCCTGGTTGTGTATAAGTCGGTCCTTACTTAATGCATCCAGTTTCTACATGCAGTAATACCTTGGATTGCAAGTAACTTGGTCTGAGAGCGTTTTGCAAGACAAGCAATTTTTTAATATAATTTTTGACTTGATAAACAAGCGACGTCTTGCAATACAAGTCGTAGGGATGTAACCGCTCGCCTCGAGCGGGCGTAGTGGGCCGAAATCGGCCCTGCTCATGCCCGCCAGAGACTCGCTTTGATATAAGAGTGTTTGGGATTACAAACACAGTTCCGGAATGAATTATGCTTGCAATCCAAGGTATTACTGTATAGAAAGATTCTGGAGAACTAATTGACCAATTAATTTCTGCACGCCATGCTGGGAGAATTATAAAAATTAAGGTATTGTCCCACTGCACAGAAATTTGAAACTTAGTACACACAGTGTGGAACTACATGTACTGCCACCTAGAGATGTGAACACTCAGGAAAAAAACTGGAAAAATGGGGGGGGGGTTTCTCCAGATTATTATTATTTATTTAAAAAAACACACAGAAACTGTTCCCCCCTCCCCTGGGACACTTTTTATTGGAGGGGGACTGTTTTTCACATTTCTACTGCCACCACCTTGTGTCTTTCCAAAACACCAACCATCACTTCTTTGCAAAATGGCATCAGGACTGGGGAGAAGCAGCAGGTTGGGCGGAGCTTGCTTAAACATGGGTCTGGAACCCCAGCTAGGAATGTCAGAGAAATCCTCAATGGATTCAAATGAGTTTGGATTTCTGTGAATCCAACCTGCAGATTCCACAGCGGACCAGCTTTTTCCAAGTCATGCAGATTCCGCAGACTTGTGGATTTTTATTTTTACTTTTACTTTTGGGGGGGATTAGCTCAAGTGTGCATTTGCAAACAGGAACAAAATTCTCGTACAAAAATCACATCCTGTCAATGAGCAGATGACCGAACAAAAGACACCTGACAATCTGCAAAGCAGAGATGGAACGAATTTAACCAACTCTGTGCATCCCTAACGCCAGCTGAGGAAAACTTGCTGTAGGAGTTTCCTGCGCCTGCAACTTCCCTCCGTAGTCCAACACACTCCGATAGCTAGGAATATTAGAAAACAGAACATTCATCTCTTTCCCCCTTCAAACATGGGACGTGACATCTGCCTCATAACAGCAACCAGCATTCCAGCACACTGCAAGCCAAGGCACAGATGGAATGTTGGGCTGTGGGATTTTCTCTTTTGCATGCATTGAAAATTCTTAGCTGGGGGTGGTGGTCCCAGAGATAGCTCTGAACGTTATCTGTGCATGCTGAAGAGGAGCTGTGTTTCTAGTATTCTAGACAGATATTGAATGGTATTTTCCAAAGTCTTGATGTGGAGATCCTGGAAAGTATTCTATATTTGATTCCCCCCCACCAGATTCAAAGCTGTCTTGCACATAATAAGTGGCTGCACGAGGACTCTTTTTAAATATATTGATTTTTTTTTAAGCTTTTCGCATTTCTGGGTAACTGTGTGCAGGGGGACCTTACACACTTTCCATGTGGTGAGACACACATGCTCCAAATGCAGCAGGGGTGTGTACATCTTGCCAAGTAGGAACTGCATTAATTGCAACAGTCACTATACCCAGAAGTGATATAACTATAATTCAAAAACACACAGTCCCTCTCGTTGAGTGAAGTGTGAGTGTGTGTCTGAAGACATGCGCATGAATCTCTCACAAATGCTGAAGAAAGGGGCACCTGGATGGACCCCTGGTCTGATCCAGCATGGCTCTTCATATGTTCTTATATGGGCATATTCCTCAGATTTGTAATGTGCTAGGGCCAAGCCAAAATGCCACCCAAATTCTGGGGCAAAATGGTGGGGGGGGGGATTTTGGTGATTTATTATTTTTTTTGACAGTGGCAAGTATAGGGGCAAGATGAAACCAGCTGCCACATCTGGGAGAGCAACTCTGGTAGCCTCCAATGCTTCCAGAATAGTGCTGTAACATAGTGATGCTGTAATGGGGGGGGAGCATTTGGGGAAAAATCGTGTCCATTGCTCTCCATGGCTCCGCTCCAGCAGTGGTGAGCTCTTGGATCCATGAACTTCTCCATCCTACCCTTGAAATTTGCTGGAGGATTTCACAGAATGCAAATTTGAGCTGAAAGTTCTCATCTAATTTATACTGGTTTTTGTTTTGTTTAATGTTCAGATGATGCACACCAAAATGCAATCACACTTATTTACTAAAAGTGAAAGTAGTCCGTAAGGTTGTGTGACATCCTGGAAATTCATTCCATTGTACTTTAAATAAAATGCATGTTTCCATGGGTTTACTCTTCTGATAGAGTTCAGTAAGAGGAAAATAACCTTCTCAATTGGCTTTTGTTTTCCCCTCAGTCTTCTAATGAGCTGCTTTGGTGTTCAGTTGCTTTTCCATGCATGTGGAGATCATCTGAACTGCCCTCGTAACTTCGCTGGTGGTGACTGGTACACCCTCCTCCACTGCTGTCTTCTAACCTTAACACTTAAAAAAATAAAAACAAAATGGAGTAGGGCACTTCTCCACTATAGATTTCAAGCTATTGTTTGAGTCATACAGCCCCACTGAAGACTCCTTAGCTTATGAAAATGGCTATTAAGGTGTACAATGATAGAGGTATACAATATTATGCATGGTGTGGAGACATTCCCCCCCCCCCTCATAATACTAGAAACCCGGGGTCATCCCATGAAGTTGGTTGGTAGGAGATTCAGGAGAGATAAAAGGAAGTCCTTCACACAGCGCATAGTTAAACTATGGAACTCACTTCCATGAGATGTAGTGATGGCCACCAATTTGGATTGATTTAAAAGGGGATTAGACAAATTCATGTAGGAGAAGGCTAGTCCTGAGGGTGTCAGAGAGGCAGTATACCTATGTTCACCAGTTGCTGAGGAACACAGACGGGAGGGTGCTATTGCATCATGTCCTACTTGTGGGTTTCCCACAGGCAGCTGGTTGGCCATTGTTTGAATGGAATGCTGAACTAGATGGATCCTTGGTCTGATCCAGCGTGGCTCTTCTTATGCTCTTAAGGCACAAAAAGGTAGAAAACCTGCAAGCTTTCCCACTTCCTCCTGCAGCAAATTCTTGCTATTTCAGTTTTTCAGACTTCACACTCCCACTTTCCAGTGGTGGCTTCCCTGCTTTTAAAATAAGAGGCAAACACAATTCTCCTGTAGCAAGGTTATCCCCCTTTCAATCTTGTGAGGAATAAATATAACACTCTTTTCTTGAGAGACTTGTGGGAATGTCGTATGTGGGCTAAAATGTGGTAGGGTGCTTGCTTTGTTTGATAATCTGGGGGAACACACAGACTGCTTTTAAAGCTGCAAACCTATGCACACTTATTTGGGAGCCAGTCCCACTGATTCCAGTTCACCTACTGATTTCAATGGGACTACTTCCCGGCAAATATGCATAGGATCAGGTCATTAAAAAAACACAAATATGTGATTAGAATAAATTATACTATGTAGTCACAACTGCATAAATGTACATTTTAAATTATTAACATTGCACTGTACTACAGTTTGGAATTAGTCTGTCACGTGGTCAATGTATGGGGGGGAAGTCATCGCTTCTAGAATGATCAGCTCCTTTGATAAATGATTGGATGCTTTTCAGAATGGTAGATGAGCTAGCATAACTAAAAACTCCTCCCTTCCTTTTTTCCCTCTTGGAGGCCAAAAGCTGACTGAACTTTGAATTTTGAAAATGATAATATGAAGAATGGATTCTGTCATCCCAGCCACAGGCTTTTGGACCTGCTGGTTGTCAGAATTATAGGAAGGTGAGGTCAGAGATTTGTTCTGGCTAGGGCAGCCAATACTTAGCATAATAACAGATGATCTATTCCCCATTCCCAACTGCAAGATTAGCACAGAATGGGACAAGATGCAGGGTACCAAGAGTTGTCAGTGCTCCAATGTTCCCTGACCTCACCATCCCTTGTTCCAATCTTGAATACTAGAGCAGGGCCGGGCAACTTGTGGCCCTTCAGATGTTTTAGCCTACAACTCCCAGCATCCTTCACCATTAGCTATGCTGGCTAGGCCTGATGGGAGTTGTGGCCTTCCAGATGTTTTGGCCTACAAGTTGCCCACACCTGATCTAGAGGAAAGCACAAAAAGATTAGCTTAAAAAACAACAACCTGAGTTGAGCATAAATACTAAACCTACATTTCCTCCTCTTATGGAATATAGTTTGACCTTCCTGGCTGAGGAGACAGAATGCCCACTGTATTGACTAGAACACAATATGGGAATCAAGATTAGTGGTGACCGTAAACATATTTTTTCCACTCTGCAATATTATTGCCTAAAACAATAAGCCAGTAATGGAGATTAACATATTTTATGTTTGCCTTAGTTAACCCAAGAGCTAAAACACCTCGGGGCAAAGCTCTCCTTCACATCCTGGTTGATAGTTAGATTAACATTGGTTTATGGAATAGCCTTAAAGGTATAATGGAGAGTATAATAAGGCTCATTTAAATTGAGTTTGCCTTTAGCAATGCCAATGTGTGTGTCTTCCTTTGGTGCCCTGTTACAGCATTTCACTTAATTATAATTGACACATGGTGGAACCGTTCTAATCAAACCTATGCCCTGCAGGTCAATCCTGCATTGTGCACCAGCTATACATTATATTGAAGGCAGACAGAATAGTCCTTCTGGCTTCCAGATCTAGCTTCTACCCAAGGACCTTGGGCCAGCCTTCTCCAACCTGGTGCCCTCCAGATGTGTTGGACTGCAACTCCCATCATTCCCAGCCAGCAGCCATTCCTCTCCTCTTCCCCCACCATACCTATCTGAGTACAGTTGGGTACACTTGGGGTGCTTCCGGACAAAGGGTTCCTCGTGCTGCCAGTCAAAAGGCGCACTGTGCTGTGGCTCCATCCTTCCCTCAACAAACCTTTTTGCAGTAACAAAGAGGGAAGCAGGGAAAACACGGGAGGGTCACAAAGGGAAGACTCTGACATCTGGACCCCCTGTAAAATTCCGTGAATGAGGCAGAGCAATTGTCCAATAAAAGCCTTGTCTAGAAACACCCTTGGTTTCTGAAATTTCGTGTCTGGATGAACGGGCAAAGCTGCAATTTTATGCACACTTGGGAGTGAGTCCCATTGAACTCAATAGAACTTACTTCGGAGTAGATCTGTACAGGATTGTGCTGTAAGATTTTCATATCCCCCGCCAGTATTTTTGCCCAGGGATGACACTTTAAAGCAGCCTTCCCCAACCTGGCGCCTTCCAGATGTGTTGGACTACAACTCCCAGCATCCCCAAGCTTCCTGGGGATGCTGGGAGTTGTAGTCCAACACATCTGGAAGGCGCCAGGTTGGGGAAGGCTGTTCAAGTCTCGTGCTGTGAGCGCTACTAAGTTAAAAATAGAAGAAAAAAGGGGTTGCTTAGGCCGCATAGGCTGAAGCCATTTTGCACACTATGTATATTTATTTATTACATTTCTAAATACAGTATTTTTCCATGTATAAGACTATACTTTTTCCTAAAATTGTTAGACTAAAAATTGAGGGTCGTCTTATACACCTAAGTAAGCCAAGGAGAGAACCGTGCAGTTGCGAAACTGCCCAGTGGGGGGCGTCTTATACATGGGGGTGTCTTATAGACGGAAAAATACGGTAGCTGAAGCTTCCTCTGTTTACAGAGTTCTGTATCACGGAACAGCCCCATGCTCAAAACAATCTTAGTCCTGCAGCGTGTGTGTGTGTGTGTGTGTGTGTGTGTGTTATGTATTTTGAATGACATTGCCTTATCCTTCAACCATCTCATGCCTTGAATCAGTTTGACATAATGTCCTCTGTTCATTAAAACACAGAAGCCATTTAATTGTTGTCTTAGTGGAAAAATACATAAGGCTGTCATCAGCTGTTGCTCTGGCAGGACTTTCTGCAGTAATATAAATAAATGAGGTCACTGTTTTTAAACAAACAGGCTGTACTTGCAGGATTGCAAGTTGTACTCTCAAAGTGTGTGCGCGTGTGTATTTTTAAAAATTACTGTCACAATGTTACGTACTTATTTGATGCTGGTTTGGAAATAGTTGTGCATGGAATCCTTTCTTATTTAGGGGCTTTTTAACCCACCCACCCCAATTCTGTACTAATACAATCTTTACCATCTTCTGTCAATCATCACTCAGCAGCTGAAGTTCAATCTTAAAACTTTATACTTCCTAGTGGATTGGACCTAAAAATAAACTTCTGGAGAAAAAGTACTAGGACTGGATTTCCCCTCCCCCCAGTAGTCTTTCATTTTTAAATTAACAACATATTAAATTGTTAAATTAACTTTCTTAAGGGTGAAATCCTATGCAGGCTTAGACAGACAGAAGTCCTGCAACTTCCAGAAATCCCCAGCCAGCCATAACAGAATAAAAATGGCATCCAGCCCAACAGTTGAGTGGGGGAGAATTCAAAGTTCTGGGTTTGGGTGGAAGAGGGCAGACAATGGAAGCTCTGAACTGTAGGCTTAATTTTGTGTCCTCTGTATAGGTTTTGGTGCCAGGCCCATTCCTTATGGTGGTTTCAGTAGGTGTTGCATTTTTATTCGTTGTATTTTTAAAATTCCCATACTTTCATCTAGGAACTCCTGGTGGTATTCTCACTACCGCCTTCATTTTATTCTCTCAACAAACCTGTGAGTTTGGTTAGGCTAAGAGAGATGGTTAGTTTGGGCCAGTCACATGTTGAGCTTCATGTCTGAATGGGCATTTGAACCCAGTTCTTGCCAGTCTAAGTCTGACACTATCCACTGTACTACACTGTCCAGCTTCTGAGAATAAACGAAGCAAAGTATTTGTGAATAAACTGTCATGTTCAACAGCTTGATTGCTGGAGGGAATAGATCTGACTTTATGAGGCTACCAATATGAATTATATAAGTTGTGTTTTGGGGTTGTTGTTGTTGTTTTTGAACCACACGAAGATAGTTCGAGATCTCTTCAATATGAATAGCAGAGTGGGCAGAAAGTATGTAATCCAATGTCTAGAAACTAACATACAGTCATGCCTTGGATTGATAATTTGTTCCGGAAACGTGTTTGTAATCCAAAACACTCTTATATCAAAACGAAATCCCCCCAAAAAAATTTGTACAGAGATTTTTAATTTAAGCCATACTACAGTACTTGTATTGCAAGACGTCGCTTGTATATCAAGTAAAATTTTTTAAATAAATATTTAAAAATTTGCTTGTCTTGCAAAACGCTCTCAAACCAAGTTACTTGTAATCCAAGGTATTACTGTATTTGATATATTGCTGATGATAATCATAATCATCATAATAAAGATGACAATGAAGGATTCTGTAGTGCTGGGAAAACTTACAAGGTTCTAAAATATCTTGTTCTTTTGAGTAAAGAGAGGATGAACAAAAGAGCCTAATTTCCAGCCCTCTTTTAAAAATCCTGCTTAAGCTATTCAGAACGCATTAGAATCGTGCATAGCAAGTTCCTTTTTAAAACGGTTCTTTGCAATCATCCCGGCTAGCTTCAGAGGGTGATGAGGTCTGGCATGGTGTGGTTCCCAAGACAGTGAAAGAGCTTTGCCATTCCCACTTTATTTGGGGTGTACAGAAAGAAGAGTGGTGGCATAAGAGAATTCTGTCTGCACACCCCAAAACTGAGGATGTCCTGTCCAAGGTCCCTCAAATCCTGGAACTGATGCTGGATATCAGTTGCAATATGGGTGACCGTGAGTGTCTTTTATCCTGTCTCCATATGTTCTAGGCCAGCCTTCCCCAACCTGGTGCCCTTTGGATGTTTTACACTACAACTCCCATTTGCCCCAGTGGGGAATTATGGGAGCTGTAGTCCAAAGCATCTGGAGGTCATGAAGTTGAAGAAGGCAGTTCTAGTGAATACATAGCTGAACTGGTAGAACCCAGAGTGTGTTCTAGAAAGCCTTTGCGAGATAGGCTTTCTAGTGGCTGGTTAAGCCTCTTCAGGGTGAGTTAAAATAAATCTATGCAACTATAAAATAGTACATAGGACTGGGCCAGGCTAAAAATTTAAAGTTCATCGACTGTGTCATAGGTAAGGACAGCAACACTTTCTGGAATATCTGAGTTGACCAGTGCTTGCTTTTCAGGCTGAGAGCTGAGGACTAATGCCAGGAACAGATTTAAAAACTAGATTTAGTGACCTATGCAGTCCACACTCCACAGTCATATAGCATCAGTGACAGCTGGGGCATTGCTGCAGGAAAGGAAGTGGACCCTTGTGCCTTTTCTCGTACAGATGTATTCAGAAGATCACTTCAGAGCCTTGGGCAGTGTCTGCAGACTTCCTTCCTTCCTTTCTATAAAGAGCAGATATTTAATGTCAAAATGCACCATAAGTTTGGTTCACTCTCTTAACTACATGACAGCATAGAATCTATGCCATAGATTGCTAGAAAATGATATGATGGGGTTGTATCCAACAGAGTTATTTTAAGTTTTGTCAGTAGAACTGGGAAGGGGATGATTCCCCCTCCCTACCGCAGCCCCCCATGCGTCCTCAAAGTCTGCTCCAGAGGGCTGGGAAACCCACTGGAGCAGATTTTTGGGTGGTGTGGAGGGCTGCAAGGGGGAGGAGAGAACACGAGAGTCCTGTTGTGCCAGCAGACGTCCACTAGCATGATTGAACCCATGGTTACACGTGTTTGACCTTCATCATATCCATTCCAATGCTGAACGGTTTGTATCTGCACCTCCTTCCTAGTCCAAATTTCTCCTTCTTATGTCCCTGTGTGCCTGCTTGCCTCGTGTCCACGTCTGCTAGATTAAAAGAGTTTCCATTATCTGATAGGATCTACCTGGGAGGGAGATCCTATCTGTTCTCTGAGATTACTGCAACTGGCAAAATTTTCAGATTTTGGAGCTACGCTTCTTATCAGACTTCATGGCTGCTGGATGACTATTGCTTACATTGCTGAATATATATTTAAAGTGTGAATATGTTTTTGTAATTACAATAATGAGTAGACACATAAAATGAAGGATGCGGTTAACTTTTAACTGAAATAACATTAATGGTTTTAGAACCTGACTATCAATAATGGAATGGACTATCAATAAGTGTGGTGGGCCTTTGGGAGGGCACAGGAAAAGGAAGATGGTGGTAGTGGGTGCTTTGGGATGCTCACTGTTTTCTGAGCATTGAGCCCATTTTGGGGCAAATGGCACGCTGCTCATGCATCCCTCCTACCATTCCTGATGCTTGAATATACATTAGAAAAATGATATATTTGCAAGTGCTACTGACATTGTGCATGTGTCAGTTTACACCAGCACAAGATCAATACTGCTAGCACATGGATACCAATGGCTGTGATTCTAGAAACATTTGCTAGAGACTAAACCTTATTATACACAGAGAGGCCTACTTCTGACCAAATATGAATAAGATTATGCTGCTGTTGTTTGCTAATTATGCTGCTGCTGTTTGCCAGTTATGCTGCTGCTGTTGTCTGAGCTAGTGGTGACTGACCAAGAAAGAGATCTTGGGGTTGTGGTGGACAGCTCGATGAAAATGTCGACCCAGTGTGTGGCTGCTGGGAAAAAGGCAAACTCCATGTGAGGCATAATTAGAAAAGGAATTGAAAATAAAACTGCCAAGATCATACTGCCCTTATACACATCTATGGTGCGACCACACTTAGAATACTGTGTACAGTTCTGGTCACCACACTTAAAAAAGGATATTGTAGAGTTGGGAAAACTGCAGAAAGGGGCAACTAAAATGATCAAGGGGCTGGAGCAACTCCCCCATGAGGAAAGGTTACAGCAGCTGGAATTGTTTAGCTTAGAAAAAAGTTAGTGTTGGTGGAGACATGATAGAAGTGTACAAAATTATGCATGGTGTGGAGAAAGTGGACAGGGAGACATTTTTCTCCCCCTAATAATAATACTAGAACCCAATGGGGTCATCCCATGAAGCTGTGCATAGTTAAACTATGGAATTCACTTCCACAGGATGTAGTGATGGCCACCAGTTTGGAGGGCTTCAAAAGGGGATTGTACAAATTCATGGAGGAGGAGGAGGCTGTCAGTGGCTGCTAGTCCTGATTGGCTATGTGCTTCCTCCAGTATCAGAGGCAGTATGCCTATGTACACCAGTTGCTGGGGAACATGGGCGGGAGGGGGCTGTTGCACTCATGTCCTGCTTGTGGGTTTCCCGTGGGCAGCTGGTTGGCCACTGTGTGAACAGAATGCTGGACTAGATGGACCCTAGGTCTGATCCCGCAGGGCTCTTCTTATGTTCTTAATTTATTTTTGATGTGCGGTTTATCAGAAGAATGGGAAATGCTAAAAGGAAATGTTGCAAATAGTGGCATAGGAAAGCAGTGAGTAAAAAGAGAGCCTAAAATGGTGTTTTATACTGAGAGCCTTTCTCTGTGCACCTGCGTGCAGTGGCCACTACGTATGTGCCTCCAAAAACGTTCATACCCTCACTGTCTGAAACTGCTGATTAAGTGGTAATCCTAACTGTTGCACCCATAATGTAATATGTGAATACACCTTAAATAAACATACCCACACCAGCTGTGGCTTAATTATGTTCCCTTCCCATTCACCTTCTTTCTCCTCCACCTTCAAACAATTCTGTGTAAGCTATACAAGGCGAAAACTGGACCCGATGTGTTTACTTGTCATGCATGGAACTTCTACAAAACACCGAGCCTCTGCCCGGGGTATCCCAAAGTACAGCTTCACTGCCACTTAATATAAAAGAGGACTTAGGAACAACTAAAGTGCAACCAAAGCCTTGGGGAGCCTTTTAGATGCCTGCATGGTTGCGTTGCTTGAAAAAAATCCCTTTAACACATCATTAGTTCCCTGTTTCATTGCCAGGGTCCTTATACCATCTTATTCTCTCTGCCTGATTGCCAACCCACCTCTTCAAGGGAAAGGGAAAGGCTATCAAAAAGTAATTGTGTGTGTGTGTGTGTGGGGGGGGGTTAAACTCAGGACTACCATATCTTTCTGACAAGCCTAGTGACAACCCCTACTAGCACTTAAAGAAAATTGCTTTTGATTAAATGAACTTACAGATGCACCTGAGTGGCCAGGTAAGTCTCTCCTCATCCCCCCCGCTCGCAAAATTGTCCCCGCCCACAGCTGCGTATGTTGCAGGTGGGGGTGGGTGGGGAAAAGAGGCTTGTCATTCATTTCTGCTAACTTCTCTTGTGCAATGTTCAAGACATCCACCACCTTGAGTAAAACATACCGGTAGTTGGCTGGCTGCTTTTCTCTCTGAAATGGGGGAAAGGGACTTGGATACAGTCCAAAGCAAAATAAACTTGTGTTGGCCAAACTTTCTGAAATACCTTTATAAAACAACCTCTAGATCCCAACTGTCATCCTCATCTGTTGAATGATCATATAAACATAAATCCACACCGGGTCTTCTAATTCATCAGCAAAAATACTAAGTTAGGAGAATTAAGGCACAATCCTATGCAAGTTTGGACAGAAAAAAAAATGCTCCAGCCAGCTGGGAGTTGTAGGCCTTTTTTTCTGTCTAAACATGCATAGGATTGCTCCCTTAAACTCTTCATTTCCCATCTCTTCCTCACCTGCACTCCAATACCTGAAGCTCCCCTTTTAAAGTTACAGGTCAGTCTTTCATTCTTTTGAATGGTGTAACACATCCCTATTAAGAAGTGATAAGCTTAGTTTGGAATGTCTAAAGCAGGGCTCTCCAACCTTGGGTCCCCAGATGTTGCTGGCCTATAGCTCCCAGCATACCTAGCCAGCATGGCTAATGGCAAGGGATTCTGGGAGCTGTAGTCCAGCAACATCTGGGGACCCAAGGTTGGAGAGCCATGGTCTAAAGGTTTGATTGCTGTGGCACAGAGAAGCTTAGAGACAAAATACAGTAATGGCAATATGAAGACCTGCATCTGAAAATAACTGCCTCTGGGCTGCCATACTTTTTAACTTCTTCCATTCAGCAAAGTGTTTATCTTGAGAAATCTCCCCCCCCCCTCCAGATTACATTGCTTTCTTCAAGGCATCCCGTTCTTGCACATTTCTCCCTCTTTGACCAGTGCACATTAAGCAACATTTCTCTTGAATGACTGCATTGTCTCACATGCCTTTAGTAAAAGCTTAACCTATAATCTCCCATGTATACAGAAGAGATAGCACTGTGTTTTTCCTCCTCCCTATTAGGCAAAAGCTGGCCCAACCACCTGTTAGCATTACATCACTGGCTCCCAAGAACACAGTTGTACCAAAAGCCCTCAAACAAAGTAGCTCTTCTTGCATTGTTTGCACTCAAAGAGCTGATGTCATGCTGAGCTGATGTCATTGTATGTCTTTTGTGTAAGTACCATGGAAACCGGGCAGGTGGGAAGCCTGAGCTGATGTCATCTCGGACTGAGGTGTAGAAAGTTGTTAAGCTTCTGCTTTTCTCTTCAGAGTTTTCTGGAACAATTCGCTAGAAAACCCATTGGAAAATCCTGAAGCGTGTTAGGGCAATTTCTTTTTTTTTAAGTGCCTCAGTCTCCTATGTATTCTTTCGTTGACACCCCTCCCCCTTCAGATTTCATCTCTTTGAGTATCTCTTCTTTAAGAAGCAAATGCGTCAGTTATGGAATTTTGCTACCTTTTGTAAGAAAAGTAAAAATCTTATTGTGCAGTCTAAATGGATACCGGTTAATGATAGTCATTTTGCCCACACAAAGTTGGAAAATGTAGGTTTGGGAGCCGAAATGCTTCTGGGAGTATAGCCTCACAAAATCACTGTTGCCCTTGGACTCCAGCAATTGAAGAAGGACTAGGACTAAAACGAAAACCCAACCCAGCAAAAAATTAATTAAAAAAGAGATGGTGGGGAGGGAGATACTAAGTAGATGTTTGCTTTCCCCTTCCCCATCTGAAAAGAAAAGACATCTGGGAGGTGAGATAATTTGAAAGTTCGATACAATATGCCCGCTTTTCCCAACCTGGTACGCTCCAGATGTTCTGGACTACAACTCCCAGGATTCCTGATGATTGGCCATGCTGGCTGAGCATGATGGGAATAGAAGTCTAAAACATCTGGAGGTCTCAGGTTGGGGAAGGCTGCAACACACCATACATACAAACCGGAGTTAGGCTCACTTAAGCTGCAATCCTATGCATGTTTAGACAGAAAAAAAGTCCTACAACTCCCAGCGTTCCCAGCCAGCCCTGTTGGCTGAGGAACACTTGGAGTTGTAGGGCTTCTTTTCTGTCTAAACATGCATAGGATTACGCCTTTAAAAACACACTGGATTGACAACCATAGTGCTTTATTGCCACTGGTGGGGGTTATGTGACTGGTGGTAATCTTTTTAATCAGCAGCATAGAAAGTTTCACATAAAGAGATAATGGTCACATTCATGCTGTTTGCCCGTGTGTGTGTGTGTGTGTGTGTGTGTATATATACTGGTCATTGACTGTACACACAATTGAATTGTGTGTGTGTGTATGTGAGAGAGAGAGATGTGAAATTGAGAGATGTGAAGTTAGTATCTGCATCACAGCAGTTGCCACCAACCACACAGCTGCGCTCTGTCTGTCCCATTGTTCGCGGCCACCGGTGGAATTTTGAGAGCAAAGCACCGATTAAATACGTTCTCAGGCTGTGCGGCTCATGAGGGCCTGTGTTCCTGAGCAACCCGATTGGCTTTAGCTGCATTGTTTGGCCGGACGTGAGGGCCACAGACAAGCCTCGGTAATGGAGCAAGATTGTGGGCTCGCTTGGCGCGCTGTGAATGTCAGTCTTAGTCTTACTGGAGACCTGCGTCACTCGTGTTCCTGAAGCCCCTTTTCCTCTTACCTCTTTCTCTCCTCCATTGCAGGTGGACTCAGCAGTTTTAAACAGAACCATGAAAACCTCTGCGACAACTCCCTCCAGCTCCAGGAGTGCCCCGAGGGTGGGGGCGGCGCTGCCGCGGTGACGTGCACACTACCTCAGTCCATCCCGACCACTCCGGACATTGAGAATGCCGAGCTGACCCCCATCCTGCCCTTCCTGTTCCTGGGCAATGAGCACGATGCTCAGGACCTGCAGAAGATGCAGAGGCTGAACATCGGCTACGTCGTCAACGTCACGACCCACCTCCCGCTCTACCATTACGAGAAAGGTCTGTTCAGCTACAAGCGGCTCCCTGCCACGGACAGCAACAAGCAGAATCTCAGGCAGTACTTCGAAGAGGCTTTTGAATTCATCGGTAACTATCCTCGCTTGCCCCCTCCTCTTCCCCAGTAAATGCCTCTTAATTGCTGCTTTTCACGGCTCAAATGCATTTAGTTCTGGGCTGATGGGCGCAGAACTGATCAGTGCAGTGTTCTCCAACCTTGGGTCCCCAGATGTTTTTGGCCTACAACTCCCAGCATGCCCCAGCCAGCTATGCTGGCTGGGGCATGCTGGGAGTTGTAGGCCAAAAACATCTGGGGACCCAAGGTTGGAGAACACTGGATTAGTGGTTATCTGTGCCCAAGGGGGCCGAGTGATTGTTGTAGCTACCTTTTTGATTTGAGCATTGCAACACCTGTGGAACATTGTCAGCCTGCGGGGTAGTACTACCAAAGAAATCGACTGGGCGCTTCTTTACATTTTTTTTTTTTTTAGGGCCGTTTCACACATTACGTGGGGTATGCGTGGGTTTCAAGCAGAAGGTGTGCTGAATGGGGAGCTGCTGCAGCTGATCTCCGTCTCTGTGGCAGTTGTACTTGTGTGATGTAGAGCTTTGCAAACACCTGTTTTCCACACTGGTGCATTAGCTAAGTGAGGACACAGGTTACCAGATGGAAGATGGTCCTGTAAAGGATTCATTTGACGTGCTTTTCGCCTAGCACGTTTCTCCCTTTCACCTTGCACTCGGGCTTCTTCAAAGTCCAAAACAGATATTACTTTAAGGGCCAAAACAGATATTACTTTAAATCTGTTTCTAGAGTCATACATGAAAAATGATGTATGTATGTATGTATTATATTTATACCCCACCTTTTTTCCTGCAAGGAACCCAAGGCGGCTTACATAATCCTCCTTCATAGGATAGGATCATAGAGTTGGAAGGGGCCTACAAGGCCATCGAGTCCAACCCCCTGCTTAATGCAGGAAACTAGAGGAGGGGTCTCCCATCCAAGTAATAACCAGGCCTGACCCCGCTTAGCTTTCCACACTCAGACAAGCTGAGCCAGTGTGAGCCACAGGCAGCATCTCTCCATTTTATCCTCACAACAACCCTGTGAGGTAGGTTAGGCTGAGAGTCAGTGACTGGCCCAAAGTCACTGAGTGAGTTTCATGGCGGAGCAGGGACTAGAACCTGGATCTCCCGAGTCCCAGTCCAACACTCTCACCACTACGCCACACTGGCTCTCACTGTAGCTGCTAGAGCAGGTGCAGGGGTCCCTATCCGGACTTTAAAAGCCCCCCTGCCCCTCACACTAGGGCCCCAGTCTGTGGAAAGCTGGTTGGTGGACTAGATAGGCCATTGGTTTGACCCCACAAGGCTGCTCTTATGCTCTTAGCCAGTTTCCCCATCACTCCTACCTGAGATGCTTATCCACCATTACCGCTCTCCTCATCAAGGCATACCTAAGAAGCTTCTGAGGAACCGTCACTTTCTCCAGAACAGGGCTAAACAGGAGAGTGTGGATGTGGCGTACGCCTGCAAGCGCCACCCCCAACATCTCAGCATGTCCAGCCACTTTTGCAATCTCCATGCATTTAGTGAGAAGATATGAAAGGGGTTTGTAAGTGTATTTGGCTGAGGTCTCTTACAACTCTACCTGCAACTGAGAATCCTGATAAGCAGCTGTGGGTGTGTAAGGATGCTGCGTCTGTGTGTGTGTGTGTGTGTGTGTGTGTGTGTTCACACCCCCTCCCCCAGTTTAGCCCTACTCACGTTGTAGGCGAACACCTGCATGGGGCTTCCGACTTTTAGTTTTCAAACCTCCTGCCAAAAAAAAAAAAAAAAAAGTATAACCAAGTGGCCAAGAATTAAATAATTGCCTGTTGTTCAAAGCCAAATATCCTTGCTTTTAAAGTACAATGCCCCCTTTAAAAAAGTAAAATGTTGACTCCTTTGCAATGCTAGCCTTAGAAATGCTTTCTTGTCACTCACTGTATCTAGTATGATGCATCCTTTTGGCTTCCAGATCTTGGCAGAATTCCTGAAGTACAATAATTGTGCTTTTAGATCTTCTTGTGATGTGAATGAGCTAAATTGCTTGCTGCAGCAGTCACCTCTGAAGGTAGAAAGAGGCAATCTTTTTCTTGGTAACCAGGAAGGTTGGGTTGGCATAGTATCTAATGGGGCTGGTGTATGCCTCGTTGATTTCTTACAAAGTTGATGCACAATTTCTGGCACATTGACACAGAGAGAGAGAGAGAGAGAGAGAATTCACCTGCTATGGAATAAGGAAGATTTATTCTTTCCTTGTTTCAGCAACAAATGTAGTCCTCCTGCCATCAAGTGGAGGTTGTGTCCTGCACAACCCCCTCAAAGGCCTCAGCAACATGAGGCCTTTGGCCCTATCTAGCCATCTAAGACCTCCACAGCTCCACCCAAACTGCACCGCACTGCCACTGTGTGGCAACTTAAGTAGAGCTGCTTGGTTGTGGTGGGGGAGGAGAAGTGGGTAGAGACGGTCCAGCCTTGGTGAACCTGGATATGGCCAACAGGGGTTGGTATTGCTTATTCCTTGGTTAGTTGGCAGGTAAACTCTTCGAAAGCAGCAAGAAGCTAGTTGGTAGGCTGGCCCTTAAAAGGCCTTTTTTGACTAACCAGCTGAGTTTCACAACTGCATGGTGAATGCTGTGTGTGTGTGTGTGTGTGTGTGAGAGAGAGAGAGAGAGAGAGAGAGAAGGCAGTGCAGTACATAAAAGACAAGAGGATATCAGGATTGAGTTTTTGAAGGGCACCAAATGGGATGCCTGGCAGTAATTGCCACTTTAAAAAAAATGTTTTTCTTAAACTTCATAAACCTTACATGCATTCTATCTTGGATTGGCCAGTGCTGGAGATAAAGCTGGATGGCCAAAAAAGCATTTTTTTTGGTTTGCTTGTTTGTTTAAAAGATGATTTTGGTTGAAGTAAAGAACTGAAATGAGCCCATGCAAGCTTTTTAAGGGCACCCTCAGAGGGAAATCTTTCCCTAAGAGATCCCTGCTGAAAAATTCTTCCGTGACTTTCTTCCTATAAATGTACAGCTGCAGCATGTGGTGGAAATGCAGTGCAGGAGCACTGAAAGCATTTTGGTGGAGTCTGTACTTGGGACCAGGGAGGGTGTAGCACGGGGTGCATGCGTGGAAAACGCTCGATGTTCAAGTCCCCTGCCTCCGCCACTTTATGCTCCACTTCAGTCATCCACCCCACCCTATTTCACTTTCACTGACTTTGGTGCCAATTAAGTAGAAAACAAAAAAGCCTCGAAACTGTTTTTCATTCATCACAACTCCCTGGCCCCTGCTGCAGCGATCCTTCTGAAATTATCCTGGTTTCTTGCTTAGGGACACCTCTGTGATGTCTGCCATTTCTATATAAATTGCCCAAACCCCCCCCGCCAAAAAAAACAACCCCCCCACACATATGGGGGTAGGGGAAGTGAATCACTCCCCTCCCCAAATTTGGAGACTCCCCTTCCACAAAAAACGCTGCACCTATCCTTCTGAAAATGTTCAGGTTTCTTAGCTAGGGCCCACCTCTGTGCTAGATGTCATGTCTGAAGGGGCGGGAATGACAACAGAGCCCCGTGTGTGCGAGATGGGAGATTAAAAAATCCTGTTCCCGTGTGTAGACGCCCATAAATCCACACACAGAAGTTCAGATCTTTCTCTCCCTCTCTCTGCGCAGCGTGCAGCGTTTCGGTTGCAAACAGCCAGCCAGCTCCTGTAATCTGACTCCAGCTGCCAGCTCTTCCGTTTGCAGATTCCATGTAGCAAAGAAATAACTCTGTAACTCCACAGGTCTATTCTACCTGTTTATTTACTTTAGCAAGTAATATTCTACAGAGTATACATTCCTAGTTACAGTCCATGTGCAGAGTACAATGCATAGCAAGCATTTATTCCAGTGGAGCAAGGTTGGCTTTACTCCACCCAGCAAAGACGTTACATGGTTGCATAAGTCCAGCAAGCAAAAGTCAGAAGAAAAGAGTGAAGAGAGAGAACAGTTCTGCTTCTCTCTAAAATGGCTCCAGAGAGAAAAACAAGTCAGTACGTCACCAGAAAGCATAAACCATGTGACAGGCTCATACTGTTTCCCAGGCTTAGCTCCCATGAGAACCAACACGGGAAATAGGAGACAAAACATAACCTGTTTACCAGCCATTCTGTTCCTTCCATGTTGTAAACAATGTGCTGCTGCTTGTGAATGTGATACAGATCACAACATCCCCCCACATGCTGTAGTACATCTTGTTTACATTTACTCAATGAGGCCTAGTGCCGTCATTAGTTTCCTGTGTCTTACTACAGGCAATGGTTTTGTGAAAAGATCTGCCATCATTTCCCCTGTTGCACAGTACTTGAGTGTTATCCACCCTTTTTGCACACAGTCCTTTACATGAGAGTAACGAACATCAATGTGTTTGGTTCTTGGCCTACATTTTTCATTGAGAGCCATGCTTATGCAAGCCTGGTTGTCCTCAAAAATTGTAACAGCCTTGTTTACTGGTATTTGCAAATCAGTAAACAGTTGCTTGAACCACTCAATCTCATTACATGCTTGAGATAAACTGATGAATTCAGATTCTGCGCTAGATACAGCCACACAAGATTGTTTGCGAGTGTACCAGTCAATCAAACTGTTATCATACATTATCACAGTCCCACTTATAGACTTCCTATCTGTTGCAGACCCCCAATCAGCATCAGTGTACACACAAAAACCTCCCTCTGTGTGTGGTGACAATTTCAGTTTGCAATTCATGGAACCTTTTAAATACTTTAACACACGTTTCACAGCTAGCCAATCATACATAGAAGGATTTTGCGTTTTCCTGCTAAGTATGTTTACAGCATTGCTGATGTCTGGCCTACTCACATTTGCCAAATATAGCAGGCTTCCAATAACACTTTGATATTTTCCAATATCCTCAAATTCAGTGTTATCTGTGTGCTTTTGATATTCAATAGTCATTGGAGTGGTAACTGGGTTACAATCCTCCAATCCATGAATTTCCAGCAATTTCTGAATTTTTCCACTTTGTTCAACCAAGAAAGAACCTTCCTCATCTTGGGATAATTGCATTCCAAGATAATGTTGTACCAAACCTAGATCTTTCAGTTCAAAGTGTGCTTGCAATTCTTGTGCAATTTTGTCTTTATGACTTACTGATTCTGTTATCAGCAATATATCATCAACAAAGACCAACAAATACACCCAGTTTCCCTGTTCTGTGTGATTTGTGTACAGACAGTGATCAGCCTTGCTTTGTTTGAATCCCAAACTAATCAAAACTCTGTCTAGTTTTTTGGTTCCAGCATCTAGCTGCTTGCTTTAACCCATATATGGACTTGTGCAGACGACATACAAGACTGGGATTTTCTACAAAACCTTTTGGCTGCTGCATGTAGATTTCCTCTTGTAATTCACCATATAGGAAAGCAGTTTTTACATCAAAATGAAATGCCATCATTTTTCTTTGTGCTGCCAATTTCAACAACAATCTGACAGTTGCATACCTTGTTGTTGGTGCAAACACGGAATCAAAATCTACCCCATGTTTTTGTGCAAACCCTCTCGCAACGAGTCTTGCCCTGTACCTTTCCACCTGCCCCTGGTGATTTGTTTTCACCTTGTACACCCATTTACAGGTGATTGCCTTGCGCCCTACAGGTAAAGATACTAGACTCCAAGTTTTGTTATCATGCATTGCATTGATTTCATCCTGCATGGCCTCAAACCAATCATTTTTCACCTTTGGTTTCATGCTCTGGATTTCTTCAAAACTTTGTGGTTCTAAAGCTATCTTGAGAGCTTTATGTACAACAGTTTTCCCACTTTGGAATTCATCCTGATATCTAACAGGTGTTTTGTGTTCTCGGGTTGAACGCCTTAGAGATTGTTCACCTCCCTCCTGCTCCCCAGATATCTGCCCAGTGGCTTGTTCTGTCCCAGAAGCTTCCTGCTGTGTTTCAGACATTGCATGCATTGGCAATTCCACCAGCTGTTTCTGTTCATTTGTTTGCTCGTGAAAAATCACATCCCTGCTCAGAATTACCTTGTTGTGGTGTGGTGACCACAACCTGTACCCTTTTATTTGTGCATCATACCCCAGCAGAAAACATTCAAAGCTTCTTGGAGATAGCTTTGTTCTGTTTGAGCCTGTATATGAACAAAACATTTACACCCAAAAATGCGCACGTGTGCTATCTTCGGTTTCCTCCCATGAAACATTTCATATGGAGTTTTCACAGTTGTGGTGTTGGGTAACCTGTTCAGCAGGTAATTGGCATTTGACAGTGTATCCCCCCAGAAATGGTTTCCCACCTGTGAGTCAGCTAATTGAGCCCTCATCATTTCCTGGAGTGTTCTGTTCCTTCTCTCAGCAACGCCATTTTGAAATGGGGAGTATGGGGCCATGACTTTGTGCCCAATACCCTCACTTTCCAAGAATTTCTTGAATTTTGTACTCATGTACTCTCCCCTACCATCTGTGAGCAATTCACCTATTGGATATTGTTTACCGTATATACTCAAGTATAAGTCGAGTTTTTCAGCACATTTTTTGTGCTGAAAAATGCCCCCTCGACTTATACTTGCGTCAGCGCACTTATACTGGAGGCAATAAGTTTTCCCAGTTTTTTTGGGTGAAATTAGGGGCCTCGACTTATATTAGGGTCCACTTATACTTGAGTATATACGGTATATCTGTTCCCAGCCCATTTAACAAATGATTCAAATCTCTCTTGAACCTGAGACTTATGCTGCAAAAGATAAACAAAACCAAATCTTGAAAAGTCATCAACGAGTGTCATGTAGTACCTATTTCCCCCATAGCTGTTTTCAAATGGTCCAGCAACGTCAAAGTGTACTAGCTCAAATATTCTTGTGCTAACTCTATCACTGTGTTTCTGAATGTCAGATCTGTGTGACTTTGCTGTACTGCATACTTCACATTCCACATAATTAGAATAAGGTTTCATTTTCATACCCTCACACAGACCTGGCATCTTTTCTATGCTTCTGTAGTTGGCATGCGCGAACCTCTTATGGAAAATATGCACACAATTGTCATGTGGTTTACAATTTGCATACTTTGCCCTCTCATCATGTGTTACAAATGGATTTATAACATACAGAGAATTCTGCAAATCACCTTTTGCACAGACCACCCCTTCTCGTGAAATTACACAGTTGCTGTCAGAAAAGCATATTTCAAAACCATTATTAGCTAATTGTGAGATACTTATTAAATTTGTATCCAGTTCCTGAACAAACAGTGCCCTCTGCTGACCCAAAGTAGCAAAGTCGATTGTTCCTGCAGCTGACACTCGGATCCTCTTTCCATCAGCTAATTCAACATGTTGATTAATTCCACATTCTTCCAGAGATTGAAATATGTCTCTAGAATTAGCCATGTGATGACTGGCCCCAGAGTCCAAAATCCAAATGTTACTATCAGAAACTCCCACCCTAGCAATCAAACTTTTGCCCGTTTTAAATGCCTCCTCAGGTGCACTGGTAGCTTCCTGTTTGGTTTTTTTCTTTCTCTGTTTGCCCTTTGTACAGTCTTTTTTCAGATGCGATGTAGATCCACAAGAAAAGCATTTTTTCACTTTCAAAGCTGTAGCCTGGGTAACTCCCAGCTTATTGTAATTCCCAGCTTGGCTGTGCCCCGCGTCAGCCGAGCTGTCTGCTGATTTACATCCAGCATTGTTTTTCTTCCCTTGCCGTTTCTCCCACTCAGAGAGAAGCTTGCCTGACACATATTCCATTGTCAGGTTCTGATCTGGTTGCCCTTCCATCAATGTTACAATTGTATCATATGAAGAGTCCAGACTGGATAACAGAATAGAGGCCTGATGTAGGAGATCTATTTTCATTCCCTGTGCTCTAAGCCTGTTAAACATGTCCTGAATTGTGCTCAGATGCTCTGGCATAGATCCACCTGGTTGTAAGCTCAACTTGTACAGCTTAGGTGCAAGCAAAATTCTACTCCCTGCCGTCTGCATCTGGTACAAAACCAAATCTTTTTTGGTTTTGGTGTTTCTTAGGGTATTCCAGATTTTTTTTTGCAGTGTCAAGATACTGAATAAATGGAATTTGCGAGCTTTCCACAGATAAACAAAGTATTGCTTTCGCTTTTTCGTCTCGTTCCTTCCATTCATCGTAAGCTTGGTCTCCCACTGCCACTGCATCCTGTGTTACAACATTCCAAAGCCCCGCATGAGTTAAATAATGCTGCATCTGGAAGTTCCATAACACATAGTTCGAGCCCGATAGTTTTTCTACTATCTGAGGATTTAGGGATGGTGCCGCTGTCGCCATGGTTCCCGGGTGATTTATTTCTTCCTCCCCGTCAGAAACTTCGGCGTCGCTTGCCGCTGTGTATTTGGCTTTAAACAGAGCCTGCAAGCATGCCGCGAACACATCCCCCTCTTCCCCCTCCTTACCGGACGAAGGCCCTGGAGATTCTTCTTCTTTAACGTCCTCCTTCTCCTCTGCCGTAAATCACTGCAATCCCGGAGTCGAAGTTGTTGACAAAGCTGTTGGAAAACAGGTCCTGCTGCTGCTGCTGGCGTTGACCCTCAGCCTGGTCCCGAACTGGTTCCGCTCGGTTCTGGCGCTGGTCCAACTGGGCCTGGTGGTTCCACTGGTTCTGGTCCAGAATTCTGGTCCCGATCCTGGGCCCATAACCCTGAAGGGGCGGGAATGACAACAGAGCCCCGTGTGTGCGAGATAGGAGATTTAAAAATCCTGTTCCCATGTGTAGACGCCCATAAATCCACACACAGAAGTTCAGATCTTTCTCTCCCTCTCTCTCTGCGCAGCGTGCAGCGTTTCGGTTGCAAACAGCCAGCCAGCTCCTGTAATCTGACTCCAGCTGCCAGCTCTTCCGTTTGCAGATTCCATGTAGCAAAGAAATAAACTCTGTAACTCCACAGGTCTATTCTACCTGTTTATTTACTTTAGCAAGTAATATTCTACAGAGTATACATTCCTAGTTACAGTCCATGTGCAGAGTACAATGCATAGCAAGCATTTATTCCAGTGGAGCAAGGTTGGCTTTACTCCACCCAGCAAAGACGTTACATGGTTGCATAAGTCCAGCAAGCAAAAGTCAGAAGAAAAGAGTGAAGAGAGAGAACAGTTCTGCTTCTCTCTAAAATGGCTCCAGAGAGAAAAACAAGTCAGTACGTCACCAGAAAGCATAAACCATGTGACAGGCTCATACTGTTTCCCAGGCTTAGCTCCCATGAGAACCAACACGGGAAATAGGAGACAAAACATAACCTGTTTACCAGCCATTCTGTTCCTTCCATGTTGTAAACAATGTGCTGCAGCTTCTGAATGTGATACAGATCACAACAATGTCATGTCATTTTCGTTTCCCCCAGCGTGAACTCACTGGGATGTAAGCTGCTATCTTTTAATCTTGGCCTATAAAACTGGCCTGCTCTTCAGGGTGGTTGTAAGAATTCCTGAGCATCCATGTGAAGGGCTTTGAGCAGTTAAAAATGTGTTATATAAAATTCTAGAATTATAAAAAGCAAGGCATGAGCTTATAGTTTTATGTCGATTCTGTGGCCTGGTTCAGACGCAGTGAAACCCCATTGCAGGCAACTATGTCAACGAGCCTTCAGGAACCGTGGACTCCCGTGGGTCCCTTCCCCTCTCTTCCTCTGCCATCCAAAAGAGGGGAGAGCACAAGTCAAAGGCGTATGCATGCTTGTCAGTGTCACACAGCTTTCCCCAGCCTGGTGCAACCTGGGCAATCCTCTCCATTGGCCATGCTGGCTGGGAATTACAGGAGTTGCCATCCAACACATCTAGAGGGCATTGCAAAGCCAGTGTGGCGCAGTGGTGAGAGTGTTGGGCTGGGACTCGGGAGATCTGGGTTCTAGTCCCCACTCTGCCATGAAACTCACTGGGTGGTTTTGGGCCAGTCACCAGCTCTCAGCCTAACCTACCTCCCAGGGTTGTTCTGAGGATAAGATGGAGACAAGGAGGACCACGACCATGTAAACCACCTTGGGTTCCTTGCAAGAGGAAAAAAGGTGGGATATAGATGTAACAACAACAACAATAATAGGTTGGAGAAAGGTGGTGGAGCAGAAAACGATGGTTTCCTGTTACCTCTGAACCAGACTAATATGGAAGATAGGGACAAACATGAGAAGGGATACTTTTATATACAGCCATGCCTTGGCTTGAGAGCATAATTCGTTCCAGAAACGTGTTTGTAATCCAAAACACTCTTATATCAAAACGACACCCCCCAAAAAAAAATTGTACAGAGATTTTTAATTTAAGCCGTACTACAGTATTTGTATTGCAAGACGTTGCTTGTATATCAAGTAAAAAAAAATTAAATAAATATTTAAAAATTTGCTTGTCTTGCAAAATGCTCTCAAACCAAGTTACTTGCAATCCAAGGTATTACTGTACAACAAAAAAAATGTATATCTGGCTAAAACCATAGGCACATGCCCAGGTATTTTGGCAAAGGGCTCATATTCTTCATAATACAATCCTTTCTGGTGGGCTGCACTGCTCGGGATTGACCAAGGAGCTCAAGAATAATGTATACCTAACCCTCTAGTATACGTATCCTGGTATTTTGAACCAGGGTGTGATCTGAAGGCACTTGATTCAGCAACCTTGCTTAAAGGTAAGCAGTGTCAGGATGAGAGATGCCTGGAATTCAATCATGAGGGGGGAAGGCAGGATATGAATGAAATTACAACTGTTGCCAGGGTCACATGGCATCTGTAAAACTTTTTGCTCTGACCACCAGTTCGATAAACAGAGTTTGCATGTATTTATTTATTATATTTATATCCCACCTTTTTTCCTGCAAGAAATCCAAGGAGGCTTACATAATCCTCCTTTTCATTTTATCCTCACAACAACCCTGTGAGGTAGGTTAGGCTGAGAGTCCGTTACTGGCCCAAAGTCACCCAGTGAGCTTCACGTCCAAGTGAGGACTAGAACCCGGATCTCCCAGTCCAACACTAACCACTGTGCCACACTGAGTCTCACAGTATTGAACTGGTTGTCTGGGGCGCTTCAGCATTTCAGCCCAGTCAGTACTTGAAGGCATTTGAAAGAGTCTGCTTGGTTTGTGGGCTGGCCTGAGAACTTAGTGAATCAGTTTAATGTGTGCAAATGTGACCTGAGTCATCCAGAGGGGGCGTGGGACCAGTTGGGCCGATAACAAAGCCAAGAAAAAGTGGTCCTGTGCTTCACTCGTAAAAGCCTGGTGTGACAGCATGTGGGCTGAGGCAAACTGGGCTGACTTTGTTGTGACGAAAGAGGCTGTCTGATCGTTTCATGATGAGCAAGCATGGCTTTGGTAGCACCGTGCTCATGTTGAACTCCTCCAGTGTTTCACCGCCAGCAGATCCACGTGGCTGACTTCAGTGCATTCTAATGTATGTGTAACTTTTTTTGAGAGAGAGAGAGAGACCGAATAAGGGCCAATTAAGTAATTAATCTTTCTTTCTTTCTTTCTTTCTTTCTTTCTATACTGTTAAATATTAAGAATAATCCCTAAGTAGTTTCCATATAAATATTATAAATATTAAATCACAGTTAAAATACAGTTTTAAAAGCAATATAATTACAACAATAATAATAATAATAATACATAATAATACATAGCAGTACAGGAGCAATAAAATGGGACAGCATGGCTAATTTAATTACAGGCCAGGGAAAGCCTGGGTGAACAGATGCGTTTCAGGAGGTGTTTAAAAGATGCCAAATTTTCTTCCCCCACAGGGTGGGTGCCGCTACCAAGAAGGCCTGCTGACGAGGTATTGCACAGTGACATTCCAATAATTTTGGAATGACCAGCAAGGCCTCCCCTGATGATCTTAATGGTTGGTTGTGTATATATAAGGGAAGGCGGTCTGGTAGTTATCCTGGTCCCAAGTTGGATATATATAAGGGAAGGCAGTCTCCTGGGTATCCTGGTCCTAGGTAACCTTGAACATGACTTGGTAGCTAATAGGCAGCCAGTGAGTTCTGTTTGCATTAGATGTTATGACAGGCACTAACATTTCTTTTCGCCTGCCTGTCCCATTTTTGTATAAAACTGAACAGTAAGAAAGGAGCACGCGGCTGAGCATGTTACCTCCTCCCCCCCGGCCACGTTTCTCCATTCCTGGCTCGCTTTTGGCATTCAGAGCCAGAAACAGAGAAACGCAGCTAGAACAGCTGACTAAGGAGAGGTAAGTTGTGGTGGGGGCAAGGTGGGTGCCGTGCCCCTCCCCCATGTGTTCCTTTTTCTGTTTCAAATAAGTCCCCTGCTGCGTTATACAGTCATGCCTTGGATTGAGAGCATAATTCGTTCCGGAAAGGTGCTTGTAATCCAAAACACTCTTATATCAAAACGAAATCCCCACAAAAAAATTTGTACAGAGATTTTTAATTTAAGCCGTACTACAGTACTTGTATTGCAAGACGACGCTTGTATATCAAGTAAAAAAAAATTAAATAAATATTAAAAATGTTGCTTGTCTTGCAGAACGCTCTCAAACCAAGTTACTTGTAATCCAAGGTATTACTGTATGTGAATGTGGTGTACATGTAGCTGGCCATGTTCGGTTTAACCCAAAGTGTCACTAAAACAGGCTTGCATCCCAGAAAGCTGTTGTGAAGTGCCCAGAGAGCTTTGGCTATTGGGCGGTATAGAAATGTAATACATACATACAATGAATCCCAAATGGCAGAGCCAGCCATGCCTTTTGGAAATCCCTTTCCCTTTGTATTGTACATTCAGAACCAGAGATCGCATTATCTATAGGGCTGATCTTGCTTAATGTCAAGAGGTGAGACTTCTGTGCCAGAGTGGTTTTTAAAAAAGTGTACAAGTACAATGAAATGGAGGGCAAATCCCCCCCCCTTTTAAATAGATCCTATTTTCCAAATACAAACGAAATGCATCACATGCACATCTAGTTACTGACAGAGGGTAGTAAATTTAATGTTTTCCCCTTTTACTTTACGGACAAAAACGTAGGTGGAATCCATTGACTGCCTGGAGCAGGGGTCTTCAAACTACGGGCCGCGGGCTGGATCCGGCCCAGCATGCCCTTCCATCCGGCCCGGCTCCGTAGGCCCGAACTGGGCCCGCCTGGGCTCTCAGCCTCCCGAACAGGCTTGCCATTTTCTTCGCTCTCCCCGGAGAGCCAGCTGCGCGGGCTGCGCTGCCCGCACTGGTCCCGTCGCATCATTTCTGGCGCGGCGGAAGTGACGCGCGGGACCCTGCTCCGTCGCGCTGGACCCCCGCGCTCTGTTTTTGAACAGAGCGCGGGAGTCCAGCGCGACGGAGCGCAGCAGAATGACGCAGCTCCGGTGGTGGTGGTGGCAGCGTGGTGGGGGCGGAGGCGGCAGCAGCGATGACGGTGGCGGGATTTTGGTGGCGGGGCGGGGCTTCGGCGGCAGCAATGGCGGCGGCGGGGCTTCGGCGGGGACAGGGCTTCAGCAGCAGCGGCGGGTGCAGGTACGGCGGAGGGGTTGGTGGGGTGGGTCTGGCGGTGGCAGCGGGGGTCCTGGGGGGGCATTGGCGGCAGGGGGCGACAGCGCGGTGGGGCTTCAGCGGCGACGGGGCTTCAGCAGCGGCGGCGGGTGCAGGTTCCTGCACCTGCAGGAACCTGCAGGGTCCTGGGGCGGCAGGGGGGCGACGGCGGGGACGGCTTCGGCGGCGACGGGGCTTCAGCAGCAGCGGCGGCGGGTGCAGGTACGGCGGAGGGGGTGGTGGGGTGGGTCTGGCGGTGGCAGCGGGGTCCTGGGGGGCGACGGCGGCAGGGGGCGGCGACGGCGGCGACGGGGCTTCAGCAGCGGCGGCGGGTGCAGGTTCGGCAGAGGGGGTGGCGGGGTGGGTCTGGCGGTGGCAGCGGGGGTCCTGGGGGGGCTTTGGCGGCAGGGGGACCATGGCACGGCGGGGCTTTGGTGGCGGCGGGTGCAAGTACGGCGGCGGCGGGTGGCGGTGGCGGCGGCGGGGTGGGTCTGGCGGCGACGGGGGGGGATCCTGGGGTGGCAGGGGGGCTTTGGCGGCAGGGGGGCTATAGTCCGGCCCCCCAACAGTCTGAGGGACAATGAACCGGCCCCCTGTTAAAAAAGTTTGAAGACCCCTGGCCTGGAGGTTTTCTTTTTGGTTCTTCATGATAACAAATTATATTTAGTCTCTTTCCCATAAACTGAGGAAAGGCTTTGACATGGTGGGAACATTCTTAAACCCTTGACTAGTCCTTGTTGGCCAACCAATATTTTACAGACTGACTGGGTTTGCACAACACAATAAGCCATGGTGGCTTTGCTTACAAGCCACGTTTATTTATTTATTTATTTCATTTCATTTCATTTCATTTTTATACCGCCCAATAGTCAAAGCTCTCTGGGCGGTTTACAGCAATTAACAAGACAGTCCCTGCCCGCAGGCTTACAATCTAAAAAGACACACACGACACACAAGGAAAAAGGAATGGGGAGGGAAGAAGGGGGAATATTAATTAGTACTCCTGGCAGGGCTGGTGGAATGGCCCTGCTGCGCTCCCTCTCCTCTCCCTCCCCTCCCTCTGCACAGCCTGCTGGAATGGCTGCTGTGGTGGCAGCTGAGGGAGGAGGAGCCGCCATGAGGGAGGCCTTTCAGCAGGGCTGGTGGTTTGAGAGTGGTTTGTTGTGTTGTGTGAACCTGGCCAGAGTGGCTTTTGCGTGGTTAACAAACCATGCTGCTGGGTTCAGACAACACTCTTACAAACTTCTTAAAACCATGTACTGGAAGGTCTGGACAATGTTTTTTTCTCCTAAATTCAACCCCCCACCCTTCACTTTAGTAGCTATCAAACATGCTGGCATGGCTTTAAGCTATACACAAATATTTCTTTGTCTTGACTTTTGAGTAGGATAAATTACTCTGTGAACTACGGTAACTAAATCAGAGCTTAGCTTTGCCCTAGGGACAGTTTAAATTGTATCTGAAAAGATCTGGGATGTCTTAAATAGATTTTCTTCCCCCTCCCAACACAGGGGTTTTACGAAGGTTGAAATAAAGGCAGAAGGTCTCTGAAAAAGCAATACATACAATTCACACAGAATTGGCTTGAAGTAAAATCTGACTCTGTGAGAGTAGTCATATGAGTTCAGACCAAGGCTCCATCCAGGTCAGCATTCCACATAGCACCTAAACTGGGCGAATGTGGAAACAACAACAACACGTGGATCATTTCTGGGAGCTTCCTGCTGAGTGCACATTTTTGTGGCAAACCCAGGTTTCCTCTGCGTAATGTGTGAATTGGAGCCATTACCCCCTCCCCTGCAAAGCTCACAAATGAGGGATGCTGAATACTTTCAGAATTAAAATTCTGGATCTTATGTGGCTTCTATTTTTAGCCAGTTTGTACTTTGTAGCTAGTCTGCCATAACGCATATGGCTTGCTTTACTATACAAATAGGATCACCTCATATATGAAGCGAATCAATACGTCTTTCTCCCACATTGGAAGGGCAATTGATAGAAGGGTTGGGGAAGGGAGCAGGGGCCACTTTTGCCTGTGACATGTAGAACAAGCCCCCATCTCTCTTATCTGGTATAACTTAACTAATCTTGGTTTTACTGTCCTTATGGCACCTGTGTAATTTCTCTTCTGGCCGTTGCCCCTGCTTTCACAGGGTATTTGTACACATGCACATGCACACCTGAATAGGTGCACTTGACACTGCAACATTTTGCTGCAGATCCCACTTGTTAGATAGATAATAAGTGTTTTTTGTTGGATCTACACAGCTCTATTTTTCTCACTGCACAATGATTCTATATTATGTTGTTGTGGCTAATGTGAATTGAATGGAGAATATGCTCTAACACAGACCATTGTGCACATTGGCCAGACACCATGGGGAATGTGCACAAATCAAACAACATATTGCCTGGTCGGTGGTGTGCATAGTCTTCAAACAAAGTTGACAGCATAAACAGGGTATTCCATTCTCTTCCCGGTCAGTATGCATATTCTCCATTTGAAAGTATGCATATTTACTAGCTGGTGTGTAAAATCCTCACATCTTCTAACACAGGGCTCTCCAGCCTTGGGTCCCCAGATGTTGCTGGACTACAGCTCCCAGAATCCCTTGCCATTAGCCAAGCTGGCTGGGTACGCCAGCAACATCTGGGGACCCAAGGTTGGAGAGCCCTGTTCTAACATCACTTTGAGACTGTTGACCAGATAGTATGCAAAATCCCCTGCTGTTCATTTGAGCACATTCTCTGTGATGTCTGATGAATGGTCAAAAGAGCTGGTGCTCTTGAACACTCTCCATGCAACATGTGCATGCGTGCATGTGTGTGTATGTAACATATGATATAAATTGTATGGGTGTACATAGTATGCATTACTCTTGTCAGCACCATTTTTATAATGCTTTTGCCTGGGAATCTGTCATAGCGAGAATAATCTGGAAATGGAGGGTGATGCGAAGGAGAGGTGTGAGTGGATTCTGGGCCATTTCCCCCACTGCAAGTAAGAGAAACTAGGCTAGGTTTTAGAATTGCTTATAAGGAACAGAGAAAAACAAAGCACACGCAGCTTATATACATTTTGTACTCTTCAGCCCACTTCACACATAATAGTGTTGATTTAGCATCGGCTTGTTTATCAGTTGACTAGAGTTTATTTTGAACCATGATTCCTGTTTTGTATGTAACGACAAGGCACGAATTGGGGAAAGTGAAACTGAATCATGGTTTATTGGCAGCATGGGAGGAGGAGAGGGGAGTGCGTGGTCCCGAGGATTGGCTCAGGCTCAAAGAGGCTGATGCACAAAATGCTGAAGCATACTTCCCTGACCTGGTACCTTCCAGATACTTTGGATTACAGCACCCAGGATTCCTGACCATTGGCCTGTTTGCTGGTGCTAGTGGTACTAGAAATCCAAAACATCTGGAGGGAAGGCTGTCCCTAAATCATAGCTTATCATTATGTGTGAACCAAGCCTTTGAATTTTTTCTCCCTCTAAACTAATGCATTTTGTGGAATGCATTATTAGATTATGTCTTGAACTGCACATCTGCATCTGTTTCTGTTCTTTTTCAGAGGAAGCTCACCAGTGTGGAAAAGGCCTGCTTATCCACTGCCAGGCCGGCGTGTCCCGCTCAGCCACCATAGTCATTGCTTACCTTATGAAGCACACACGGATGACCATGACTGATGCCTATAAGTTTGTCAAAGGCAAGCGACCAATCATTTCTCCTAACCTTAATTTTATGGGGCAGTTATTGGAGTTTGAAGAAGATCTAAACAATGGAGTCACACCACGAATTCTTACGCCAAAGCTAATTGGGGTGGAGACTGTCGTGTGATGGTAAAGAAGCATGTGACAGACTATCGTATTCTTCACTTGACGTGGACTTGGGAGGCTTGGGTGGGTGTTTGGTTTTTTTTTAGCTTTATTGGGGAGAGGTATTATAAGACGAACTCTGGACAAAAAAATGTTTTGAAGAGAACATTTGAAAAATACGAGGACTTCACAAATGTTATGGGGAATGCCATTGCAAGTCTATTCTCAAAAAAGAAGAAAATGGGTGAAGAAGACATGCTTAAAAAGAAACCAGTTTTTAAACATTTATGTGCGTGTGAGAGAAACTGGACACTATATATTTTTATTTCCTTTTTGGTGATTCAGCTACTTGTAGAGATTATGACTAAGTAGTCTGTGCGGGTTCATAGACCGAAGACAGCTATGTTAAAAAAATAAAATAAAACACAACCAGCCAAAATAAAAGCAAAAAGACAACTAATTCCACAGCCCTTGAGTTTGCAAAGGCTTTGCTAAAGAAAACCTAAGCAAAATGCTTGCTGGTGCAAAGAAGATCAGAGCAGCTTAAACTATCTGCAAATCACTTCTCACCCTCCTGACTAGAGAAAATCTTTTTATTTGCCATGTTTCATCTTCTGGTACTATTTTTCTATTTGGGAGTGGGGTGGGGTGGGGTGGGGGTGGGATAAGGCATTTTAACACCAAGGGACTTGACCATTTTATGCCATATGCCTTTACTGGCTTGTTGTGCAATAATAGTTTTTGGGAATGGAGAGAGTTCTTTATTTTGAGTGATCAAACCAGTTACAGCTGGCTGCCCAATAATAATAATATTTTTTTTAAAAAAAATAGCGCAAAGGTGGCTGGCTTGATTTAGAAGAAGGAATACCACAAAAGCAATTATTTCCCCCCCCCCCTTTTTCTGATTCTGGTTATAGTGCCATAAACTTTGTTACATGTGTATATCAGAATGTACAAAGATCAAGAACAAGCAAAGTTTATTTAAAATATTTTTTCGCACAAAATACCGGTGTGTTTGTTCATGTAAAAAAAAAAGTTGATTATAAAATGAAAACTGTTTTAGAAATTGTGTGTGTGTACGTGTGTCCTTTTTCTTATTTCTTTAGTCAATACTCCTAACTAGTTAAGCGTTCCATTTGCAAAGGGTTTGGGGAGCTTGATGTGTTTCACAGGTGGATAACTTATCCTTGTACGTGTTCCATGTGGTTCCTACCTAATTTAGATGTATTTACAGTAGCACAGTTTAGATGCAACCATCTCAGTCCAATTCAGCCTTCTCCAGCATGGTGCTGGCTGGGGATGATGGGAGTTATAATCCAACACACCTGAAGGCCACCAGGTTGGGGAAGGCTGAATTAAACCATGGTTTATCAAACTGAGATCAAACAGTATGCTCACGTGTTCCATCCTCCCCTTCTATTTCATATCTTAATTAAATACTTCTGGGGTTTCTTAAATAACAGTTTCCCAGTTTGGATGTAACAGGAAACAATGGTTTATGAAAGTGTGGAAGAATTGAATTAAAGCATGAGCGGGAAGGGGAGCAGGAAAGGTGTGGGGACAATGCTTGTTCTCGTCTGGTCTGATAAACCATGGTTTAGTCAGACCAAGATGATCATGTATGAACCAGGCCTGTGTGCTGAGCAACTGGTTAGTATGTGTGCAGCATTAGTACACCAGAAACAGGTCCACCTAGGCCAGCATACCACTGGCATGATGACATTGCACATGTATGGCCAGGTGCACATAAGGGCATTTAAATAAAATGGCAACTACATGGTATAGCACATGGCTCTCATGAGGCCTTCATATTCTCTAACACTCACCTTCATTCTTCCTTTTCTTCCATTTTTGGATGATTATTTAACTTGTTCCCCTTCTCCTTTCCAATCTAAAATTTATTTCACAAGTTGTCAACATAAACATTTCCCAGGGAGATGACTTTTTTGTTGCATGTAAATGCGGAGCAAAAAAGTGATAATTAGATGGGTGGCAAAATTATGGGTCATGATAGGGCATATTGACATATGGTTTTTTGTCAGTGCTTATTCACACTATCAGCATCTCTGACACCTGTAAAGTTCATGCACGGGTCCTTACTAGTCCACAAGGGGGAATTGCAATATGGGTGATGTAGTTCACATGCTGGTATGTTGCAGAAATATCAAGGCACCTTTTTGGAGTATGGCATCCTATATTTCCAATTAAGTACTAAGTAGTGAACCAGCAGCATGAAAAGGGCGATGCCAGGGGTGGGGAACCTCTGGCCCATGGGCCTGATCCGGCCCGTGGAGGTTCCCCATCTGTCCTGTGGAGGCTGCATAGCCACTGTGCAGGCTTGCTCTTCGCCAACCACCTGCTAACCAGTTGCCATTTCACACCACTTGGAGTATATTATACACATTTACATTTGCAAGAATCCTAATTGAGGAAGCAGCAAGACAAAAATACAATGGAGGTATCTCTCTTGTGTGCTTATGACATAATTCATTCCCTAGAAAATACACTGCAGGCCCTCGTTTCCTCAATTTTCTGCTAATAGTTTATTGCTGACTAATTTAATACCCAGTTAGGAATGGTAACTAATTCTCCTTTTGGGAATGGCATTTTGGACTCCTGCTCCTTTCACTTTTTAATAGTATCAGCCTTTGACTTCAATTTGCTTCCCAATCTATTTCTTTTATTATTTTGGTCATGCCAATATGTAAAGTCAGCATTGACCACTGATCTTTCATTCAGGTGCACTAGCATTTCTCAAATAGTCACCTTTAGAGGTTTCCCATTTTCTAGCATAATCTTGTCATTTGCCAGTCCAAAGCTTGGGCACAATCCACTGTAAAGTTCCCCTGCACAAGAGCCATCAAAATGAGTTCTGTTGTGCGGTTTCCATTCATTTTAATGGAGCATACAGGAGAGCTCCCTAGCGAATTGTGCCTTCAATTAGTATGAATTTGGAATGATTAGAAAAACTTTCGGGGAAGCGATTTTCAGGAAGCTTTATAGCTGCAGTGAGGGCTTTTTCTTTTCTTTTCAGATCCAAATCTATATAGACTGAACAAAGTGAAGTAAGGTGTGTCAAAAGAAATGATGTATATTGACCCCAGATATGTATATTTCTGTGCACTTTTGCCAAACAATGTTGTTACTATACAGATATTTTCTTGAAATTTTATGCCTTTTATTAAACTATTTTTCTACAAGAATTGATTATTATTATTATTATTATTATTATTATTATTATTATTATTATTATTATTATTATTATTATTATTTCTCTGAACAGTGCTAGTCTTTTCTTTTTGGATCCCCCCCCCCCAAGAGATTTTCCCAATGCGGTGAAGGACCAGGAGTTATTGGCTCCTGATTTGTATGAAAGATAGCTGCTTAACAGAGAACATTCCTCTAAAAGGGTGAGTTTGCATAGTTTGTTTTAAGGACTGGATAATTGGCAAGGATGGTTCTATAATTCTCCTTGCCCAAATCTCTCTTTGATTTATGGAGTTCCATATTGCCCACAAATCTCATCAGAAATCCTTGCCAGAGTAGATCTGATAATATTGAAATATGTGGTTCTAGATTTGTATTTCCTGCATGCCAGGGGTGCAGAGCCTGTGACTTTCCCGACATTGTTGGACTCCAGTTCCCATCAGCCCTAGCCAGCATGGCCAATGGGTGATGTGAACTGTAGTCCAGCAGCATCTGGAGGGCAACAGACTCTCCCTACCCTTGCTGTGTGTGTGTGTGTGTGTGTGTGTGGCATATGTATATTGGCATTCCCCAACCTGGTGCCCTCCAGCTATTTTGGAGTCGGACTACAACTCCCAGCATTCCTGACCACTGGCCATGCTCACTGAGGTTGATGGGAGTTTTAGTCCAAAACATTTGGAGGCACCAAGTTGGGGAAGGATATGTGTATGTATACATATATGTGTGTGTAATTTATTTTTCTCAGGATGGAAGTGTGTTTCATGAAGCACACTTTTAATTTTAGTTAAAGATTTAAAGAAATTTTACGGTGCAATTCTATTGCAATGAGCATAAGCCCCCCAAACTCAGAGGCTTATGCTCACCTTCGCCTTCCTGTCCTCCTGCCCTGCATTTTTGCTAGGTGGGCTTTTTTACCTGTCTAGTGAAAGCATTTCAGAGGGGGAGGGGAGGAGGCTGGAGACAGACGTGTCAGGATAGCTTGTACCCTGGCCTCTCCAGTCTCCTGCCCTCCCTGCCCACCGAGATGCCCCCTTTCCCCCCTCTCCGAGGTTGTGCTCCCAACCTTGGAGAAGCAGTCAGCGCGGTTCTTTCCATGCCAGCTGCAAGGGGGAGGGGATCAGAGCTCCGATTCCCCACTCTGAGGTTGGAGTGCTTTCTCAGACCTCAGAGCTGGGAATCTGAAATATCCTATGGCCCCTCAGACACTGTCTAGGGGCCATAGTATCACTCTCTTCATCTCTTTAAATTTCTAAAACCCAATTTATGCAGCGTCATGGTGAAATTGGATCAGGGCTGTGGATGAGAAGAGGTGTGTGTGTGTGTGTGTGAGAGAGAGAGAGAGGGGGGGGCAGCTTGTTGCATGGAGGGGCAAATTGTGCTGGCGGAGGGGTGTTTACCTGATGCCATTTGCCTTCCTCCTGAAGCTGATATTGACCCCACTGGGTCACCTGTCTATTCCCACCAACATGTATAACAGTTTTGGGGTGGGTATGTGACAACTTTAATCAGGGAAATGGCATAGGGTAAAACACCCCCACTTCCAGCACTGTTTGCCCATTTGCCCCAAGCAGTTGCCTTTAAAAGAAACAAAAACATCGAGATCCAATTGTTGTTCTCCTGTGTTGTATGACAGTTTGGCCCTTCGAAATGGAAAGTGCGGAGAGGCCTTTCATGTGGATGGATACTTTCACTATTTATGTATGCATTGGCTGGGTTTATGCCTTACCTTTTACAAGTGCCATCAAGGAGGCTTACAAAATAAATCCATATATCATAATAAGAGTATATAAAAGTCAAGACTCAGTGTAAAATTTTTTTTAAAAACCCTACCCAAAAAATTAACACACACACACACAAAAACCCTATCAAAAAATGAACACAACAACAAGCAGCAGAATAAAAACAGCAGCTAAAACAGATCCCAGGTATCACTGAAAGCCCCTGAGCACAGGCTTCATTTGGTGCCAAACAGTCATGAAGGGGCAAAGTGAACCTGTCGAGGGAGGGAGTTCCAACGTTTGGGTACCATCACAGAAAAGGCCCCTTTGGGGGCATGTAAAGAAGGGCCTCTGAAGATCTGTATTGACAGACAAGATCATATAGGAAGGATTGGTCTTTTAGCCACCCAGGCTGTGTCAGTCTCCGAAACCATAATAAAATTCAGCCTGCAAATACACTCTAAACCAGGCTTCCCCAGCCTAGTGCTGTTGAGATGTTTTGGACTTCAGCTTCCATCAGCCCCAGGCAGTATGGCCAATGGTCAGGAATGCTGGGAGTTGTAATCCAAAACATCTGGAGGGCACCAGATTGGGGAAGGCTGTGCTACATATAGGTTTATAAAATTATTCATGCTGTAGAGAAAATGGATAGAGACAGGTTTGTTCTTTCCTTTCATAATAATTAGAGCTTGGGGTTATCCAGTGAAACTGACTGGCAAAAGATTGAGGACAGACCCAAAATAAAAATGTACTTCACCCAGTGTGCACAACTAGTTCATGGCATCCCCTGCAGCAAGACCTGATGGATGCTAGCCGAGCCTTATCCTCCATGAATTTCTTTAAAATCCCCCTTTAAAGCAGTCTTATCATGGGTCCTAGACTAGTCACAATGGCAATGTGCACCACCCTCCGGGTTTTGAGGCAGTGTGCCTCTCAGTGCCAGCTGCTGGTATTTGAACTCATGACCTGTTTATGGACTTCCCAGCAGTGGTGCTATCAAGGTAGGACTTTGGGGCAGAAGTTGGGGCCCCTCTTAGCAGAATGAGCAAGAGGATCCCGAAACACAGCTGGGCTGGCTTATCAAATCTTGAAGTAAGGGAAGTAATACACATTACCATGTGAAGGCAGCGGCGGGGGGGGGGGGGGGGCTCTAGGCTCACAGAGTTGGAAGTGATTTCAAAGGTCATCTAGTCCAACCCACACCAATGCAGGAAATCATAGAAGAGTTGGAAGGAGCCTATAAGGCCATCAAATCCAACCCCCATGTTCAGCTGCATCTTGAATGCCTCCAGTGTGGGAGAGCCCACAACCTCCCTAGGTAATTGGTTCCATTGTCATATTGCCCTAACAGTCAGGAAGTTTTTCCTGATGTTCAGCCAGAATCTGGCTTCCTGTAACTTGAGCCCATTATTCCATGTCCTGCAATCTGGGATGGTCAAGAAGAGATCCTGGCCCTCTTCTGTGTGACAACCTTTCAAGTACTTAAAGAGCGCTATCATATCTCCCCTCAGTCTTCTCTTCTGAAGGCTAAACATGCCCAGTTCCGTCAGTCTCTCCTCATTGGGCTTTGTTTTTCCAGTCCCCTGATCCACTACTACAACACTACTATACTACTACAAGACCCCTGATCGGTGACCATCCAGCTTTTGCCTAAAAACCTTTACTGAAGGAGAGTCTGCTATCTTCCAAGACAGTCTATTTGACTGTTGAACAACTTGTACCATCTGGAAGTTCTTGATGTGTAGTCAAAATCCTTTTCCTTGTAATTTGAACCCACTGTTTGGGACCTCTCCTTTAGAGTAACAGGAAACGCATTTGCTCTATCATGTTTATGACCCTTTGAAGATGGCTATCTTGAAGATGGCTATTAGCCCTTTGAAGATAGCTATCCTATCACCTCTTAATTGTCTCTTCTCCACACTTAACATATCCAACTTCAACATTTCCTCACAGGACTTGGGCCTCCAGGTCTCTTATCATATTCATCCGCCTTCCTCTGGTCATGTTCCAGTTTGTTGATATTCTTCTTCAACTGCAGTGCCCAGAACTGGACATAGTACTCCAGGTGGGGTCTGACCAAAGAGGAGTACAGCATCACTATTGCTCCTCCATAAGACTATTACTGTCCAGAGTCTGAAATGATCTAACTTCAGAACTGCTTCCCAGAGGCATCTGGTTGGCTCCTGGGGGGGGGGGGGGATAGGATGTTGGACTACTAGACAGGTGGTGCGTATGATCCAGCAGGGCTCTTCTTATGTCTTCCTCCTCAAGTCTATATAGAAAACCATTAACAGACTCCAGTAATCATATATCCCATTCAGTGGTGTAGTGGTAACTTTTGAAGTACAGGCACTCATCCTGATAGTCTCCATAGCCAAGCCCCCAAGGAGAGTCCAAAATTGCAGGCACCTGTGTTGATCCATATCAACAAACCAGATCTAAGAGTTTTCATCTGCTAGGAGCAGATCTTTTGTAAAGCCAATGAGTCTTAACTGCCCATTCATGATCAAGCCACCCCAAAATACTTTACATGGCAGGGAGGAACAATATATTGTTCCTGGGAAATTCACACTCCCCCATCCCCAGCTACTGTGAGGACTGCAGCTTAGCTCAGAGGGGACAGGGAAGCCCCTGAGGGGGGTGGCTGATGATGTCAGCATCCCTGCTAATTGTGAGCCCTCCTCCAAAACATCGTAAATCCCCCTAACAAAATAGGGCTAACATATATATTTAAACAATCTGTGTGTGTCCCCCCTCCTCCACACTTCCCATTGCAGCCACTCTTTGTAAACCCCACAACAGTTCCCAGATTCGGCCTTGCCGCCCCCTCTGCAGTTAATACTGGCGGCGCAACCTGAGCTTCAATAAAGTGACACTTTAAAATCTTGCCAGTCCCTCTCCCTAATCTTGCCCTTTATGAAAACTGCTGTGTGACTATTAACAAATTGCCCTTTGCCTCCTAAAAGGAGAGCAACATGCATGCATGCTGCTGCTGCTGCTGCTCCTGGTTTTATGATCCTATATTTATAACCGCCCTCATTTTACATGGAGACCGACCAGTGGCTGGGCTCTGATAAGCTGCAGTTCAAGTTCTCTGACTCTCACCGTAGAAATAGCCCCAGAATAGTTCTAGTGTTGTTTCTAATTGCAACGGATGAGCAGACCGGCTCATTAATCCTCCCCTATCAGCAGCACATAACTTGTCTGCACCAGAATAGCCCTGATCTCAGCCATCCTGCATTCAGCCTTGGGCTTGTGCGTTCAACGTATTTGGAAAAGGCCAGCTTCCCCAGCAGGCCCAAAGGGACTTCTACTTGATTGAGCTGGCTTTATACAGCTGAGGCTGTACAATAACCCACTGAGGTTTATGTCATTCCGTAAGAATACACTGGTGCTTTTAAGTTTGCATTATTTTGGAGGAGCTTTTAAACCACATTATTGAGCAACCGTATAATTTATTCTTTTACCAATCCACAGCAATTCATGCTTTAGATTAGAAGGGGGGGGGAGCCAAAAGGTTTCCCTCCCCCCTCCCCACTGTAAATGCAGAAGATGTAAGCACCTAAAATTCTGCTGATTTACAAGATCCCATTTGTATTTGTATTAATCTTTCCAAGATGGTCTGCAGTGGTGGAATGGAGATTGCCGTCTTTGCTGCTGCAATTACTGGACTGATGTTGTTCAATGTAAAGGAAGCAAATTTCGTGTGCTTCAGGGAGCAGGGAAATGCAGAGATCAAGCTCAGAGCAGCAAGACACAGTGACCAGTTTTTTACGGTCTTCATTTGTCTTTGACAGTTAAAAGACTGGGCCTTAAATAAAAGGTGCAGCCTCTGCTGAGAAATAGTGGAGAATGTGCAGCCCTCCCGATGTTGTTAGACTGCAACCAGGGCCAGCTCCAGGTTTTGGGGAACCCTTGGGCAAGACACCCTCAATGGGCCCCCTTCCTCAGTAAGTCAACCTTCTCACTGCCATGGTCACCAGCTGCTGGTGCTCCTCATCATGGCTACCCCTTGCTTGCTTAACAGGCAGGGAGCCAGGGAGCAAGTCGGCAGGAGCATCTGCTGCTGTGCTCCGCCTCTTCCTTTTCCTCCTCCTCCCTACCATCATTGTCTGGACTGGAGCAAGAGGCATGTGAACAAGCAGGTTGCAGTTTTATTTATCTGTAGTATTTATATACCTCTTAGTATAATAAAAATCCCTAAGCGGCTTACATGTAAATATTAAAATCACATTTAAATAATAATAATAATAATAATAATAATAATAATAATAATAAATAATAATATATTTTAAATGTGATTTTAATATTTATATGTAAACAACTTACACTTTTATATGTAAACTGCTGCTCCATTTTACTGCTCCTGTATTGCTCATTATTATTATTATTATTATTATTATTATTATTATTATTATTATTATTATTTATTCTACAGAGCAATACAGGAGCAGTAAAATGGAGCAGCATGATTAATTTAATTATAAGCAAGGGAAAGCCTGGGTGAACAAGTGTGTTTTCAGGAGGCTTTTGAAAGGTGCCAAATTTTCTGCCTCCCGAACTACATGATGAACTGCGACAGTGAAGAGGAGGGGCAAGTCCAAGGAGCTCTGGGATGAGCTGCCTGCTGGAATGTGGGACCTCAGCAGCACATGCCCGACCATGCCAGGACTTGATGCCGGCAACCTCCATCAGCCCTTGCCAGCATAGCCAATGGTGAGGGATGAGGGGAGTGCCTGTGACTCACGCTGGCTCAGCTTGTCTGAGCGTGGAAAGCTAAGCAGGGCCAGGCCTGGTTGTTACTTGGATGGGAGACCCCTCCTCTAGTTCCCTGCACTGAGCAGGGGGTTGGACTCGATGGTCCTGTAGGTCCCTTCCAACTCTGTGATCCTATGATCCTAAGTCTTGCTGTGAGTTACAGTTCAACAACATCTGGAGGTCAGAGGTTCCCTATCCCATGTCTAGTTATGCTGCCTCCAATTGTGTGGGTGTATGTGTGGGAGCTCCACAAGTGTTTGGGGTGATCCCCTCACACTGACACAGTCCCACACTTGTGGGCCCTGCAGACAAATACTTCAGGTTTACAATGGTTCAGGGGCTCGTTGATTTTAAACTGAATACACTCTGGTACACAGCCTTTCCCAATCTATTGGCCTCCAGATGTTTTGGATTTTCAGCTCCCATCAGCCACAGCCCACATGGCTAATGGTTGCTCCTGGAATATAGGTTACACTCTCAATTCACATATACCCCTTTTTCGTAGTATTCTGAGGTATCAGTGTGTAATTCGAAGCGGGATGCATTGATTTTAACTGAGCTAATTTTAAACCAAGTTTAAGACTTTCCTGAACAAGACTGTATATTAATTGGTGGCTATAACCATAAACATATCCGTTTGCAATTAAATAAGGCCTTCATATTTCCCAAAGAACATAATCCCAAAGCTCTGGTTTTGCAGCCCACGTGCCTTTTGCACGGCACGGTTATATAAACCAGTATGCAGTTAGATGAGCTGCATTATAGTCCAAGAAGTCGCCCAGAACTTTCCAGCTGCAAGGGGGGGGGTGTTTGCTAGGCAAACAGTGTTTCCCAGTGAGATTGGAAGTAAATTGGTTGGTTGGTGATAGTCATAAATCTGTTTGCTTTAGTAATAAATATGTGATCTGTTGTATCATGTTTTTGTAATCCTAAGAACTCCATTTTTTCTCCCCTTTTACATACAAATGCAGACTTTAGTTCAGTTTTTCCACCCAATTCATGATTCTGTTTATCAAACACACTGGGTTTGATAAACCCTTCACAGGGAACAGCCATGGCTCTGTGCTAGAGCACCCGCTTTGCATGCAGACGGTCCCGGGTTCAATACCCAGACATCTCCAGTGAAGGGGTTAAATTTGAGCAGAGTGTGTGCGAGTTGGGAGAATTAAAATCCTGTCTCTGTGTGCTAGCAGACGCCTGAAATTCCACACACAGATCTTCCAGATCTCACCTCCCCCCACGCAGCGTGCAGCGTGTTGTGCCAGTTTCTCCAGCCCAGTCAGCCTTGTCAGACTGCTTCCAGCTTCCCCGTTGCAGATTAATCCATGGAGTCAGGAAACACTCTGGAACACCACAGGTCTAATTCTACCTGTTTATTCACTTAGCAAGTAAAGTTCTACAGAGTATACATTTCCTAGTTACAGTCCATGTGCATAGTATAAATGCAAAGCAAGCATTACATCCAGTGTTTAAAGCGGCGGCGGCCAAGCGCGCCGGAGCAGGGTCCCGGCGCGTCACTTCCGCCGCGCCGGAAGTGATGACGGGACCGGCGCGGGCGGCTGCGTGTGGTGGCGGCGGCGGCGTGATGGCGGCATGGCGTGCGATGGCGGCGGTAGCTGCGAGCGGGTGGCGGCGAGGGAGACAGCGACGGCGGTGACGTGAGTGGCGGCGGTGGCGGAGTCATTGGGCTCGAGTCGAGTCTCGAGTCCCATTGAAAAAATTGGGACTCGAGTGGGACTCGAGTCAAAGGGGGGACTCAGTCGGACTCGCGAGTCGAGTCGTCGAGTCCAAGTCCCCATCCCTGCCATATAGCAAAGCAGTTTTACATCAAAATGAAATGCCATCATTTTTCTTTGTGCTGCCAATTTCAACAACAATCTTACAGTTGCATGCCTTGTTGTTGGTGCAAACACGGAATCAAAATCTATCCCATGTTTTTGTGCAAACCCTCTTGCCACGAGTCTTGCCCTGTATCTTTCTACCTGCCTCTGGTGATTCATTTTCACCTTGTACACCCATTTACAGGTGATGGCTTTTCGCCCTACAGGTAAAGATACCAGACTCCATGTTTTGTTAACATGCATTGCATTGATTTCATCCTGCATGGCTTCAAACCAATAATTTGTCACCTTTGGTTCCATGCTTTGGATTTCCTCAAAGCTTTGAGGTTCTAAAGCTATTTTGAGAGCTTTATGTACAACAGTTTTCCCACTTTGGAATTCATCCGGATATCTAACAGGTGTTTTACGTTCTCGGGTTGAACGCCTTAGAGATTGTTCACCTCCCTCCTGTTCCCCAGATATCTGCCCAGTGGTCTGTTCTGTTTCAGAAATTTCCTGCTGTGTTTTAGCCATTGAATGCATTGGCAATTCCACCAGCTGTTTCTGATCATGTGTTTGCTTGTGAAAAATCACATCTCTGCTTAAAATTACCTTTCTGTGTTGTGGTGACCATAGCCTGTATCCTTTTGTTTGTCCATCATACCCCAGCAGAAAACATTCAAAGCTTTTAGCCTGTATTTGAACAAAACATTTGCTCCCAAAAATGCGTACGTGTGCTATCTTTGGCTTCCTCCCATGAAACATTTCATATGGAGTTTTCCCAGTTGTGGTGTTAGGTAATCTGTTCAGCAAATAATTAGCATTTGAAAGTGCATCCCCCCAGAAATGGTTTTTCAACTGTGAGTCAGCTAATTGAGCCCTCATCATTTCTTGGAGTGTTCTGTTGCGTCTTTCAGCTACGCCATTTTGAAACGGTGAGTTTGGGGCTGTGACTTTGTGTCCAATGCCCTCACTTTCCAAGAATTTCTTGAATTTTGTACTCATGTACAAAACCATCTGTGAGCAATTCACCTATGGGGTATTGTTTGAATCTGTTACCAGCCCATTTCACAAATGATTCAAATCTCTCTCAAACCTGAGACTTATGCTGCAGAAGATAAACAAATCCAAATCTTGAAAGTCATCAATAATAGTCATGTAGTACCTATTTCCCCCATAGCTTTCCTCAAAAGGCCCAGCAACATCAGAGTGTACCAGCTCAAATATTCTTGTGCTCACTCTATCACTTTGTTTCTGAATGTTAGATCTGTGTGACTTTGCTGTACTGCATACTTCACATTCCACATAATTAGAACAAGGTTTCATTTTCATGCCCTCACACAGACCCGGCATCTTCTCGATGCTCCTGTAATTTGCATGCGCAAAACGTTTGTGGAATAAATGTATACAATTATCATGAGGCTTACAATTTGCATACTTCACACTCTCATCATGTGTTACAAATGGATTTATAACATACAGAGAATTCTGCAAATTACCTTTTGCACAGACTGTCCCTTCACGTGAAATCACACATTTGCTGTCTGAAAAACACATTTCATAGCCATTTTGAGCTAATTGGGAAATACTTATCATATTTGTGTCCAGTTCCGGAACAAGCAGTGCTCTTTGTTGACCCAACGTAGCAAATTCAATTGTTCCTGTTGCTGAAACATTTATACGTTTCCCGTCAGCTAATTCCACATGCTGACCTGGACATCCATCTTCTTCCAGAGATTGAAATATGTTCCTGGAGTTAGTCATGTGATGAGAAGCTCCAGAGTCCAAAACCCAAACAACATTAGAAACCCCCACCCGTGCAATCAAACTTTTGCCCGTTTTAACTGCCTCCTCAGGTGTGTTTGTTGTTTCCTGTTTGTTTTGTTTCTTTCTCTGTTTACATTGTTTTTTCAGATGATTTGTAGATCCACAAATGAAACATTTGTTCACTTTTAAAGCAGCAGCTTGGCTGTTTGCCACATCAGCCCGGCTTTCAGCAAATTTATGGCCAGAATTGTTTTTCTTTCCTTGGCGCTTTTCCTTTCTGCTATCTCCACAAGCCATTTCTCCAGCTTGAAGCAGAAAAAGTTGCACTTTGTAAATTCCACAAAGATTAAGCTTGGTCACCCATTGCAATTGGATCCTGTGTTACTACAGACCAGAGTCTCGCATGGGTTAAATAATGCTGCATCTGGAAACTCCACAGCACATAGTTTGATCCAGACGGTTTTTCCACAATTTGTGGATTCAGGGATTGTGCAGCCGCCATTTCTGTGACCGGGGGATTTTGTTCCTCCTCCCCACCAGCTTTCTCCCTCCAAGCTGTCAGCCTTGAAACTTGCCTGCAAGCTGTCTGTGTCAGCCAGCCGATATCTCCCCCTTTCTTCCCCCTCCTTACCGGTTGAAGGACCAGGAGATATTTTTTCTTCTTTGACGTCTTCCTCCTCTGCCATTAATCGGAGTAGAAGCTGTTGCCAAATCACCGGAGTAGAAGCTGTTGCGCTGGTTCTGGTGCTGGTACCGACCTGGTTCTGGTACGGTCCAATCTGGTTCTGGTTGGTTCTGGTTCTGGTCCAATCTGGGCCCATAACCCTGTTGGTGTTATCTTTGAGCAGAGTGTGTGCAAGTTGGGAGAATTAAAATCCTGTCTCTGTGTGCTAGCAGACGCCTGAAATTCCACACACATCTTCCAGATCTCACCTCCCCCCACGCAGCGTGCAGCGTGTTGTGCCAGTTTCTCCAGCCCAGTCAGCCTTGTCAGACTGCTTCCAGCTTCCCCGTTGCAGATTAATCCATGGAGTCAGGAAACACTCTGGAACACCACAGGTCTAATTCTACCTGTTTATTCACTTAGCAAGTAAAGTTCTACAGAGTATACATTTCCTAGTTACAGTCCATGTGCATAGTATAAATGCATAGCAAACATTACATCCAGTGGAGTAAGTTGAGCTTCACTCCACCTCAGCAAAGACGTTACATTGTTGCAGTAACAAAGTCCAGCAAGAAGAAAACAAAAGAGAAGAGAGAAAGCAGTCCTGCTTCTCTCTAAGATGGCTTCAGACAGAAAAACAAGTTAGCACGTCATCAGAACATACAAACCACGTGACTAGCTCATATTGCTCCCATGGTCTAGCTTCCCATGCGAAAAACACGGGAATCTAGAAAGACATAACAAACTTGTTTACAGCCATTCTGTTCCTTTCCATGTGTAAACAATGTGCTTCAGCTGGTGAAGTGATACATATCACAACAAAACACCTGCCTGAAGCCCTGGAGAGCCGCTGCCCGTCAGTGTCAGCAATACTGGGTTAGATGTGGACCAATGTTCCGAGGTAGTATAAGGCAGCTTCCGATGTTCATATCTGTCAGGAGGAGCTTCCCACTGGAGGAGCAGGTGAGGATGGCAATGTTCTCTGTATCCCTCTTCCCTCGGCAGCCCCCTAGCACCACCTCCCACACTATTCCAGAGGGTGCCCCCAACCCTCCAGAACAGTGTGGGGGGTGGCGCTGGGGTTGCAGGGGGAAGAGGGGATTGGAGAACATTGTCACCATCCTACCCCGTTCCCCCTGCACCAGTGGAACTTCTGCCGAGCACAGTTCTAGATCTAATTGTTCTCAGCAAAAGTTCTGTTGGAGGAACAGGGCAGGATGGCAATTTTCACTGATTTATCCAAGGGGTTAGATTCTAAGCCATTAAATGGAAGTATGCAGAATTCAACATGTTTATATGAAGTTCAGATTTTATTTTAAACCAAGTTACTTTGTAAAAAGATGTTCAATCCAAACTGATTTTAATGTAAAGAAAGAAAGAAAGAATTAGACTTTAAATTGAAAACTGACTTTTATCTCCCCAGTGTTTTTAAAGGTCTGATTAATAAAGGCCGACCAAAGCCTGTTGCTACACTTTCTAAGAATCGCAATGAGTTCAGTGCTTGATATAAGGAGCCGCTCTGCACAGATTCAGACTATTGGCCTGCCTTCGCCCAGCACCATCCGTACTGACTGGCAGTGCATCCCTGCCCCCAGCCTAGAATCTGGAGCTAAGCCTTGCCTGCTAAGGTCTGTTCCAGCTCTGCCAGTTGAGATCCTGAAGATGCCAGGAAATTTAGGGGTGGAGACCTGACGCTCCTATGGCTCGGCGTATGTCACTGCTGCGCTTGCCGAGCCGGGCCAAAAGCAGGCACACACACCAGCGTAAACAGTGGGCCGCCGGCAACCCAGAAGTCACTTCCCCGGCTCAACTCGGGAGAACACAAGTCAAGCCAGGGAAGAGGTCAGCGGGGACAGAGTTCAGGAGGTCGAGCCTGGCTAGTCTGCCAGATTTCCACCTCCTGAACAAAAAACCTTGCACATCCCTACGCAGGAATTGAACATGGGGCATTCTACCTGCAGGCCATATGCTTGGCCCCACCTCTGAGCGAATGGTATAAGGCAAGGGTGTTGAACCTCAGCCCCCTAGGCCAGATCCCAGCCCACCCGAGGTCCCAGTCCAGCTCCCTGGGGTTTCCCAGACTGTAGGGGTGGGCGAACTGCCCACCCCCGACTCGCTGGGCACTCAGCGAGCGCCCCCGCTGCGCGATCCGCCGAGCACCTCACCTTGCCAGCTGAGGAGCTCGGCAAGGCGGACTTCTGGGTCCCCAGTGCATCACTTCCGGGTCCCCGGTGCTGCATCTTTTACATAAATACCATGGAAAACCACCTTAAAACGGCCGCGAATAGCAAATCGCAGCCATTTAAAGGTGGTTTTCCATGGTATTTACATAAAAGACGCAGCACCGGGGACCCGGAAGTACCTTTCCCCGGCTCCTCTCATGGGACTTGTGCCAAGCCAGGGAAAGGTAAGTCATGTGGAGCTCGGGGGGGTCAAGCGGCGAGAGTTCGCCCCACTTCCACACACCCCGATCGAGATCCATGCACATTTATTTATTTATTTATTATATTTATACCCCGCCTTTTTTCCTGCAACGAACCCAAGGCAGCTTACATAGTCGTCCTCCTCCTCTCCATTTTATCCTCACAACAACCCTGTGAGGTAGGTTAGGCTAAGAGTCAGTGACTGGCCCAAAGTCACCCAGTGAGTTTCATGGCCGAGCGGGGACTAGAACCCGGATCTCCCGAGTCCCAGTCCAACACTCTAACCACTACACCACACTGGCTACATCCCTATCCCAGAGATGACCATGCCCCCACTTTTCCCCACCACCAATCATTTGGTGGTTTCCTGGCTTTTCTGCAGTTGTTTTCCTGTTCTAAAAGGTTGAAATGCCACCCCTAAGGCTTAGCTACTGGCAGCAAGAGCTAAAATATGCTGGTATTTTGGCCCCGCCCCTTTTATTTATTTATTCATTCATTTTCTATACTGCCCAATAGCCGAAGCTCTCTGGGCGGTGTACAACAATCAATTTATTAAAAAACACAATAAAAACAGTTAAAAATATAAATGATAAAAACATTATGAATTTTTTAAAACCAATTTTAAAAATATCCCTAAAACAAGTTAATAAAACACGACTGCTAAAAACAATTTACCACCCCACCATATACCATTTAATTATTAAAAGCCTCAGCGTAGAGGGCAGTCTTAACCTGGTGCCAAAAAGATAATAGAGTTGGCGCCAGGCGGGCCTCAGGGGGGAGCTTTTTCCACAGTTGGGGGGCTACCACAGAAAAGGCCCTCCCCCTTGTCACTGCCCTCCGAGCCTCACGTGGAGGTGGCAGTCGGAGGAAGGCCCCAGATGTTGAACGTAATGTATGGGTAGATTGTGGTTGGGAGAGGCGTCCCATCAGGTATTGTGGTCCCAAGTCATGTAGGGCTTTATAGGTCAAAACCAGCACCTTGAATCAGGCTTGGAAGCATATAGGCAGCCAGTGCAAGTGGGCCAGAACAGGTGTTTGGACCTTTTGGTCCTAGTGATTCGTCTAGCCGCTGCATTTTGCAAAAGCTGCAGCTTCTGAACGGTCTTCAAGGGCAGCCCCATGTAGAGTTCACTGCAGTAGTAGTCTAAAGATTACCAGAGTATAGATTACTGAAACCAAACTATCCCTGTCCAGATAGGGGCATAGCTGGGCCACCAGCTGAAGCTGGTAGAAGGCACTCTGTGCCACTGAGGCAACCTGAGCCTCAAGTGACAAAGATGGCTCAAGGAGCAGTGGCGTAGCGTGGGTTGTCAGCACCCGGGGCAAGGCAAGTAATTTGCGCCCCCTAACCCGTGGATTTTAGCACTCGAGTCTCTTCCACTAGATTAGTTAAAGAAACCCTTACCCCCTAAGCACATGTATTGTTTGTTATGAAAATACTGATGTAATTAAAGTAAAATGCATCTAAATACAAGTTTATTTTCAAACACTTTATTGAGTGCGAACATGCATTACACATTCTCCACATTTTCAGCAGGTCTATGAATACAAATCTACAAATGTAGTAACCTAGCATGGGCCATGCTATTATATGTCGTCTCACAACCATCGTAAATGACAAAAAATATCAAGAACAAAAACTAAACATCAAAATGGAACCATACCCTGGAGATGATCCAAGACTGGGCTAGATGGAGCCAACTTCCTCAATCCTGTACCTCTAATTGTAATTCTTTAATAGAAGTGCAAGATATCAATCTGTATATAATATACAGATTAATTTAAATTCGGGGAGGTCACACAGAGGTCTAGAAAGAGGGGGAAGCAATAAGGGAGACTCCCCAAGAGGAGGAGGAGGAGGAGGAGAAGAAGAAGAAGACACCCCCCGCGCTGCTCTGCTCTGCTCGGGCCTCCTCCCGCTTTCCACCTGTCCCTTCAACAAGTTCAACTCAACTTCCTGCCTCCTCCATTTCTTCATTCATCCGTCCCCTGATCCCATTTCCCCACACGCCCCTTTTCCTTCTTTTTCTAGCCCATTTCCTTTCTCCCTCCTCCTTTCCTGGCTTTTTAAAAATGTACCTCTTCTTTCTTTGCCCTCCTCTTTCCTTTCTCCCCCCCCTTTTCTCCCCTCCTCCCTTCACCCTCCCACCCTCTCCCATTTCTCTCTCTCCTTTTCTCTCGCCATCCTTTTTCCCTTTCCTCTTTTCTCCTTTCCCCCATTTTCCTTTCTCTCTCCTTTGCTGTTCTCCGCTTTGTCCTTCCTTTTTCTCTCTCTCTTTCTCTTTCTTCTTCCTTCCTTCTTTCTCTCCTTTCCCCGGTCACTCTTTTTCCTCTCCTTCCTCATCTTCCTTTCCCTGCCTCCTCCCTTTCTCTCTTTCTTTCTATCTGCCTTCCATCCTTCCTTTTCTCGTCTCCCCCCAACTTTCTTTACCCCTTTCTCATTCCCCATCTTTCCTCTTTCCCTTCATTCTCTCTCTCCTTTTCCTCTCTTCCTCTTTCTTTCCTTTCTTTCTCTCTTCCTCCCTCCCCCTTCTCCTTCCTTCCTTCCCTTCTTTTCTCTCTCCCTCTCTTTTCCTCCCTCCCTCCCCTTTTCTCTCTCTCTCTCTCTCTCTTCTCCTCCCTTTCTTTCTTCCTCTCTCTCCTCGCTCTTGTCCACGCTCCGGGCGCAGCCCACCACCTTCATGCCGCGCTGCAACCAGGGCGCGGGCCACGGCCGCCCCGATGCCCACCGAGGCGCCGGTCACCAGCGCCACGCGCCCTTTCCAGTGCTCCATGGCCCACGCGCCGCGCGCGGCTGCCCTCCGCCTGCCCGGCCCGCGACGCACCGGCCGGCGCCTCCTTCCTCGCCTCCCGCCCCGCCCGCGCGCTCTCCGAGGCGCACGACCCGGCAGGCGTGGCGGCGGCGGCGGCGGCAGCAGCGAGGGGGGGGGCCGGCGGCTGATCCGCCCCTTTCTCCAAGGGCAGCCGCCTCTGGGGGGGGGGAGCAGGAGGAGGAAGAGCTGGGCAGAGAGCTGTGAGTGCGCCCCCCCAGATGTTGCGCCCGGTGCGGCCGGCCCCCCCTGCACCCCCCACGCTACGCCTCTGTCAAGGAGGACCCCCAAGCTACGGACCTGCTCCTTCAAGGGGAGTGCAACCGCATCCAGAACAGGTTGAAACACCCTCCATCCGGTCAGAAGAACCACCCACTAACAGCATCTCAGTCTTAGACCCCGCCCACCGCTGGAGTGTGACACCTGAGAGTGCCTCAGAAATAGAATTTGGCCCTCGGACTGAAAGAGGTTTGATGCCGCCTGGTATAAAGGGTGCTAACAGAGTACGATCAAGCAGTTATGCATACACAAAGCTGTAGAAAGGAAAATGGTGGGCTGTTGTTATTTATTTCATTTCATTTCATTTCTATACCACCCAATAGCTGAAGCTCTCTGGGTGGTTAACAACGATTCATTCAATACATGAATGAATGTGCATGTCCATGCTACCATATTATTTACATGTCTGCTGTATGTACATGCGACCATATTTCATGACAATCAGACTGTGAAAGTTGCGCTTGATCTGGCTCCTTGCCTAAGCTACCGCTGTTTGATAATCCTTTATCAAGGTGGATACTGTTGCTATTTCCTACTGAGAAGCAGGTCACCGCAACCTGAATGTGTTTCCAGGGCATTAAATGGCATAGTGGTAAAATAGCATTGCTCTAATTGTTTTTAAGGTCTCATCAGTGGAATATTGTCTTATTGCTATGGAGCAGTGAAAGTGAGGACTGTATCTTCTGCTTGCTGTAATTATAATAAGCTTACTTGTTTATCCTCAATGGTATGCCCATCACAATGCAATGGAGGAAAGGCTGAACAGAAATGGGTAGATTACTGAGTCCTGTGGGTGACCGTAATCCCACATGTCAGGTGGAAACAGAGGGTGGGTTAGCACATCACGCTAAGCCACTCTGAGAATAAGCCATGGTGGGTTGTTTGCTGAATAACCCATGAAGGTGCTGGCAGACAGTCAGCATCTCCAAGGCTTGGCACAGCTTGTTTCTAACTCCCTCCCTCCCGATTCCAGCACGTATCCTGAGACCTTTGCGGGAAAATTCTTATCCCACAATCCTTTGCTCCCTTGCTACACCAGCAGCCTTTTGTACTATTGGCCCACTGAGTGCTCTGAGCATGTGTCACCTTTGCCAGCTCCCAACGGAAAGTTTTCTAATCCCTCACCCAGCCCTGGGCAGATCTGCCTATATTTGTTTTTCATATAAAAACTGTGAACCCTAACATTCCCTTTGGCGGCTTTTATTTTTCTCTTGTGCTTTGTGGATAGTGCGCAGCTGTCTTTGCCTGCCTGAGAAGCGGGTTTTGCTCAGCGTCCCTCCCTTGCACCCCCCCTCTGCTCTCTGACAGTGGTAGAAGTGGCCGTCTCTCACTGTTCCTTTTCCCACACCCTCCCGCTCTTCGCTCCGACTGACTGAGAAACTCTTTGAGTTCTGGCTCCCTCTTCACCTGCTCACTACCCACCAGTACCACTGCCCAACATAGAAGCCGCTTGTCATAAATTAGTCCGGTCCAGAGATAAGCCGTAGTTGTTATCACAATCCAAGGTTAGAAGGCAAAATATGTGTCCGAAATCAAGAAAACATGAACCAGCTTAGGAGCAGGCCGAAGAGTCGTCAAGGTTGTTCTGGAGTCAAGATGCACATGTCTCAGTCCGGGAGCTGGCAGGAGCGTCTGGCTACGGCTGATTTTTGCAACAACAATTGCTTCCAGCGTCTGAAGAGTGTTTGGGGGCCTGCCTTTTAAGCCAGTGCTGATTGGCAAGGCAGCACAGCTGGGCCAGGCTGCAGATGACACGTGCCTGGCCCCTCCCCAAACACACCCTGGCTCGGTTGCCCTGTGTCCTCCTCCTCCATCCCAAATGGAGGCACAACACCGCTTTTGCTCACTCTCTTGTCTTTGCCCCCACCTTTGCTCTCAGTTGGAGAAGTGACTATTCCTGTCTGCCCCCCACAACCAAACTCTGGTGTTCAACAGCCGGAAAATTGCACACTCCAGCAGCCTGCATAGCCTACGGGCAGCAGCATGTAGGTCATGGTTCATAGAGCAAGCTCTTAGTTTGTGTTGTTGCTGCAGATACCTGCAGAGCAGTAGGTAACACCTCCCAAATGGGTGAACTAGGGGTGTGTTAAAAAATTGGATAGGGGTGTGGGGAGACAGTGAGAAAAGGGAGGAATAAAGGCCGAAGATAGAGAAATACTTTTGAGTGCGTGGTGATCAATATTCAAACCCCCAAAACATTGAACATCCCACTGCTAACAGTCATGGTGGGAACACAACTTTGCACCTAAGGTGACAGATTCTGTGTTGCAGAAAGTTGGTCCTATGCTTTTAACAAGCAACTCCAGGTGATTAAATTAATGGATTGGGTGGAAAAATTGAAGACTAGAGAACATATAATAGAAATAGTAGGAAGAGAGAGAATATCATGGTTAAATTCAATGCAATTGGAACTGTGGTTAAATAAGTGGAGGACAAGAATGGACAGCGAAAGAGAACTAACCAACTTTGAAAAGATAGTTTTGACTAGAGAAGCTATAGAAGGTAATGTTTCAACAAGAGGCACAACAAAGGCTTTATATACGATGTTACAAAAAGAAGAAGAGCATAAAGATTCTCTTAAAGTGTTATGGGATAATGAATTTGATGAGGAAATATCGAAACAAAGTTGGAAAAATATTTGGGATAGACGTATTGTAAGAGTTATGTCAACTAGGATAAAAGAGAACTTTTATAAAGTGGTATGGAGATGGTATTTAACTCCAGTAAGATTAAATCGGGTAGATAAAAATTGCTCCGCATTGTGTTGGAGAGGATGTAATGTAAAAGGTACGTATGCCCACATGTGGTGGAGCTGTAAAAATGTTCTGGAATTTTGGCAGAAAGTATTTGCAGAAATATCAGAAATAATTGGAATGGAATTAGAAGTCTGCCCAAAATTAGCATTGTTAACAATTACAGAAAAGTTAGTTTGTTTAAAAAATACAAAAGAATTGATTGTGAATTTGTTAACAGCAGCAAAATTAATGATAGCTAGGAATTGGAAGGTTCAACATGTGTTTTCAATTAATGAATGGTATACAGAGGTATGGGATATCGCGTTAAATGATAAATTAACTTGTAATATTAAGTGTCAAAAAGGACAATTGGAGAAAGACACCTTTGTGAACATTTGGGGTAAATTTTTGGATTATGTGTTGGTAAAGGGGAGGGGGAACAAACCTTGTCAAGATTTGTTATATTTTTGGAATATAGAATAATATCTTGCATATATACACACACACACACACACAACAAAAAATTGGGGTGAGAAATATAACTTGGTCCCAAGAGGTGGGGGGGTGCACAAGGTTTATATTGTATTTTTTGTTGTTGTATTCATTAGTAGTTGTAAGATGTGAAAAATTAAAAATTAAAAAAAAAAAAAATTAACGAGCAACTCCGCATCCCCTGGCATTACTGGTGTCCATGGTTCCAGCAATGAAACTGAAATATCCCCACAACCGCCTTCTCTCTAGAAAAATGCCTAGCCCAACCACACAATATTGTTGCAAAGTGCACACGCACACACACACACATCCTCGCCTGGCCCTCCCAGCTTAGCAGCGTCTGTTTTCTCCCTGCTTACTGCGGCTGTTCGAGGACAATGTTCTCATTATGGATTTTTATTTTGCTACAAGAAGGATGGGATAGGAACAGAACAGCAGAGCATACAGCAAGAGCAGGGAGTAGTTTTGTCGAGGGTTAGTGTGGAGGAGTAAAATAAACTACTGAGCACCTGCATCTTTTCCCTGGTGCCATTCCTCTTCCATGCTTGCCCGCGTGGTGGAAGAATGTTGTTGCCATCGACTGTGCCACATATGTCTTTGAACCAGTTCTCTGCTTCCTCCTGCTCAAGCAGTGGTGCAAGTGGTTGTTCAGTTGGCTCTAGGCCACGGCGGGTGTGGTGCGACCAAAGGATCTGCTATAGGCTAGGGATGTAATTGCGAGTCTCGGGGGGGGGGCTGAAAGGAGGCCGAAAGCAGCCCGCTCGGCCCCCTGAGACTTGCGCGACTTACCTTCCTGCCCGCTCGATCCAAGACGCACCGGGGAAAGGACCTTCAGCTCCCTGGCGCGTCAGTTCCGCTTCCCCTGGCGCTGCATTTTTTGTGTAAAAACCAGGGCAACCCAGCTTGAAACGGCCATGATTTGCTATTCGCGGCCATTTTCAGCTGGGTTGCCCTGATTTTTATGCTAAAAACGAAGCGCGAGTGCGGCGAGAGCACCCCCCCCCCAGCAGGTAAGCTCCCCGCTTCGCTTTACATCCCTACGGGCAGTGATAGGCCGCAGAGGGAAGACTGGTTGACGAGGTGCATATTGAGGTGGAGGCAGGCTGGGGAGTTGTGGCAGCCGCCGAGGTACCATAGAATGGTGCTATTGCAGAGGAGGAGGGGAATTGCTGCAGGGCACTGTAGGGATACGGCTGGTACAGAGTTTACCCAGATGTTTGCAAGGCTACTGCCAACATTTGAATGGTATCCATCTACCTGTCAATGGTAGCGGTTCATTCCCTCATTGTCCTCTCAAAGACAAAGTCCAAGGCAACCATGCCTTCATGCAGATTCACCTGAAGAGCGGATGCTGTTAGCTATGGTCCAAGTTGACCAGATAGAGACTAGACACTCACTGGCCCTTCTTCTCTTTTCCTGTTTGTTCATTTCCTTGAAAAACTCATCTGTGTCCTCCTCTGCTGCTTCAGTGGCATTGACCAAGCCCCTTGCAAGCTGCGCCTGGTCAGTTTCATGTTTGTTTTGGAGACATGCCACCCTCTGTGCATTGGCGAGTGGCGGCTCTTCCTCTGGTGTCTCTTCCCTCAGCTGTGCAGCCTCTACGGCTGCTGGAATTGGTTGCTCTGCTGGCTCTTCAGGCAGCTCTTCTTCAGGTTCATCCTCTCCTTCAGGGACTTCACCTCTCCAACCTCTTCTTGTGGAAAGCTGCTGAAGGAAGGGTTGCTAGGATCTGCAAAGACAGGATGTCCATCATGAAACTTAACAGGAGGCAAGGCCAGTCCTATGAAATGCTGCAGCAGTACTGAAGCTGGTAACATGAAATATTTAAGAGCCTTTCCCTATTTAGGGGAGAAATAAATAATTGAATACATACTTGAATTATGAAAGGAATCCATTGTTGCTAATAAATAAATCACACAGAGCCCATCTGAAGTGTTAGGGTGGCTGCAGCCCAGGGCTGGGCTCATTCCATGCATCCAAAGGGATGACCATGAAAACATGCTGCCTGGTATCTGGCATGGAATTAGATGTCGCTTTGTGAGAAAACCAGAGTGCTGGAGGGTTTGTCAGGACTGCCAGAAGCCCGGCAATAAGTTTCCTTGGGCAAACCAAGCACAGGAGAATGGAAAACTCGCATTCCAAGCCTAGACAGCACTGAATAGGCCACAAGGCAAGGGCCAATCATTGTGCTGTGCCATGGCGACCCCCGCCACCACTTGGGCGGCCACTTATGAATTGCCAAAAAGGGGGAAATGCATCATCATCCAAAAAAGAGAGAGGGAGGAGAGAGAGAACAAAAAAGGACACCAATTTGCATTCCCTAATGTATATATATATATAGATGCACATTTAGAAATAATTATAATTTCAGAAGAAATGCAATATATCTCGCCATAATATGGAAGACTGACCAGGTGAGGTGTGTGTGCCTTGCTCAAGTGCTGTTGGTGGGCAACTTCAAGGCCCAGCTCTTCCTTCTGGTGGTTCTTTATCTTTAAACTGGACTTGAACTGGACAGTGTGTCGAACAGAGGACACCTTCAAAACAGAGGCCAGCCTTTCAAATAAAGAATTGTCCTTTGTGAAGTGGGACACATGGCCACCCTAGTCCTCCCCCCACCCCACCCCCCTGGAACTATGTAATCTCTAGAATATTTTTGTAGGCAATATAGTTTTCCAGTCCTTGGGTTAAAAGTCCTCTACAACAATTTCTTTTGGGTGGGTCTAGGCCACATTTTAAAGGAACAGCCCCTAAAATCAAATTTTGAACCTGGTCAGTGTAAGAGTCTTTCTTTCTAAAACAACTTCAAGAGTTGCAGAACCTTTTTAAAAAAATAAAAGGTGGCTCTCCTGTCAAAACCCTGGTTGATCTGTGGAATGCCAAGATGACCCGGGTGGTTGACACGATTGCTGCTGAGCACCCTCTCCAGAGTAGAGCTCGTGCAGCTCTATGGTGTATTCCAGAGCTGAGAGTGATGAAGCAAAATAGGAGATGACTTGAGTGGAGATTGAGAAAAACTCCTAGTGGATGCAATCAAACACGAGTGGGCCTATGGTCACATATATTCAGGGGCAGTGAGGGCGGCAAAGAAACAACATGTTGCTGCCTCGGTTGAATGAATCCTCTATGTGCTGCCCATCAGAGCTTTTCAGGGTTGTCTGGTTTCGGGATTGCCTATTACATGCCGGCCCAAAGGACACTGGTGATCTGTCTGCACGTGTGCTCGTGTGCTACTTGCTGTCCTGTTGGACAATGCTGTTCTTTTGCATTCTGCAAAAGACTATCCTAGTCTAAGTATTTAAGCCCTTAAACAGAAGCATTTCAACCTTCTTAAAATAAAAAAAGTGGAATTGATCTACCCACACAACTACAGTAAGAGCAGCTTCACAAATCTGCAGTGCCATTTCTTAAGTGGCTTCTGAATAACTGTTTGAGCCTCTACCAGACAGGTGTCAGAACACAAGAGCACATCAGGGGACATAATAAAGGTAGCTCCTCAAGACTTTCATGCCTTTTACAATGTGCTTGAAAGCAATCATGCCCTTTTCAGGATGAATTAGTTTCTTTTTGAGGGGACATTGTGACCCGCCTGAGTTCTTTGTCACTTGTAATGATAGGCCTTGGTGTGTTTTTTTGAGATTTCGGAAAGCAGCAGAGATGCGAATTGGCCACAAATGGGGCTAAGTGGCCTGGCTCAAAGGCCCCCTAGAGCTTGAGAGAAAAGGATATGCAAGAGAGAAAAAAGAGGCGGATGAAAAGTGGAATGCATGGGTTGGATCCAACCCTCCCACCAGTGGAACTACGCGTGCATGTCCCTTCTTCCCTGCAGCTCCCTCCATGTAGCTCCCTCCATGTGTGCCCCAAATCTGGCCCAGGAGGGTCCCCCAACCCTCTGGATCAGATCTGTGGAGTGTGTGGGGGACTGCAAGGGGGAAAGGGGAAATCTGTTCCCTTCTGCTGGTGGAATGATGCAACTGGATACAACCCTGTGTGACCAAGGAAAATTAGTTGATTTATCACTTGCCTTTTAAATTTAGGTGATTACATTTAAACCACTTTGCACATTACTGCACTGTGGACACTCCACCAATGTAAGCACATTTTTCTCATCTCTTACTCCAGGAACATCAAAATCCCAAAGCATTGGAGAGGGACACACTCCCTTCCTAGGCCCAGCACTATGCCTATAATATTTTCACTGGAAAACCTATCAGTTTTTCAAATACTCCTCTCCATCATAAGAACGTAAGAACTGCCCTACTGGATCAAACCAAAGCCCTATCTAGTCCAGCATCTTGTTTTGCACAGTGGCCACCCAGATGCCTATGGGAAGACCACAAGCAGGACACCAGGGCAATAGCCCTCTCCTGCAGTTGTTCCCCAGCGACTGGTGTACTTAGGCATATTGCTGCTGATCCTGGAAGTTGCATATAGCCATCATGACTAGTAGCCACTGATAGCCTTATCCTCCATGAAATTGTCTAATCCCCTTTTAAAGTTGTCCCAGGTGGTGGCCATCATTACATCTTGTGGTAGCAAATTCCATAGTTTAACTGTGCACTGTGTGAAGAAGTACTTCCTTTTATCTGTCCTGAATCTCCCACCAATCATCTTCATAGGATGACCCAGTTCTAATATTATGAGAGAGAGAGAAAAACTGCTCACGACCCACTTTCTCCACATAATTTTATGCACCCCTGTAATCTCCCCCTGCCTTACTTGTCTTTTCCGAAAACTTAAAAAACCCCAAAGCTTGTAACCTTTCCTAATAGGGCAATTGCTCCAGCCCCCTGATCATTTTGGTTGCCCTTTCCTGAACCATTTCCAGCTCCACAACTTCCTTTTTTGAAGGGTGGCTGTCTTAACATGCCATCCTCCCACATCTTTTATTACTGTTATTTATAAGGCACCATCAATGCACATGGCACATTACCAGAATACAAAAGGACTGCTCCCTGCCCCAAGGAGCTTACAATCTAAAGCTCAATGCAGGGGAAACAACAGGGGAAGGGAAGGGAAGGGAGTTTATTGTATGCAATATCAGTCCTACTTAGAGTAGACTCATTAAAATGCATGGCAATTAAGTTAGTAAGTCCCAGTTATTGCAGTGGGTCTTAACATTAAATAGGGCAAACACTGAATGCAACTCAATGTATTTCACCAGCATCACCACTGCCCTCACCACCAGTTCCATCACCCCACAGGTCTAAGCAATTCCATGTAGCTCCCAACTCCCCATCACTTAAGCCATCTTCCTATACACCACCGCTTTGCTCTCTAAATTCCTTTCACATGCTAAAATAGCTGTGTACCCTCCAAGTCTCCAACACCGGCTACAGGAAGTTTGTTTTTTTTATAAGAACTTACCAAAATTCACTAATTTTGTCATATTTGGGGATTTTTAAAAAAGGCTTTGAGTGTTTCGCTCTTAAAAGTCTGGGTTTGTATCCCTGAGCATCCAACCAGGCTAGTGCTGAATTACTGTCTTTTTTTCCTGAAAGTCTCCTCATCTTTAACAGGCTGGTAGAGAGCATGGTCCTCCCATGCTGGCTGTACCTACATGATTTGGCTGGTGCAGATGAGTGAGGATTTAATTTCCGTTTGTTTTTCATGAGAATTTACCGCAATTCACAGAATTCTTCTTACTTGGGAGAGATAGAACTTGAGATTTAAGAAACCTGAATGTGGGAGAAAGCAAAACAGACAGATTAACCCATCTGTAATTCATTTCTGATTGGAATTTACCAAACTTTGCAAATTTCTTCGTATGCAAGATAGAAAGAGTGTGCGATTTTTAAAAATTTTGAATGTGGGAGAAAGCAAAACTCACGGATTCATCCCTCCCTGCTCAAGATGCCATGGGGCCTGCAAAGCACACGTGCTCTATCATGGTTCTATGCTCTTGTCAAGCTAGATGCATTTTTAAAACAAAGAAAGCAATCCCTCGCTTCCTGCTGCCATCACTGCAATCACACATTTCTGCAGTTCTAACCATTCAGTGATTTGGATGGCTTTAAAAAGGGATTGGACAAATTAATGGAGGAGAAGGCTATCCATGGTTACTAGTCCTGATGGTTATATGCTACCTCCAGTATCAGAGGCAGTATTCATATGTACAACAGTTGCTGGGGAACATGGGTGGGAGGGTGCTGTTGCACTCATGTCCTGCTTGCGGGTTTCCCGTGGGCAGCTGGTTGGCCACTTTGTGAACAGAATGCTGGAGACAAGATGAACCCTTGGTCTTATCCAGCATGGTGGTTCTTATGTTCTTATGATTTATGCTGGAGTCCTAAACCACCATACCTGGGATTATGCCCTATTCAACTCAGTGGAGCTTACTTCGGAGTCGACATGTATAGGATGATTGCACTGTTTAGTCCTACCTTGCTGCTGCACTGCATGGTTCTGGGTATGACCCTATTCTAGCCACTTATTCAGCAAAAGTCAAATTCCATAGGGCTTCTCCAGAGCCAAAGTATGTCAACCAAAATCTCATCTGAGAGAAGAGAGCTGTAGCTCCTGGGATGCTTTTCTGTGACTCTGCAGTTTGCCAGGCTGACTGTTGCAGTCCAAATTATGTGGCCATCAGATGGGGCCTCTCCTTAAGTCCTGGCCTTGGCAAAGGAATCATGAAACAAACTGCTGACTGTACTGTATACTTCTGATAGATGGTGTCTGCCTTCTCTCTGTTCCTGGATATGGTTGTGTGCAAGGTTCAGACTATTCCCCCCCCCCCCCAATCCAGTTTATCTTGGCCACACTGTAATCAAGCAGAGGTCCCCTATGAAGCCAGGGGAACAGGTGATCTGAATGCCAGCAGGCGAAATAATGTTTGTGAGCTGGTGTAAGTCCATGTATTTTTCTCTCCCCAAAGCATTGAAATGCACACATTCGGGCAGGGGTGCACAACTTGTTACCCAGGGGCCATATGCGGCCCCCAAGTCCTTAACTGCAGTCTCCCATGAGTGCCCTGACCCCCTGCCATCAAGTACTCCTTAATTTCCTGCCTTCTCTCTCCACCCTCTCCCTCAGCAATAGATTGCTCTTTCCTCACTGGTAGCAGCAGCAGCAGCAGCAAGGAAAGGGTGAGCTGTATCAGGATTGCTGGGGGAGGTGCTCTACTTTCTCTCCCAGAGATCCTCATACAGACTGATCATTTCCTGCTGCTTCTAAGAATACAGATAGAACGATCTGTATCAGGATCGCTGGGGAAGGGGTGGAGAGAAGGCTCCTCAGAGAGATGACTCTTTCCTCACTGGTAGAAGCCACGGGAAAATGAGCCATTGGATGAGGCTCTCTGGGGGAGAAAGTAGAGTGCCTCGCCTCTCCACCCCTTTCCTCATTGGGCTGAAAAGGTTGTGCACCCCTGCATTAGGGCACTGATGACTGGCTTGTTTCAAATGAATAATAGTCCATCTTAGTCCATTAGCCAGTGTGGCGTAGTAGTGAGAGTGTTGGACTGGGACTCAGGAGATCCGGGTTCTAGTCCCCGCTCGGCCATGAAACTCACTGGGTGACTTTGGGCCAGTCACTGACTCTCAGCCTAACCTAACTCACAGGGTTGTTGTGAGGATAACATGGAGAGGAGGGGGATTATGTAAGCCGCCTTGGGTTCCTTGCAGGAAAAAAGGCGGGGTATAAATATAATAAATAAATACATTTATTCCACTCTTGCCCTCATTGTTATGTTAGTAACACTCACAAGGCACTCCGTCATTTTGACAACATTTAAACCACACTTGTCACTTTTAACGGGTCACACAAATGCAGGGCAATAAATATATATGTGTGTGTGTGTGTATATATTGCTGTGTTTGTGAATTTGGATGAGCGATAACTTGGAGGGAATTTTGCCTTCCTCTGATTAATTCCATATAGGGCTGTTTTCAAACTGATGTGAAACTTTTATTGGCCCAGACAACAGCAAAGTTAATCAAATGTCAGAACAGAGGGGTGGGGATATTCACCTTGGCTTTCTCTAAGGAGAAGACAATGGTCAGAACTCAGAACAATGCTCAGTGAAGATAAATTTCTACCTGTACATAAGGTGCAATCCTATGCATGTTTAGACAGAAAAAAGGCCTCCAACTCACAGCATGCCCCAGCCAGCATGACTGGCTGGGGCATGCTGGGAGTTGGAGGCCTTTTTCCTGTCTAAACATGCATAGGACTGCGCCCATAAGACCCTCATTTTTGGGGTCAGCTCTCAACTGATCAGCTGACCATCCTGAAGGTGAGCCGGAACTACCAAGAGCAGATTTATTCATTTATTTTATAATTACATACCACTAGAGATGTCGGAGAAATCCAAAATGGACTGAAATGAGTTTAAATTCCTAAGAATCCGACCCGCGGATTCCACAGCAGACCGACTTTTCCCAAGTCATGTGGTTTATGTGGACCTGTGGACCATTTTTTTATTTTCTGAAATTTTATGCAAATGTAGTCATAGAAAAATATGAAAAATTAAAAAAACACAGACCAAAATTTCGCATTTTCCCCATAGGCAAAAAAGTGAAAATATGCATTTTTCAGGGATTTGTGCATTTGGGGGAGGGGGGATTTGTGCATTGTCAGGAGTGCAAATATGCGCAAGTGTGAATTTGCACAAAATCCGATTCGATCAATGAGCGGATGATGGAACAAAAGGTGCCCAACAACCCACAAAATGTAGATGGAATCGGATTTTATAACATCCATGCATCCCTACATACCGCTTCCCATTTTAAAAAAATAAATCCCGAAGCAGTTTACAACAAATCATAAAACAATACATCTTTATAAAAAACACAACAACATTTAGACCAGTTAATGGTTTGGGGAAAGGCAGGGTAAACGAGTACCGTAAGTTTTTAATAATCGTCAAAAGCACATGATCATTGCTGCCTGACGTATCACAGAGGGGAGGGTCATGTACTCACCTTCTTGGGACGTCCTTCTTGGGACTGAGTAAAAAGAAGCATCGAGCTGACTATGTTGGTCAGGCATTCATCCAGGTTAGAGACAGACCTTAGAGCAGTGTTGTCCAACCTTGGGTCCCCAGACGTTTTTGGTCTACAACTCCCAGCATGCCCCAGCCAGCTATGCTGGCTGGGGCATGCTGGGAGTTGTAGGCCAAAAATGCCTGGGGACCCAAGGTTGGACAACACTGCCTTAGAGGGTGGGCAGACACAAGGTATATGAAATTGTGTATATCTGAGAAGGAAGGAAGGAGAAAAGCATTACCAATAGCAAAAAGAACTATAAGCCTCAAAACAAAATGAGATCACTCTGAATTCTTGAGTCTAATGCTCCCCGCCGCTTCCCTCTCCATGCAGTCCCCAAGGATCTCATGAGGAGGTTCTTAGAAAACTGCAGCTGGCTCGCTAGATGGGAATGTACACTGTTATGGCTCCATCAGCCCAAAGGATATCATTCAGTAAGTCTTGGCCCTTGAGATGTTACGAGCTTTGGACGGACACAGCCCCTACTTTCAATGCAAGTGTTCTCATTTGAAAGTAAATGGCCCTCTGTGTATTTAAACGGATCCTGAGGAGAGCTGTGAAAACAGTACATTTCAGGCTGGGCCAAATGCAGAGACAGCAAGACTCCTTAGACAGAGCGGTAGGAGACAAGTTGGCAGATGGGTAGGATTGCAAGCAGTGTTTCCTAATGTTTCACCCATCTCCTATTTTAAGGAATACCACTCCGAACCTTGCAATCAGGGCAGGGGTGGGCAACTTGTGGCCTTCCAGATGTTGTAGGACTGCAACTCCCACCATTCGCTATGCTGGCTACTGCTGATGGAAGTTGCAGTCCAACACTACCTGGGGGCCCAGAAGTTGCCTACTCCTGTTTTAGATCATTACAGATTTATTTTAGAGTATTCCCAACTTTAGAGCATTCCATAACTTCCCCCCCATGGATGTGAAAGCAGTGTGTGTGTGTGTGAGAGAGAGAGAGAGAGAGAGAGAGAGACAGACAGACAGACAGACAGACAGACAGACAGATTTGAGTCAACAAATGGTCAAGTAACAGCATGGAAGTGGGCCTTCTCGGTAGTGGCACCAACGTTCTGGAATGCTTTTTCACGTGTGGTCTGAGAGGCAGAAACTGTGGCAAACTGTAAACACTTCTTGAAGACACCCCTGTTTACTCAGGCTTTCCCTGATGTGTAATTGCACTGTTTTATTGTTTCTGTAGTGTTTTTAATGTATTTATATTATCTTGTATTGTTGTATATTGGTTTTTATACTGTATTTTATGTATTTCTTATGCCTAACAACTTTTAACTTGTATATTGTTTGTTCTGTATGGGTATGCGATAGCCTGCTTGGTTGATGCTTAAATAAATGGAATGGAATGAATGTAAACTGCTTAGAGATCTTATGATAGCAAATGGTAGATAAACAGTTTAAATAAAATAAAATAAAATAAAATAAATAAATAAATAAATAAAGATAAGATGGGAAAGAGTTCTTTCCAGAGGAAAATCACAGCCTCTGTGACGGCTTTGCATTAAATGCACCCCACCTGGTGCATGGGGTGCCGACTGAGAAGCCACACCGTTGCGTGTCAGCTGTAGTTTGAGCCTGAGGCATCCAGGCCAGGCACTTCTCCCTTATAGACCCATTTGGTCCTTGTGGTCAGCTGGAGAGGCCTCCTGGGGGTGCCACATAATCCTGAAGTCCACTCCGCATTTTGGGGGAGAAGAGCATTTAGTGTGGCAGTGCCCATTATGTGGAATATTCTTCCCCTGATGTGAAACATTGTGCCAGCAATTCCTATTTTTATGCACACATTGAAGACATGCCTCTGTGTACGAGCCTTCCCAGCTTAGTTTAGCCTACCATGAATTTGACTCTTTTGGACAGTGTAGATATTGTATATGGATGTTATGTATTACTTTTATATAGTATGTTTTACTATTTGTGCATACCGCTTTGAGATCTTTAGATGTAAGTGGTTTATAAATACTCATAAATAAAATAACATATGTCAAGGTATGGGGAAGATCTGCTGAGGTGCCAACGGGAGAAGTCTGCCAAAGCCTCGGTTGTAGGACACATTGGGTGCAGGGGGCTCACCCTTTGCATGTATCTTGACTTGGGAGGAAGTTACTGAGGTTCACCATAACGGCTCCATTTCTTGGGAACTCTAGAGGTCAGGCAGGCGCCAACATTGTATTGTTTCCGGCAACACCTGAAAACACTTTTATTTCAGGAAGCCTTCCTGATCTAACCAGTCACAGTTTTATTGTTAAGATTTTATTGAGCTTGTTTTCACCATATTGTTGAATTCTTTTACTTGTTTTATCTTTTATTGTTCACCACTCCGAAATCTCCATACTGGAATATGGAGCGGTATATAAATCTTGTAAATATAATAATGGGAAGATGAGGTCCTTGTGATCAAGAACGATGCTGGGTAAAATCAAATGGAATGTGACCAGGGATGTTGAAGAGTCCTTGGTCTCGAGTCACGAGTCAAGTCATGAGTCTTTGGACCCGAGTCTCGAGTCCGAGTCCTTGGTCCAAAATGGTGACTCACGAGTCCCGAGTCACTCTCAAAGCTGACTCCATGAGTCCCTATTAAAATCAATGGGGTTTTCCCCCAACAAAATAAGGCTACTTCAGATGTGTGGCTTAAATAAATTCTAGGCACAAGTGTGCCTTTTTATTTCAAAACTCTGCAACTGATTTTGGCAAGAACAGACCAGGCAGAAAAACCCAAAATAACCAGGCAGGCAGAGGAGGCAGGGAACCCCAAAGCAGGCAGGCAGAGGCCTTTGTCTTGGACAATTCAAACTCTGGAACTGGTTAAGAAGAGACCAGGCAGGCAGAGGAGGCTGGGAACCCCAAACAGGCAGGCAGAGGCAGCCAAACCCAAAATGTCTGAAAGATTGCATTTTAGGGAAATGATTTTAAAAAATAAACTTGCTGTACTTCCTAAAACTTATTCATGTTGCATTTGAGGAACACGGTTTTTTCTAAATGTTTAGCCCCCATTCTGGAACGGTGAGATCTCATCACAATTCCACCCTCACTGAACACCCGCTCCACTGGTGATGAACTTGCTGGAACCAGAAACACACTCAGAGCAGCCACACAGAGTAATCTCAGCCTGAGGTCATTCTTCTGCCTCTCCCAAGTATGCAACACATCAATCAAAATAAATCTTGACACACTGTTGGGGCTGCACTCCTGGTAGCCGTCCATAGTGGCCGAGCAGCGGCACACCTCGCTTCCATGCGCTCTTCACCAGCAATCACGCTCCTCTCCACTCCTTCTGGCACAGCCCAGGGATGTTGAAGAGTCCTTGGTCTCGAGTCCCGAGTCGAGTCTCGAGTCCCATTAAAAATATTGGGACTCGAGTCCGAGTCGAGTCAGAGGGGGGACTCAGTCCGACTCACGAGTCGAGTCCTCGAGTCCGAGTCCCCATCCCTGAATGTGACCATGCTTTTGAATATATAACTTTATATCTTCAGACTAAAACTTACAGCTTTCATGTCAGTCAGTACAAAAAACCCAAAACAGAACCAAACATGTTTTGACCATAGGTCTTCCTCAGTGGTCTCATATATGGCCACCAGTTGGCTATATGTATCCAAAGGTATGTACTGCCAAGCTTGTTGTCTTGAGACTCCGAGAGGAGGCGTCGCATCAAAGGTGTCCCAACACTGTGATAGTGTAAAATGGGACGGTGGCGAAATGCTACGCCACCTTCCGATTTTGGATGCTCTGCCCAATGCACAGTGCTACCGGCCAGGTGGGCCGGATTAGGATATCCCGCACTCCATCCCTTTGCAGGTCATTGAATGTCAATAAATGTGGCCCATTCCATTTAAATCCCATCAGCTTGTCTCGACTCTTTATTTCCACCTACACTCGCAAACGGCCACTAGTTGGCTTTATGTATCCAAAGGTATGTGCCACCCCCAGGAGGCCTCTCCAGCTGACCACAAGGACCAAATGGGTCTATAAGGGAGAAGTGCCTGGCCTGGGTGCCTCAGGCTTCCCAAAATTACAAAGAATGATGTGTTTTTTCAGCACAGAGTGTTTGAGATGTTGTTTGACTCCCACTGGAGAGAATCAAGATGAATAATCTGCAGGAAGTGCTGAACTATGGAATCACTTGCAACATTTAATCCTGAAATGGTTAACGTTTTTGGCATAAAGATTTGTAGCTGTTTGTTTTTTCCTTGTCTCATTATTGTGAGAATAAGCAGGCCTGCCATAATCTTGTGAGCAGCTAAAACAGCCTGTCTTGCACCTCTGACAAATTGCACATTTTAACAAATGCGTAACTGTGCTTTGTTAGAAAAAGGAGGGCCTCATTATGATGTCAGGTGCTTTGAATTCTTTCTAGTGTATTTTTAGGCCTGCCATAAACACATGAAGTTAAATTTTTCATCTCAACAGCGGGACTGTAAACTCTTCTGACAATTGGTTGTGTACGAGTTTGAGAAGCCAGGTCAAGTAATTGGATTAATGTGCTCCATTCCTGAGTCAGCCTACCAAATTAGTCAATGGGATGAACACTTGGCGCATACTGTGATTAGGGTTTAAGGCCAAGGTCTGCCTGTTTTCCTATCCCAAAATGGCTCCTTCTGCATTAGTAAAAATATTTGGCAATCCCTGTACTTATTGACCTGTATCTCCAGAGGAACCCACGCTGCTGTCAAAGGTTAAGAGAGGAGAGGCCATCCAAGGTAATAAACCTACCCTGGCCTTACAAGGGTCCTCACAGTTCCCCCCTCCCCTTGCTCTCTATAGTTACAGAAAGCTGTGGAAAACTAATGTGTCATCAGGGTAAAGGCCAGCAAAGACTCAAGAGACGTGCTGAATGGGCAAAAGCAATAGTGATGCGGAGAAGTGGAATATTATAATGGAAATTGCCACTTCCATTATGTCTCTTCCCAGTCTTTGTGGACACCAGAGGAAGCACTCTTGAGGATGCCACATGCTCCTGAGGTTCGCCTCAGGAGCGCTTACAGTAGAGCATTTAGTGTCCCATCACCCACCCTTTGGAACGCATTACCAGCTGTCATCCCAGACTGAGGGGAGATATGATAGCACTCTTCTAGTACTTAAAGGGTTGTCACACAGAGGAGGGCCAGGATCTCTTCTCGATCATCCCAGTTTGCAGGACAAGGAATAATGGGCTCAAGTTACAGGAACCCAGATTCCACCTAAACATCAGGAAAAATTTCCTGACTGTCAGAGCAATAAGACAATGGAACCAACTATCTAGGGAGGTGGTGGGCTCTCCCACTCTGGAGGCATTCAAGGTGCAGCTGGACAGCCATCTGTCGGGGATGCTTTGACCTGGATTCCTGCGTTGAGCAGGGGGTTGGAACTCGATGACCTGGTAGGCCCCTTCCAACTCTACTTTCTATGATTCTATGATTCTATGATTAGACAGGGCCCCACAGTTCTGACATATAGATGTCTCAAGACCCATATCTTCACACAGGCTTTCCTTGAAGCATGACCCAGCTAGCCATTGGCATCTGCAGGAGGGGCAAGGGGCTACAGTTTTACTGGTGATTAGTATTTTTTTTATTATTGTATAGTTTTATTGTTATATTTTATGGTTGTTTTGATGCAATATAAACATCGAAAACTGGGAAGCTCTGGCCCATGAACGATCTAAATGGAGGTTGGCCTTTCACAAAGGTTCCATGGACTTTGAAGAAGCCCGAGTGCAAGGTGAAAGGGAGAAACGTGCTAAGCGAAAAGCACGTCAAATGAATCCTTTACAGGATTCTATCTGTATCTTCTATCTGGTAACCTGTGTCCTCACTGTGGGAAGCTGTGTGGATCTAGAATTGGCCTCCACAGTCACTTACGGACCCATCGCTAGAGTCTACACAATCTTCTTTAGAATTTCCTCCTTTTATCCCGGAAGACAATCTTACTCGGTCACGAGTGATCGCCTGATGATGATGACTGTATGTTCACTGCTTTGAAACTTTGTGAAAAGCAGTGTATAAATCTGATTAATAAATAAGGAAATAAATAAATGATAAATAAAAGAAAGTCTAGAAGGACCTTGAAGGTTTTCTAGTATAGCTTCTAGCTGGATCAAGATCCTCCCTACACAAATATCACTATTGAATGTAATGGGAGAATATAATTTATAATCTTCAGGAGTTTAATGAAAGAAAGACACCAGGTCATATTGCCTGAGCCAACTTCGTGATAATGGGAGGTTCCAGAATCAACTTCCTGCCTCATTGAATCACAAGGCTGTATCTGGATTTGGAGATAGAGTGAGTAGATGTCATTGTCTGACCTAGACCCAGGCCAGGATGACTCTTCAGATGAAGAGCCTGAGATTGCAGAGCCTGAAGGCCACATGGAACCCCTGATGCCAGGCCCCTCCAACATCTGTAGGGAAGCTACAGTGGGCCCTTCAACAGTGGTGGACCCTGAGGAACCCATGGACGGGGGCCCTGAGCAGTGTGCCTGACCTGTGGTTTCAGAGGAGAAGGCTGAGCAACTGCATAGCCTGAGAGACTGCCAGCACCAGAAGGTGCAGGCACAGGCTGCTACTTGGAGGCAAAGTGCAAGCCTCAAGGCCCAAAACAACTGAGTTCCCCTTGAGTAAAAAAGCCTACTCAGGGGTAAAGGTACTCCTCATGAGTAAGACTTCTGCCACAGTGTAGATGACTTGCTGCTGAGCCTTGGTGGAGCTCTGGCTATGTACGCTTTCAGTTGGGACTTGCTAGCTGCTGGAATAATGGCTTTCTTTCTGCCAGTTCCATTGCCTTGAACTCTGTTGCTTTGAGACTGATCCTCCTGCTAGACCCTGTTCTTTGGACTGCTTACCTGTTGTTGTTGTTTTACCTTGGCTATGTCTCAGACTTCTTTTGGAGCTCTTTCTTGACCGGTAACACTGTATCCTTAATCTTTGACTCCTTATTGGCTACTCCTGCTTTGAACTGCCTTTGTACTAGACCAGTGTTCTCCAACCAGGGCCGGCGCTACCTGCTAGGCAGACCCAGGCGGCTGCCTAGGGCGCGTGGCGGAAGAGGGTGCAGAGTTTCTGCGCCCCTTCCTTGCCTCCGGAGCGCTCCTGCCCTGCCTGCCGCCTCCGCTGCGCCTCCCTGCCCGCTTGCTGGCCGCTGCCGCCGCCGCTGCACCTCCCCCCCGCGCGCGCCTGCGTTCCCGCCCGCCCACCAACCACCTACCTACCTTCCTGTCGTAAAGCGCGGGGGTCCCATCGCGTCGGAGGCGGCGGCAGCAGCAGCAGCCAGCAGCCAGCAGCCAGCAGCGGGGGCGGGGGGAAGGTAGGTGGTGGCGGCGGCGGCGCGGGGGGGGGGTTGCAGAGCAGGGCTGCTTTGCTCCGGAGCCCCCCCCACGGCACGAGGGGGGGCGCTAAATATAATTTGGCCTAGGGTGCCAAACAGCCCTGCACCGTTCCTGTCTCCAACCTTGGGTCCCCAGATGTTTTTGGCCTACAACTTCTGGCATGCCCCAGCCAGCAAAGCTGGCTGGGGCATGCTGGGAGTTGTAGGCCAAAAACATCTGGGGACCCAAGGTTGGAGAACACTGTACTAGACTGATACAATCACGTTTGACCTTCTACCTATCTGCTGCGATTTGCCCCATAGTTGGGCCAGGACTAAGCCTGACCCAGCCATAGCAGGATAGTGGATGTGGTTTATAGGGATGGGAATAGAACATTCAAGTGGCCTGGGCTTCTTGTTCTCTTTTCTTTGTAATATCCGAAATAGAAAACTTGCAACTTCCCAGCGTGTGGATAATTCATGCATTTTACTATTGGACGCTGCAAAGAAGTACAGAAAACAGGGAGTGTGCGTCAGAATGCACTGTCTCTTCATCATTTAATTTATTTCCGATGTTCAGGCTGTGAGTGCTACGAACACTCACAGTGGGGTGAAATGGCAGCCTGCATCAGAGCTCGCCAAGATGGAAAATAAGTTTTTTGGAAAATAAACATGGCAACTACCAACTGAAGGGAGAGACCATAGGAGCACCAATGAATATTTTTCACCCACCCCTGAAAGGTGAAAGAGGGAAGGCAGTTTCAGCTCTTCTTTTACACTCACGATCCTGCCCCAATTCAGGCTAGGCTGGGGGATTCTGGGAGTTGTCGTCCAACACGTCTGGGGGGCACCAGGTTAGAGAAGGCTGAGATAGATATAGGGTGGTCAGGTGTCCTACTTCAGAGGACAGTATTTTGGACAGCTGGCAGAGGACAGCCCTCTATTTGAAGGTGTCCCTTATTTTAAGAGGTCTCCAGTCCACATCTGGTTAAAAAAAAGCAACCTACAAGGAGAGAGAGCAACACAGGCCTTAAAGTTGCCCATCAACACATAGCACCTGGCCAGCAGATCCACAGGTTGTCTAGTCAGTCTTCTCCACTATGGTGGGATGTATTGTATTTCTAAATAAATTATAGTTATTTCCAAATTTGCATCTATGTGTATACATTTGCATATGGGAATTTAGGCAAATTGGTGTCCTCTGTTTTGATGATGCATAAGTGGCTACCCTAGATAGATGGTATAAGCAAGCAATAGCTTTAGGGTACAGAATGCATGTTTAGACAGAAAAAAGTCTTACAACTCCCAGTAAACCCCAGCTAGCCATGCCTGTACCCTTGGTTGTAGCATCAACTCAGGATCTCCCATGAGGACGTGCACTTACTAAAAAAATATATTTCTGCTTTGGGTTCATTCTTTGCTTGTTTCCTTTGCTTGCCGACTCCTTGAATGCAAGCTGCAGTTGAGTAGGCAAGGTCAGCCAGAGATCCACTATCAGTCAAACCAATCACAGCCACGCACTTCATAAATGTCTTTCATTTGCAACCTACAAGTTGGTCAGGTTATGTGGGTTTTTTGGTCTATTTTTAACCCAGCAATCTGTCATTGGGGGCTTTAAGGAGCTCTTAGCTACATGCCTCAGGATTTGTAATGTAATAGCAGAGTATATTATAGGATTTCCTCTACCACTTTTTAGAAACAGCAGGTGCGATGTCAGCATTCAATGTTGATAACAAAATGCAGATACCATCACAAATCCATTGCATAACACACCTAACCTTGGAGGTATTATCTCTGCCAGATGATCAACAAACATGGAAAGTACAAATCTCTTGTTTGGCACTTCATGCTAACAATTGTCTACAGAGAGGACATCAGCGGTCATTAGGGCAGGGATAGCTTTTCTTAAAACAAACAACCTATAACTATACTGCATTGTTAACCATTTCAGGGCCTTCCAGACCAAAGGATCAGGAGCTGTTTGGATCTGTGGACAGCTGCCCCGTGTGGTAACCCACTGAAATGCAGGTTGCAGCTTCTCAGTGAAATGCCCTCAAGCCCTGGACTGAGGTAGGGTGGGCATTCAGGCATAGCCCCCAAAAAGAGGACACCGATTTCCACAACATTGGCATATGCTAATTTATATAGAGTGATGCAAATTTAGAAATAATTTCTATAATAATTACTATAATAATTACCTGCTTAAAGTACATGTGTCCATGGTGGAGAAGGCTGTGACCTGTTGCCCTGCTCAATCAGCTGTTGTCCAGGTGCTGACTCGTGATGGCCCCTGCACTCCCTCCCTTCTTGTGGTCCTTTACCTTTAAACAGGCTTTGGACTGGATAGCCCTTCGAACAGAGATGATCCTCTGCAAAGTAGGACACATGGCCACCCTAGACTGAAGGTGCTTCCAGGAGGAGGGACCCTAGCACTACCCATCAGAAGGCATTGTGCAGCCATTCCATCTTTTCCTCCTTAACAGGTTTTCTTCAGTAAGTAAAAAGACAGGAGAGCACAGGTGGATTACTGAGTGGAAGACAACGATGTCTGGACCACCTGCAAAATTCCATGAATGAGGCAGGGTGGTGGGACCATAAAAGTAACCTCATCTGGAAGCAACGTGACTCAGTCCACCTAGGCTGACCACTAGATTCTTCTGGACAGGAAGGAGTATAGAGGACTTCCTGTTCCAGTTGAGCCTTGCTTCAGCAACAAGGTCTTCCTGAGCTCTGGTGTGTCCCTGTATCTTTGGTTGTTCTTTGCTCCTAATGTCTGGCTTGCTTCTCCACCCTGCTTCCTGGTTTCTCCTTTGGTTCTGACTTACTCTTCCATCCTGACTATAGAGGCCCAGCCCTGACATAAAGTCTCTATAAATTAACTGTTCTACACGGTTAACACAGTATGTCTGTGTTATAATATAAGGATCTGTATACAATTATAATGCCACATGACTGCAAATATCATCTGCCCATTCATCTCTCTGTCCACGTATAGCAATTTATCACTGGCAATGTTATTTGTGATCGTGGTGCTCCAGATCTTCCTCTTCATTGATCAGCTAACAGTATGTGGGGATGTTCTCCAGGCTCTTCCCAGCTGAATCCATGCTACAGTTAGCAACAGATGTGTAGCCATAGAACAGTATGGTCTCTTCCCACCTGGTCTTCAACATGCCCCGAAAGCATTACCAAAGGGTTTAATTGTAACTCAAAGCCTGTAATGTTTTAAATGCTCAAAATAATATCTTCTATATGGGCAAAGTTACCCCTTCTTCTCTCACATCCTCCAACATACATCTGATGCATTTGGAAACATTTTAAATATTTTAACCAAGGTATTAATCCAGTCAAGGATGGAGGCACTGTGGATAGGGGGGGAAATGGCTGATCTGGGTAGAAGGATGCAACCAGTTCTGGATAGGATTGCACTCCCCCTGAAGGACCAAGTTTGCAGTTTGAGGCCTTCTTCTGGACCTGGCACTGTCTGTGGAAGCACAGGTGCTGATAGTGGCCAAGAGTGAATTTATCAGCTTAGCTGGTATGCCAGGTACAATTTTACCTAGAGAAAATGAATCTGGCCGTGGTCATGCATGCACTAATAGAACATATTACAATAGTCTAGTCTATGTGGGGATCCCTTTGAAGATTACCTGGAAACTTCAACTGGTGCAGAACGTGACTGTGTGTGTGTGTGTTGGGGGCCAGATGTTCAGAATATAATAATATATCGAATATAATATAATATACACAATATAATATAATATACATCGATGCTGCACCAGATGCACTTGTTATTGGTTCAGTTCCAGGTCCCATTCGAAGTGTTGATTTAAACAGGTTAGGGCCTGGTTATTTGAAGGACCACCTTCATATTGGAGCCCTACTCATTGGTCTGCCCTTAAGTTCAATTAGATTGGTGGGCGCTAACATGGCTTTCTCAGTAGTAGCCCCTACCATATGGAATTGCTCAGGAAAGCACCTTTGCTCAGTGGTGTATGCTTTACATACAGAACGTCTCAGGGCTAGAAAAACCTCTGCCTGAAACCCTGGAGAGCCGTTGCCAGTCAGTGTTGACAATACTGGAGATGGATCAATGGTCTGAGCTAGTATAAGGCAGTTTCCGATGTTCCTGTATTGCCTTTATTGGGTAAGCCTAACCACCTTCCACCCCCACACACAGATGCAAACTCCTGGATTGTCTGGGAAAACTTTAATGAGAAACTCCATCAAGAAATGAATATGAAGCTGCTAACTAAATGTCCGTTGATAATAATAAGTGCAAAGAATTTTCCTTGTACTATATTTGCACATTATAGGGATGGACATGCTAAAATTATGCTGAAGTCTGGAATACAGGAAACTGTATATTTTAATCCCCATTTTCACCCATACGCCCAACCACAACGACCCTGACACCAGAAACCCTCCAGCAATCCAAATAATTGTCACGGCTAAACTGGATCACATTGTTTCCTAAAACCCTACAAAACAGCCTTATTTTAACCCAGGGTTATTTTCATCACGGCTGTCATGCAATCCACCAGCTGTTAACTTCACTATGGAGATAGCAGCAACTTCCAGGAGAACATAAATCTAGATGAGGAACTCTCCCAGCAGGGTGGCCATGTGTCCTCTTTTACAGGGGACAGCCCTCTGTTTGAAGGCCTGTCCAGTCCAATTCCAGTTTAAAGATAAAGAACCTGAGAACTGTTGCCCATAGTTAGTCACCAAGGTAGCAAGCAAACTCAACAGGCAGGGGTCACCTGTTCACAGTCTTCTGCACTATGGTGAGATTTAGTGTATATTTCTATTTAAATTATGTATATTTTTCTAAATTTGCATTCACACACACACACACACACACACACAGTAAGCATATGAAAACTTCATGTAAATCAGTGTCCCCCTTTGTCCAGACACTGCTGTGAACAACTGCGGATGTGTTAAAATAGAAAGAGGTAAGATAACATGAATTTTATTTTTAATGGAAGATTATGTTGGACAAACCTGGCAGGGCCAACTCCTGGCTTGAGGATCCCTTCAACATAGTGCCCACTGGTCTCCCCCCCCCAAGTTCTGCAGAAGTTGCACCCCCCCAATTGGAGCGAACCCAAATGGCTGCCCTGCTGAGTGGGGTGCCAGATGACCACCATTTAAAACTTCCCCACTGTGTGATATTGCAGGAAATCTCAAATGCTGGCCTCGCCCCTCCCCCATTTCAGATCTTTCCATATTGAACTGGCGAGGGCTGAAAGGGAGTTCTACTGTTAAGGCAGGGTCCACAATCATGCTGGGAATTCTACCTGTGTTCAGGCTGAGGCTGAGCAAATTGAAATTGCGGTTTGGGAATGGTGCCTTGGGGCCACCCACTGTGTTCATGGCTGAACTGAAGCAGGATTTGAACTAGAGCCTTTCCAGATCAGAGTCACTAGGCTACACCAGCTGCAATATGATTGATGGAAATGGCCCATCTTATTTCCATTCTTACTTTCCTTTTTTCTCCAGATTTTTGCTTCCCTCAAGGATGCATACAGCCACAAAATTCTTGACGTTCACCATCTTCCCGGTTGTGAACAAAGCAGCTCCTGTTGGCATGGCAGTCCTTATTGACTTCTGTTTTAGGCAGCCTGTTTGGACTTGAGGATGGAGCACTTGAAGTTCAGTCAGATCAGCTTGCAGAGCTACAAAGTGAGTGCTTGCCAGAATGCTAGATAAGTGATGACCTTCAATGGACCATCAAACTATAACTGAAATGTAGGCTTGACATTGTGTCACAGTACAGTAGCATAAATAAGAAGTTGGCCATTGATCTGTTGATGACAGATATAAGTGCACGTATAAAGTGAGCGCTCTCTAAAAATAGAATGCATGTAGAAACTGTTTCAAGTGCCCAGCGTCTGGGCGTCTTATAAGTAGGTCACAGATGACCAATGGAATAAAATAGCAGCTGCATTGCTACTGTCAGTGAAACCCCAATATTTCATGACAACCCATGTGTTGATGTCCAGCTAAGGATGGAGTGCCTCCTAAGTGATAGGGTGAAATTCAGTCATCTGTGCTAGGGGGAAAGGACCACATTAAAAAAAACATAAGAAGAGCCCTGCTGAATCAGACCGATGGTTCATTTAGTCCAGCATCCTGTTCCCACAGTGGCCAACCAGATGCCTTTGGGAAGCCCATATGAAGACAAAAGCCCTCCCCTCTTATTGGCAGGGCTGGCATCAAGGGTAGGTATGGTTGGGCAGCTGCTGAGGGCTCACATCCCAGCAGGGGCCCACTGATGGCAAGAGTCCCTGGAGATGCTCCTCCTCTTCACTATTGCAACCTGCTTGTTCACCTGCTTCTCATCCTGACCCAGATGGTGGTGGTGAGAAGGAGGAGCAGTAGATGCCACTGCCTACTCGTTCACTGGCTCTCTGCCTGTTGAGCAAGCATGTGGTAGCAATGAGAAGAAAGAGGAGGAAGAGCAATCACAGCTAGTGACAATGGCAGTGAGAAGGTCGACTCACTGAAGGAGGGGGCCATTGAAGAAGACTTTCCCCAGGGCCTTCAAATACCTGGAGCTGGCACTGATGATTATTAGTGATGGGGGGGGGGATTCATCATAGGGTGACCTCCAGTAAATGTCCAGGCTTCCTTCTTTTCTCTTTCCTAATAATTTTAGGGAATGGGTGCTCAAATTTCCTTTAAAACAAAAGTCCCTAACCTACCTTTAGTCACACATAACCAGCAACATGTCATGGTCCTTCATGGCTGGGCAAAGTCCCATCTGCATCAAAAATACACCCAGTGGAGCCCAAAGGGACACCACAGTGTGAAATGTGTACACCAGGCATGTGGCTTACGCTGGCTCAGCTTGTCTGAGTGTGGAAAGCTAAGCAGGGTCAAGCCTGGTTGTTACTTGGATGGGAGACCCCTCCTCTAGTTTCCTGCATTGAGCAGGGGGTTGGACTCGATAGCCTTGTAGGCTCCTTCCAACTCTATGATCTATGAAATCTATGAAAGGATGCAGATTTGGATGCACATCAGCTTGCTTGTACATGAGGCTCAGGGCAACAGTCTCTGGCTCACACCGTTTCATAGGAAAGCTTGGAAATGCATCGACTGCACCGGCTCAGTAATTTCCCACCATTACTGCTAATATATATCTTAAAACTGTATTATGGACCCATCTTCCAGATGGAGGACTCCATTCCTTTTCTTCACTTTCAGGAATGTTGCCAGAAGGTGATGTGGAAATATCATTGTCATAACTTAAGGTGACCCTTAAAGTATTACTTCCTTATTATCTCTTCCAACAATATCCTAGATGTAGCTATATTATCTTTGGCATCATTGCTAGAGATGTATTTGGTTGCCTTTCCCCTTCGATGGAGCAGTTAGGGCACAATCCTATTGCAATAATTGTAAGCCCCCAAACTCAGAGGCCGAACACTCATTGTGGCGTAACCCCACAATTCAGTTCCCTGGTGTATGTCTGCATTAGTATGTTTAGTGTGTCTAGAATGTTGAACTGAGTGGGTGTGGTTTGTGATGTCTTGGAAAGGGTGGGGGGAGGAGTATATAAGGAGTGTTTGAGTGATATCAGAGTTAGTTAGGTTTTATGTCAGTGAGTCGAGTTAAGAAGTCGAGTTGAGGGTTATGGGAGTGTGGAGTTGGGTTAGAGAGTTTTAGGTGGTTGGAGTTAGTGTGATATGGGAAAGTGTTTGTAGTGTGTGGGGAGAGTTGGGAGTTTGGGAGTTAGGTTAGTTACAAAGTGTTTGGTGTAGGCAGGTTTATTTTCTGGAACTAAGATTTTGATAAACTTATTTTTATTTTGTTAACTACCAAAATCCTACGTGTCAGCTTGGCGTTATTACCTGCTTTACTTTTAAATCTACACACACACCTTTGTACCAACAGCATCATAAATTTAAGCTAAATCCTTAATAACCAGCCTTAATCTTTTCCCTCATTAGTAGGGGAAAGGTTTCATTTGACCCTCCCCTCAGGTTTTCAAGTGTTGATGCTTGGCCTGAGAAGGGTTTGTGCGCCTGGTCCTAAAGTGAAAAGGGCTGTGTCGTCGCACTCATCCTATGCAGGTAGGAGGAGCAGCGGAGACAATCTTCACCTGCCTGTCCTCCCTCCCTGCATTTTTGCTAGACAGCCTTTTTTGGAAGGGGATGGAAGGAGGCTGGAGAGGCACCAAGATAGCTCATATCCTGGCCTCCTCCCCACCCACTGAAATGCCTCCTTTCCCCCCTCTTCGAGGTCGTGTTCCCAACCTCGGAGAGGCAGCTGGCACAGTTCTTTCTGTGCTAGCAGGGAGGGGGATGGAACGCGGGTTTCCCCGCCCCCTCTGAAGTCGGAGCGCTGTCTCTGACCTCGGATCTGGGAGTCCGAAGTATCCTATGCCCCCTCAGACGCTGTCTGGGGGCCACCGGATCGCTCCCCCAAACTTTTAAATGTTTGCAGCTTCTTTTATTCCATTTCTGAGAATATTATCATTTAAACGTGTGGGTTTTTTTTTTTAAAAAAGATCAAGATTCTGCACAATATATTATGTAGTACATTATGTTCTCACTTTCACATCACATGCAAGCTGAACGTGCAGAGGGGAAGCACGGTCACACCTGCTTGCCCTCTCCCATCCCATCTTCTGCCCTTTCAACAGAAAGTAAGAACAGACTTTATTCGTGTACAGCTATACATGAATAGGATCTGTACTGGTGATCACTAACTGATCACACACCAAGGGTCTTCATCACATGTATAGATCTTATATGTGTATGTTTGATGGTTATTTGAAGGACTGCCTACACCTGTATGTACCTGCCTGTAATATATGATATTAATATAATCTTCAGAGGCCTTGCTTGTTGTCCCACCACCAAGATCCATAAGGTTGGTTGGCACCAAGGCTCAGTGGTGGCCCCTACCCCATGGAATCCCAAGAGAGAGACCTCTGGCCACTTCTGTGAAAACTGCTTTTAAGAGTGTTTTAAAAATTCATCTGTTCTCTCTGGCTTTTAATTGAAAATAATTATGCAATTTCCTGCTGACAGATATGCCAAAATTGTATTTTATTGAAACTGGTTTTATTTAAAATTGTACATATTTAATATGATTTTATTAAAATGTTTGTATTGTTTTTATGCTGTAAGCTGTCTTGGGAAGACAATGGTTTGGAAAGGTGGCTAAGAAATGGAGTAAATAACTACAATATTATTTATTTATTTATTTATTGAATAACTTAGAATCAATGCTGCCTTTCAGTGCCAAGCCTTTGCAAGGCAGTTTACATACATCCAAACAATATAATACAATATCAATAAAATCAGAATGTAAAACTAAAGCATTATGACATTAAAACAGCAGCACCTAAAACAATCCAGGACACTGCATATTAAAAAAGCAGTTTGAAATAATAGAACATTTCAGGGTTCATTTAAAAGCCACTAGAGTAGAGCCCATATCTATTCTTCTACGGAAGGAATTCCAGAATCATAGGACCACTACCAAAAAGGCCCTGTCTCTCATGTTTGCCAATCTAATAAATCTTGATGGCAGGACTACAATACATGCACAGAGCCCATTTTAAACTTCCACTGAACACATGGAGGTGGGACGTAGGGTTTGGAGATACGCAGAGGCTGGGGCAGAGCCAGCGCGTGCAATCCTGGGTTCTAGTCCCCGCTCAGCCGTGAAGCTCACTGGGTGACTTTGGGCCAGTCACTGACTCCCAGCCTAATCTACCTCATAGGGTTGTTGTGAGGGTAAAATGGAGAGGAGAGGGACCACGTAAGCTGCCTTGGGTTACTTACAAGAGGGGGAAAGGCAGGATATAAATGTAATAATAAATAAATAAGTCAGACTACCCCCGAGTAAATATGCATAGGTTTGCAGCTTTAAAGGAGGGAATTATGACATAATAGAGAATGTGGGCAGTAAACTGTTCCTTCATTTTCCTTTATTTTTATTTTTCTCCTATACTGAACAAAATAGTCCATTCATTTAACAGGCAATAGATTCACACCATAATGCCATACTAGAGGAAAGGCCCATGAGGAATACGTCCAGAAAAAGCACAGTTGCTGAATTTTAATTTCTTTGGAATATACTGTTGGAAGTTTTCTTCTTCTTTTTTCTAACACATCAGAAAACAAACAACACAAAAGCACAGCCCCTGCCTCCTCCTACACATTTAGTATGATAAGATATGAGGTCTGACTGCTTTGGCAGCAAAAAACTCAGAATGTTCCCAGTCTGTTACCCCCCAAGAGTGACCTTTGTTTCATTCATGGACTCTGGTACGTGAAAAAACCTGTTCTCTCCAGCTGGCCCTTAGATAGTGCAAGGCATCATCAGTTCCCTGCCCCCATGCCCTTAGATAGTGCATCATCAGTCACCCCCCCCCTCCCGTAGTTACATTAGGGCAGAGATGGTTGAGCTATCCAAGGCTCACCTCAAATGAACTTGATAATTATTTGTTTTTTCATGGAGAAAAATCAGAAAAATATCATCTCATTTTTCCAAGCCATTTTGAGGGGCATAGATGATAATTCTATCATGCATGTGCTCCCAGACACCCTCCCCAATCAGCCCCCAAAACAAATTTCCCCTCCCTTCCCTGGTGAAAGGGGATTGCTGCAAGCAGCAGTGGCAGCCGCTAGAGGTTTTCCCCGGCCTTTCCTCCATTTTGGGCTGGTTCACACGACACGACAAGCTAGCATGGTACAGCACCACGATGGGTGCGACAGACGAGCGTGCCTCCACACGCCAGCATGGTTTCGCTCGCCGCTAGCGTGGTTCCGCCGGGCGCCCCAGTCCTCCTCCCGTGCATGTCATGTATCCCAGCAGGGGCCTTCATGAGCCAGTCCACGTCCCAGGAGCCCCGCACCCCCGCAGCACCGGCTGCTCCTTCCCCATTGGTCTGCTGGGAGCACGGGGCGGGCCTTCCCCCTCCCTGCCTCCAAAGCGAAGCATAACCCTCTCCGTGCCGCCTCCTAGGCAACTGGTGTGAATGAAGGCAAATTACACTTTGTACATGTCACCCAGCCCGTCTCCCTCCCGCCTCCCACCGATTGCAGAAGCGGCAATCTCCGCCTGTTCCCTCGCCACAATGCATACCCACCGATGGCATGAGCAGCCTGGCACCCCTATGATCCCTGGTGCCGTGCCAAAGTATCCACCACACACCGTCCCCAGCCCGCCCAGTTGTGCCTCTGGCGTGAGCCGTGGCCCGATCCCTCAGCATCCAGCTGCTCCCCCCATCGCCTCCACCCTGCACGCTGCGGGCGGCTCTACCGCCCCCAGCCCACCCCTCTGGCCCACACGGCCACGTGCCCCCCCAACAGCTCCCCTGAGGAAATGTGTGGCTGCAGCCCCTGCAGCAGCGGCTGCCACGCGCCATCCCCCGAGCAGCGGGAGGCCTCTGCCCCTCCCTCAACACCCCCCTCCTTCCCTTTCCCACACCTACACCAAGGAGCTGGTGATACGCAGTCACACCCCCCTCCCTCCCTCCCTCCCGAGCCCCTGGCGCTGCACGCACAAGCGGTTGCCCCCCATCGCCCCCTGTTCCTCGTGGAGCCCAGCACGGAGGATGCCTCCCCGCTCCCCTCTGCATTCCCCTCCCTTCTGCCCATGCCCCATAGGATACAGGCGAAGATCGCCCTCGCCGCCTTCCACAGCCAACATCCCGCCCTTGCCTTCCATGGCGATGACTGGCCCGCCCCCCATTTCTGGGCCCCCTGCTCCCTCCCGCCCACTGCGCGCCAAGGGGAGCACCCCCCGCCCTTGCTGCCAAGTGCTCACAGCCAAGGAGCCCCAGTCAGTGCCCCCCCTTCCCGGGCACCTCCTTTGTCCCTTCCCCAGCAGTGTGGAATGGAGTCCACCCCACGTGCCCCCTTGCCTGCCTGCCTGCCCCACCTGCAGCCGCGGAATAGAGAGATGCTGTCCCGCTTGCCAGTCGCCGCAATGAGAAACACCGTTTGCTCTCCTGAAAAAGACTTGTGTTTTGCACAGTAAAGAAAGGACATATGCGGCGGAGCTTTTAGCCCTAGATAAACAATACTGTCTGTAAGCATCGTAGAAAAGATAAACCGTGGCTGTGATACGCAGCAGTGTGATTGCGTGCTGCAGCCTAGCCTATCTGCGTCCTCGCCAGGGCATATAGGATCATATTTAGCTGGCAGAGCTCTCCTGCGGGCGGGCAACATTGCTGCATCTTCACTGGACGGGGTGGCCTTGGATGGAGGAGGCAGATTCCTCCGTCATGTGACGCTGTTCTGCACTGCCCGCATACAGAGTGCAGGTGGTGTTAGTGGCAGGGGGACAGGCGGGTGAGGGAGGGGGCATTTCTCAGCCGGCAGCAGCGGGGCCTTGCCTTTCATGCATGGGACGATGGCTGGATCTTTGGTGGCCTCCCCCTGCAGGGCAGGCTCGTATGGATGGGGGCTCCTCTGGCTCCTCGCACACTGCGGGCTCAATTTGCCGGCCCTCAGGGGTCTCCATGGGGAACGGCGCCTCAACAGGCGCTCCGGGGAGGGGCCGCGTGGGTGTCGGAGGGGGACCCTGGCCTTCCGCTTGTGCTTGAGGCGTGGGGAGGAACTGCTGGGGCCCTCCGTACGGATATACCTGGAATTGGGGCTGGAGCAGCTGCAGCTGCGCTGCTTCGGTGACACACATGGCTGCCGCAAGCATCTGGATGGCCTCCGTCTGCCGGTCAATCGTGGCGGTTCTTGCCGTCATCACCCGCTCGTACACGGCATCTGAGTTGCCCCTGCCCTGCCGTATGATCTCTGCTTCTCCAAAATGAAATTCGGCCCTCGGGCTGAAATAGGTTCAGCACTCCCACACTTAGGGAAGGGAAGGGCAGTTTGGGGGCGATGGGCTCACAGGGCGATCTCGTGCGGCAGGCAGCTGGGATGGGGTGGGATGGGGTGCGTTGGGGACGGGGCACCAAGAATTCTTCTCCAGCTTAGATTTAGATCCAAGACAAAGAAGAGTTAGGGGGTTTTCAAAGCTCTCTTTTCAGGCAGGCTTTTCAAGTCCCTGAAGTTTGTTATTTATTGAGCCTTGCACTGGTGAACTTCATCAGTCTCTCTACTGTGGAGGCAAAATCAAACAAGGCTGTCATAACTTAGCATGTGTGTGCACATGTTATCACAGACTTGCTCATCCACTGTACATTCCAAGGCACACCTAGTTCCTGCACGGGCCTTTTTCTTCAGGCTGGTGATGTCAGAAATGAGCCATCTGGATAGCATATCTCTGTGAAGGATTGAGGCCTACACAGGCTTAAGTTTGTTGAAGCCTGAAGGCCCAAACACTTCCCTAGATTAGTTGAAGCTGAAGGCCCAAACACTCCAGGATGGGAGGGGGAGTTTGAGAGTTTTAGTACCCAATAGAAGTTAAGAATTAGTCTCCTGATCAAGGTCACCTGATTATAACCTTCCACTCCTGGGAAGGCTATATATATGTGGGGTGTGGTCAGCAGACTGCAGAGTGAGAGCCTGACTAGAGAGAGAGAGAGACTGACTGCAGTGGAGAGAGAGACTGACTGCAGTGGAGAGAGGTAGTCTGAAGTAAGCTAGAGAACCTTGTATTAGTTGTATGTTTTATTTTATCATACTTGCTTTTGAATTATAACCACTCTATTAAGTAAATACCCTAATATAATAAGTAAAGTTTGTTGTGTACCCTGGTTTGTTGGAGTGACTTATTCACCACGTCTAAAGCCTACACCCATGCTACTGGAAGCAGGCAAAGGATTTGATCTCCTGGAACGGGAGAGGCTTTGAGAAGAGGCAGAGATCTTCCAAAGGCAGATCAAGGGGTCCCTGTAGTAGCGGAACCTTGACAGATGGTGGCAGCGGAGCGATCCTGAACAGTGAGATTAAGCACTCCAAACAGTAATTGGGTTTTTTACTAATAGAGCTGGCAAAAGCAGTGTATGTTTTAACTTCAGACCTGCGGAATAGGGACCCAGTGAGGCAACTAAAATGAGCCAATACCTCTCTATGAACAAAACTGCCCTCATTGAGCAGTGTAAAAAGGACAATTTGCCATGGGAGGAGAAAACAGCAGAAGAACTGAAAGTTATGCTGGTCTCCCAGGCGGCAATAGAAGGAGCTGCACCCTCTCGCCTTAGTGTAGCAGGACCCCAAACAAAAGAATGGGAGCTCCGTGAACAGGAACTGTGGCTAGTGGCAAAGCAGAAGGAAGAAGAGACCCGGTTAGAGTGGGAACGGCTTCGACTGCAGCAGGAGCAACTTAAGGCCCAGGAAGAGCAACGCAGACATGAGGAAAAGCTGCACCAGGAGAAACTTCAAGTGCAGAAGGAGCAACTTCAAGCCCAGAAAGAGCAACTTCAAGCCCAAGAAGAGCAACGCAGACACGAGGAAAAGGTGCGGCAGGAGCAACTTAAGGCCCAGGAAGAGCAACACAGACACGAGGAAAGGATGATGAAATTGAAAGAGGAGCAGCCTGTCAGAGTTACCCCGAAGGACTTCACAGCATACACCCCAGGAGAAGACCCACAAGTGTTCTTGACCACTTTTGAAAGGGCAGCACAGAAGTGGGGATTGCAGGAGGGTGACTACAGGAAGTTTGTGCCTAATTTAATCAAAGGGGAGCTGGCAGAAATTTATAATAGCATGCCAGAGGGGGACGCTGTTTCCTATGCTCAATTCAAAGAAACGGTGTTTAAAAGGTTCAGGTTAGGCCCTGAGCACTTTAGGAAAAAGTTTAGAGGGTTAACGCCTCAACCTGGTAAATCTATGGTAGAGTTTGCAACAAAACTAAAAAACCTGCTATTAAAATGGGTGGATGAAGCAAAAGCTGACAACAGGGAAAAGGTGCTAGAGCTTATGGCTCTGGATCAGTTTTATTTTCGGTTGCCAAGAGAAATAAAACTGAAGGTTAAGGATAAAGATCCTGAAACGGTAAACCAAGCTGCAGAAATGGCTGACAAACTGATTGAAAACCGGGAAGGGTTAGGCCACAGGATTGAGTCTGAGAAGAAGGGGGGGAAATGGGAAGCCCCAAGTAAAAAGGAGTTCAAAAAACCTCCTTTTGATCCTTCTCACCCCAGAGACCGTGCCTGTTATTCGTGTGGTCAGACAGGCCACATCAAGAGTAGCTGCCCCAAGTTACAAGCAATAACACCAGCTAACCTAGGTAGTCCTAAACCCGAACAAACCAAGCCACAAGGTGTAGCAAGCATAAAAAAAACCTTATAATTGTGGATTTGTGATCACCAACAGGGAGGAGGTTAATAATCAGTTTAAAGAACCTGTTTATGTAAAGGATAAGACCATTATGGCAATATTGGATTCTGGAGCTGATGTTTCTCTGATCCGAGCAGATTTGGTGACACCTGAAGATTTGGTACCAGGAATGTCTATTGAGATCCAGGGAGTGAATGGTCCCAACTTTGAAGTCCCAGTAGCAAGGTTATCCATAGAATGGAGGGGATGGAGGGGTCTGTATGAAGTTGGGGTGATGGAACCTCCAACCCAATTTGCCCCTATCATTGTGGGAAAGGATATAATGGGCCCAGAAGCTCAAATATGTGTGGTAACCCGCAAGCAAAAGGAAAGGGAGGAAACTTCAAGGCAGGACCAGGCAAAAGCTAATGTAAAAGAAAAGGTACTAGAGGTACAACCCACAGAGATTCCGTAAGGTCCCAAACCAACCCCAGACCCTCCCTGAACTGAAACAACAGAACAAGCCTCCATGCAACCGGTAGACCTGAAAGCCAGTGAAACAACCAAGGCAGGTGGTTCTGTAGAGGAGAAGGCGCTAGAGACCCCTTTTCCTGATTTAAGAGGAGTAGAGGAATTCAAGCAGGGAGTCCTCAGTGATCCTATTTTGGAGCCTCTGAAAAGGGTAGCTCTCCCTCAAGAGAGGCCCTTCTCTGAGGAAAGAAGGGAGCAGATTATTTGGGAGAAAGGATTGCTGTATAGGCTGTGGTTACCAAAAACCCAAGAGTTAACCTGGGAACCACTAAAGCAACTGGTAGTACCTAACCAATTCCGGCTTAGGTTGCTAGAACTAGCCCATGATGTGCCATGCGCAGGACACTTGGGGAAAAACAAGACTAAACAAAGGCTCATGGCAAACTTTTTTTGGCCTGGAATTGCTAAGCAAGTAGCACAGTATTGCAGGTCTTGTGAAACCTGTCAGCGTGTGGGGAAGGCAGGGCATCACAGTAAAGCCCCTTTACAGCCTCTGCCTATTATAGGCGAAGCTTTCTTCAGGGTAGGCATGGATATTGTGGGGCCTTTCACTAAACCCACCCGCAAGGGAAAAAAGTACATCCTCACAGTGGTGGATTTTGCCACAAGATACCCAGAAGCTGTAGCACTAGCCTCTATAGATGCTCCATCTGTAGCTGAGGCTTTGCTAACTATATTTTTCAGGACTGGATTTCCCTCTGAAATCTTAACAGATTGTGGGTCAAATTTCCTCTCCGAGATAATGGAGTGTCTGTGGAAGTGTTGTGGGGTAAAACACTTGAAAACCACTCCTTATCACCCCCAATGCAATGGAATGGTGGAAAGATTCAATGCCACACTCAAAGGAATGATTAGAGCTTATGTAAACACACACCTAAATGACTGGGATGACAAACTACAACACCTACTCTTTCCCTACAGGGAAGTTCCACAGGAATCAACGGGATTCTCACCTTTCGAGCTGTTGTATGGCAGAAGAGTGAGAGGCCCTCTTGATCTCCTGAGGGAAAACTGGGAAGGTAAACTCGTAGAAAACAAAACCTCTGTGGTGGATTATGTGTTAAAACTTAGACAAACCCTTGATACACTCTGTAAACTAGTTCAAGTCAATGTAACCAAAGTCCAAGAGGTGCAAAAGTTCTGGTATGATCAAAAGGCACGCTCTAGAGTATTTGAGGTAGGGGATCAGGTAATGATATTTCTTCCTCTGCGCAAGGACTGCTTGGGAAGGCCCCTACACAGTCAGAGAGAAAATGGATGATTTAACCTATGTGGTGGTTAAAGAAAAATCTGAAAAAAGACCCAAGGTAGTACATGTAAATATGATGAAGCCACACTATGAGAGGAGTAGAGTAGTTTTACAGGTGCAGAAGGTGCCAGAGGTAGTATACTTAGGGCACAGGGTTGGAAATGGTCATATCACACCTTTATGGGACAAGGTTGAAGCTATCAGAACCTGGGACATACCTACAACCAAGAAACAGGTCAGGTCATTCTTGGGATTTGCTGGGTATTACAGGAGATTTGTTCCCCATTTTGGTGAAATTGCTGGACCTTTGACTGATCTAACCAAGAAATGTAAACCTGACAAAATTGTGTGGACTGATGAATGTCAGAGAGCTTTTGATAGACTAAAGGACATTTTAAGCTCAATGCCCGTGTTAAGAGCACCTGACTTTGAAAAAACCTTTACTGTGGCTACAGATGCCTCTGAGACTGGCATAGGTGCAGTATTGTTACAAGACTATGACTCTGTTAAACACCCAGTAGCCTACCTGAGTAGGAAGCTCTTACCCAGGGAGAGAAACCTGTCTACGATCCAAAAGGAAAGTCTGGCAGTAGTGTGGGCTCTGAACAAGCTCAAGCCTTATGTTTTTGGACAAGAATTTACTTTATGGACTGATCATCATGCCTTACAATGGATACAAACAATGCAAAATACCAATTCCAAGCTTCAGAGATGGTCTTGGAAATTGCAGGAATTTCAAATGAACATTGAACATGTGCCTGGGAAGGAGAATGTGATAGCCGATGCTTTGTCTAGGAAATAACCAAAAAACAGTTGCCTTTTTGAGTAGGTTAACGTTTCACAATTCTCTTCTGTAAAAGGGAAATTGTTCCACTTGAGGAGAAGGGGGGGGGGAAGATGTGAAGGATTGAGGCCTACACAGGCTTAAGTTTGTTGAAGCCTGAAGGCCCAAACACTTCCCTAGATTAGTTGAAGCCTGAAGGCCCAAACACTCCAGGATGGGAGGGGGAGTTTGAGAGTTTTAGTACCCAATAGAAGTTAAGAATTAGTCTCCTGATCAAGGTCACCTGATTATAACCTTCCACTCCTGGGAAGGCTATATATATGTGGGGTGTGGTCAGCAGACTGCAGAGTGAGAGCCTGACTAGAGAGAGAGAGAGACTGACTGCAGTGGAGAGAGAGACTGACTGCAGTGGAGAGAGGTAGTCTGAAGTAAGCTAGAGAACCTTGTATTAGTTGTATGTTTTATTTTATCATACTTGCTTTTGAATTATAACCACTCTATTAAGTAAATACCCTAATATAATAAGTAAAGTTTGTTGTGTACCCTGGTTTGTTGGAGTGACTTATTCACCACGTCTAAAGCCTACACCCATGCTACTGGAAGCAGGCAAAGGATTTGATCTCCTGGAACGGGAGAGGCTTTGAGAAGAGGCAGAGATCTTCCAAAGGCAGATCAAGGGGTCCCTGTAGTAGCGGAACCTTGACAATCTCCATCAATCGGTAGCCTTAAGACATGTTGTTCTCTGTGTGATGCACCAGCCAGCGAAACACTTTTGTCTTCCACATGTATCCCAGGACACAGGCGCCACACTGGCTGGGGCATGCTGGGAGTTGTAGGCCAAAAACATCTGGGGGCCCAAGGTTGGAGAACACTGCAGTAGGGTAAGATGCTGCAACCATGACAAAAATAAAGAAACTGGTGTCGTGATACCTTTGCACCACTGGGAGAAATTCTTCTCAGCTTGGATTTTTTGGATTTTCTCCAGCATGGATTTTAATAATAGCCAGAGAGGAATTTGGGACATATAATTCTTGCTTCATACTTGAATCAATTATTATGAGGCTCATACTTCTGAGCCCTAATGTACAAGCTCAGTCAGAAACATCTCTAGAGGAAACCTGACAGAGTTGGCACCACGATAGGGGTGCGGTGGGGGGAGAGGCAGGGGGAGGCTAGTTGGAATCCCATTTATCATCCAGCCCTCAAAATGGTACAATGTTTATTTAGAAGATTTCTGTGTGTTGCCTTTCAGAAAATATTTCCAGGACAATTTAGAATAAAAATTAAATACAATATTAAAGGCTTCAGAGGGGCACCATTCCCACCCCAAAGGCCACTGGAATGACAAGGCGTCATCACGTAAAGTCATTCTAAGGGCTTTCTGTAGCAGTGTTTGTGGGTTGGGGCGGGGGGAGACAGTGTCTGCTGGCTGGTGGCCACTGAGAAGAGCTACGCCTGCTGCTGCCTCCACAGGCAGTGGCAAAAATACAACTTACTTTTTAAAGCTTAAAGATGGGAGGACATAAACCACCACCACCACTTGCTGCCAATGTAATGGGAAGTCCCCTGCCCTACACCGAAACCTTTCAGAAAACAGAAATCATCCCCAACAAATTTCTCGACCCCAAAATTCCAAGCCAAATGTTTTGCTTTATAATTTTATTTTATTTTTAAAGTCAACATCTGGCTCAGTACTATTTTTAACCTAGACCTGCTTCAGACATAACGCTAACTTGGGATGGGTCTGGAGCTTGTTCGGGGGGTGGAAGTCCGGGGAACTCGCTGGGCATGATCCCCCAAGCTCCACTCGACCTACCTACTTCCCTGGCTCAACTCGCATTCTCCCGAGCTGAGCCGTGGAAGCGACTTCCGGGTTCCCTCTGGAGCACTTTTTACATAGAAAATGGCATAAGAATGTTAAAAACGGCCATGATTTGCGCAAGTTGCGCAAGACACACACAAGGGATTTCATTGTGTAGTCCCGGGGGGGGGGGGAGCAGGGATTTCATTGTGCAGTCCTGGGAGGGGGTAGCAGGGATTTCATTGTGCAGTCCGGGGGAGGGAGCAGGGATTTCATTGTGTAGTTCTGGGGGTAGCAGGTAGTTCCAGGGGAGCTGGGATTCCATTATGTAGTCCCGGGGGAGCCCTTTCCTATGGAGGGATTCAAAACAGCGGACAGCTACCTTAAGGAATTTCGAACAAATAGTGCCTATAGGAAAATGATGACCCGTGCAATGCCGGCCGGGTAAAAAAAGCCAGTTATTTCTGAACTTGCACATATACATATCAGTCTGCATTTGAAAATTGTGTAACGTTTGTCCTCTTTTTTTGGCAACGCATAAGGGGCCACCCTATGAGGCCCCTGTACAGAATGATCCACTTTATTCCATTGAAATCAGTGGGGCAAATTAGTTGCAGTGAATGAATTAAATTAATTAATTAATTATATTTCAGAAATGTATGTGCCACCCTTCAGCCTTGCCTTCAGGGTGGTTAACATAAAGAAGGAATCAGGGTAAAACTCATAATAAAAAAACTTAGCTGCAGCTAAAAACAATCAAAACTTTAAAAGCTTGGAAGAGTACCGATGTCTTTTGCCTGGGGAGGGAATTCCATAAGTGGGGCACCACCACCGAGAAGGCCCTCTCTCCGCTCCCCACCCACCTTATCTCAGATGGAGGGGTTGCTGGAAGGGATACCCTCCAAAGGTGACCTCAGTGCATGGGTGGGTTGATGTGGCACTTTGATCCCAAGCCATATAAAACTTTAAAGATAAGCACCAGCACTCCAAACTGTGTTTGGAAACAGACTGCCTGTGAGCCAGTAAGGCTGAAGTCCTCTGGTCCCTTGGATCACGGGGGGGTCATAGGATTTTTCACATCACCCCCACTCTAAGCTGTGGCTGCTTCTCCAATGCTGGTGAGCTTAAAGAGGAGACGTTCTGTGGGTGCAGTGGTGCAGCTCCGTAATTGTAGACCCTGGTCTTATGCCAGGGGGTGGGGGTGGGCTTTAGAAGGCCATGTGTATTACATCAGTTGTGAAGCACACACAACTAACATTTCTCTTTGCCCCCAAGCACCATTCCGTGCTTTACAACTGCTTCTATGTTCTTGATACGTTAGAGCAATAAACAAAAGACAATTTGCCAACCCATATCTATCTATCTATCTATCTATCTATCTAAAAAAATACTCTGAGGGTGTCCAGTTTCACATTTTAAGCTCACTTAAATTATAGCATCATCATGAGTACAGGAATAAAATGGACTTTGCTTCCACTGTCCTGATGCCCTCATCACCTGCCACTCTCTGGGTCATCATTTGGGGGTGCCCTGGGCTGTGTGGCCCTGGACTTTGGCCCCACGGTTCAGCCCTTGCAGCACCACTGGGTCAGTGCCCTATGGGTGGGCCAGGAGAGGCTGCAGATCGATAGGACCAAAAGTCATCCCAGGCCCCAAAATGTCCCTGTAATGCAGGAAGAACTACACCAGCCCTGGAGCTGGCATAATTCAAGGGGAAAGGGTTGGGTTTTGTTTTTGTTTTTCAAAAAGAAGAAAATAGCCAGAAATGGCCACATAAAAAGCCACATTCATACACACCCCTTCTGCCCTGCTGGCCTGAACTGAGCAGGCATTGGAAATGGCTGTTCCTCCCTCTTCCTCCTCTGTAGGATTGCTCTGCGCCCCCTTCTTTAAGTAATGGTGAGATGCATTCCCAATTACCAGTCTCAGTTAAGCTTCTCTGTTCATCTATCTGGACTTGCTGTACACAAGCGTTTTATTTACATGCCTCCCTTTTTACACGGCGCGGCAGAGAACTGCCGAAGAGCCGTAGTGTAGTTGAGTCAGGATCAAATAAACGGAATTTAAGTTTTAACGATGCGGCTGCGGCTTCTTCCCCACCCCTTTTCAACTGTACAGTCGTTGAATGCGGCCCTGAAGAACAGTCTTCTTACCTCTTTGGTAACGAACATGTCTAAAGCATGCGAGGGAAAGGGATTCACAAGGCAAGGGGATAAATTCTCCACCAGTTCCAAGCCCTGTGGCATGTTATATCTTCTCAGAACTGCTGGAACCGCCATTTCCACTTGGGTGGTTGGCAATGGCAGCAAGGGTTATGCAACCTTCACCTGCTGTTAGTAAATCTGTATTGTATTCTTCTGACCTTTAACATTAAAACCTGTCCGGATAACCATCATATGAAACTGGAAAGGGGATCGGAGTCAAAAGCATCCACATTAGAGGGTGCTTAAGCTAGAAGGAATGCGGCAGCAGAGATTGCTTCCAGTTGAAATGAGAGGCGGTGAGAAAGGCTACTGTTTATTTCTGGTGGTTTTCCCTTCGTGCCTCTCGCTAGAATACAAAAATAATGCCTGTGTGTATCCTGATGCTTAGCAATAGGGCATCAACGACAGGCGGGGAGATTTAGCCGCGACATGGGGGGTCATTGATTAGGTATCTCGTGCACCAAGGGGGATGGAGGCGGTCAGAAAGTTGTGACATTTTGCAGCTGCCAATCAGCTGTTTTTTGTGGGGCAGGCAGTAGGGTTGGGGCAGTGATTTTAGCTTCCCTCTCCCCCTACTGAACAGCTGATTGGTAGAATTGTATGCCCAGACCCAGTTGCTAGATGGGAGAGGGGAACCTTGTCCCAACCCCCAGGTGTGTTACATATGTTTACATATAAAATTCCCCATCTGGCTGGGAGTGTGTATGCAAAAACCTGCTTCTGTATGCATAGTTCCAGTGGCTGGATTGGATGCATGTTTAGACAGAAAGGAGTCATACAAGTCCCAGCATGTTCCAGCCAGCATGGCTGGTTGGAGCATGCTGGGAGTTGTAGGGCTTTTTTCTGTCTAAACATGCATTAGCCGCCATGGGTCCCAATGTTGGGAGAAAGGCGGGATACAAATAATAATAATAATAATAATAATAATAATAATAATAATAATAATAATAATAATAGGATTGCACCCGAAGTAATTGTGAATGTGACCAGCACAGTTTTCCCACATCAGGGAAATGTGATTAGCTGGATCTTCCAGTCAGTTGTCAACTTAGGTTTGCCTCTCTTGTAATGGGTGAAAGGCCATCTGCAGTCTCCATTGGGTGGTTCTTGCTTCTCTCTGTTCCCAAGACTTCATCCCTGGCCCATCTTCGCAAAAAAATGCCATAGTTAATGGGAATATATTAACTTGGTTTGAGAGCATTTTGCAAGACAAGCAAATTTTTAAATATTTATTTATTTATTTATTACTTGACATACAAGCGACGTCTTACAATACAAGTACTGTAGTACAGCTTAAATTAAAAATCTCTGTACAATTTTTTTTGGGGGGATTTCGTTTTGATATAAGTGTGTTTTGGATTACAAGCACGTTTCCGGAACGAATTATACTCTCAATCCAAGGCATGACTGTATATATTCTTTTAGAAGCGTGTGAACAACTGGAGGAATTTTTTTTGTTCTCACTAAAAGAACAGGAGGATCTTGATCTGGCATCCTCAATCAGAACCAAACAAAAAGAAAAGATTTTCTCCCAAGGACACTGAATCTCTTTTTCATAGTGACTTGATAAAGACTCAATACAACCTGAAACAGAGTTTTACCAGTACTCAGTAGTTGTGATTGGAGTCTGAAATATAGTTCTCTATTGTGTGTGTGTATTCACTCTTTTTATATATGTTGAGTAAATATATTGTGTATGTACAGTGGGTCTTTGTTTTGCTTGGAATGGGTTTGAGAAGACCTATATTGGAGTGTGGAATTGGACTACAACTCCCATCATCCCCAGCCAGCAGGGTTGCTGGGTTGGGTGAGTTGGGGTGATCGGAGTTGTAGTCCAACACATCTAGAGGGGAAGCTGCATTACAATAATCTAATTTGGAGGTTACCAGGGCATGGAGAACTGTGTCTAAACCATCTCTGCCCACAAGAGCTTGCAACTGGAGCACCCACTTGAGCTGGTGGAAGGTGTTACATGCCACAGGGGTCCCCTGGCCCCCTAGTGACAAATCTGGCTCAGTCAGCACACCCAGGCTATGGACCTGATCCTTCAGGGTGTGTGTAACCCCTTTGTAGCAGGTTGAATGTTGCCTCCCTGGTCAGACAAACCACCCACCAGCAGAACCTTCATCTTGTCAGGATATGGGAAGACATGCCATTTAAGACAGTCTTCCAACCCCACTATGGCCAAGGCACATATTCCTTTAAAGATGTAGCTAGTGTGGGGGCTAGGAGGCCTTTAACCATTTCCCTCCTACTGCATTCCTGATCCAGAACAGTCTTTCACACCTGTGCTAGTGATCCAGTGATCCATTTGCTAAGAAGCTCCCTGGCTGACATTGCTCAAGGCACTATCTGTCAGCCTAACCTGCCTTACAGGGTTGTTGGGAGGAGAAATGTGATTTACCCTGAGGATCTTAGATGATGTTGGTGATACAAATGTATGTGATGAATAAGTACATAATGCCACACTGCATTTTTCTTCTATGTGTGAATTGAGCCTCAGAGTCCAAAACATAAACTCCATAGAAATCACTGCACATTTTGCAATGTTGGCATTTGATACATCCATTTAGAATTCTCTAAGAGCACTTTCCTTAGATTTATAATACTAATTCAAATTTTTGATCATTATCATTGCGGTAAAATAATTATCCTTCTAAATGATCCCTAGGAAGCACCCTGAAAAACCATCCAGAGACATGTGTCTCAGATCCAATTAAATGTATGGGACTCACAGTTCAGATTTAATTAAATTATTTCTCATTTTACATAAATGAAATTTCCAGCGGTAATGAATATTTTCCTTTGGCAGGTGATTATCTGCATGCTTAGGGCTCCTGTTCTGTCCCTAGTTTTAACCAAAAGCAAAGACCTATTCCTGGAAATGTAGAGGTTGAATTCTGAAAGAAAAGAAAAACAGTGCAACCTCTTTCTTTTAGACCTCTGGCAATGCTGCAGTTATTTGCTGTCTGTTTGGTTTAAATCAAGGAAGGTTATGTTTATGGCTCATCTAGTGAATAATACAAACTCAGGAAACCATAGTATGTCTGAGCAAATATGACTGTATATCAGAAAGCCAATGTTGTATAGTGGTTAGAGTGTTGGAACAGGACTCAGGAGATCCGGGTTCTAGTCCTCAGCCATGAAACTGAGAAGGATCATATAAACCGCCTTGGGTTCCTTGGAGGCAAAAAGTTGGGATATAAATATAATAATAGATTAATAAGGGAGCAATCTTATGCAAGTTTAGCCAGAAAAAAGGCCAGAACTCCCAGCATGCTGGCTGGGGTATGCTGGGAGTTGTAGGCCTTTTTTTCTGGCTAAACTTGCATAGGATTGCTCCCTTATTAATCTATTATTACATTTATATCCCGATTGCACCTAAAATAAATAAATAAATAAATATGGCTCCATACAAAAGTTTGCAGCCTGCTTAGTACTTGGGATCAGTTTTCTTCATGGATTGGCTTCTATTGTTTTATCCGTCAGTCTGAAACTCAACTTCCATTATGATTCGTTTTGTATGTTAGCGGTTTTCAGGATGAATCTATCTAATGACAAAAGAAATCCATTGAGGGAAAGCTTTGTTATGCTGATTAAAAGTTTACAGGCCTTTTTTCAGGCTTTTGTACTGCTAATTGATTTACAAATGGTCTGTCTTCGTTATGTAGATTTCCTGCATTTACATTCCTGCAGGAAATATTTAAATATTTACTTACCTTAAGTAGCTGAAGCCTGAAATCCATTCTTATTCTGATCCTAACAGCTTGGGGGAAGCATTCAGTCAAACAAAAGCATTTCATATGCACAATTTGCCTTGCCTGAGGCACTTGTTTTTTTGGGCCCAAATGCTTCCAAAGACAAAAACAAGGAATGCTAAGTTGCATACAAACTCAGGATAAAGGTAAATGTTGTAAATAAATAAACCTCTAACCTGGCCTGCTGCCCTCCAGGTGCTGTGGAAGATGCTGGTCCATTGCCAGTGTCAAAGAAAGATTCAACTTTGACAGTCTGTTCAGCTTCTGTACATGTAATGAGAGGGGCAACATCTTGTCCCTCACCTGAGGCAGCACAATGTTTTGGGCTGGCCCTTGAAAGAATGGGAATGTTGCTGAGTTTTGCAATGATTGAACTATAAAAGGCTGAGGTATAGACATTTGGATGCGCAATATACATGTGCCCACTTCAGCTGTCTGCCTATGTTGATGTTTCTAGCCTAGTGCTCTCTTAGCTGCTCTGGTCTCTTAGCTATGCAGAGTGCCCTGTATTTCTGTTTGAAGGAGGTGTTTGCTATTGTTCTTGGCTATCAAAAGAATCTAAGATGACCTGTGGATGACCTCCTGTTGTTCTCCCCTAATTATTTCAATTTGTTTGGGATAAACTGGACCCCATAAAACATATTGTTATGCAGATTTTTGGGAGGTTTAAACCCCTGGCATGTTTGGTTTATAGGAAGGAAACTGTAAAAGGCAGGTGGCCGAAATTTGATAATATTGTTTACTACTCTGTTTTAGGCAAATTCCTACTAGAACAGGATTGTAGGTCTACTTATGTGTAAATTACACAACAAAATGTGATCCAGGAGTAAGGAAAACAACAACCCAGAATGCAGGATGAGGGGTGCTCTGTATGCAGATTTCAGAGTGGTGAACAACAAAAAGGTAAAACAGATAAAAGTATTAAAACAATAAGTTAAAACAGAATCCATAAAAACTGTGGCTGGTTAGTTCAGGAAGGCTTCCTGAAATAATAAAGATTTTTTCAGCAGGCGCCGTAAACAGCACAGTGTTGGCTCCTGCCTGACCTCCAGAGGCAGGGAGTTCCAGAGAAATGGAGCCGCCACACGGAAGGCTTTTCTCTGGGTGGACTCCAGTTGGGCCAAGGGTCCATGAGGAACCACCAGGAGAATGTCCTCTGATGACCTCAGAGACGGGCAGGTTGGTAAGGAGAAGGCACTCTCTCAGATATCCTGGTCCCAAGTTGTTTAGGGCTTTGTACGCTAGTATCAAAACCTTAAACCTGGGTTGCCGGGTAGGCCATGTGGCATTCTCCTCAAACATCTCACTGCATTCCCTGCCCTTTAGTATCTGCTGCCTGTGGTGGCTGCCTCACTCTCCCTCATGGCCCTGACTCCTTCTGACAGCTTTCTTGTTGGGATGGACAGATCTGTCAGTTTCTCCTACGTTCAGTTTTTTAAATATCAAGTTCTTCCCATTTTACTTCTATAGAAAAAGGCAATTTTTTTGGTATGTTCTTACTTTAAAAAAAAAAAAAAAAAAGGATGACCAAATGAAATTCTCACCCTTCTGAAAGCTTTAGAGCTTGGACAAATGTTTGGTAAACTTTATGGAAAAGGCCAATGTGGTAGGTCATCACTGGAGGCTTTTCCTCAGGCGGAACGTCTGAGAACTTTGTGGAAACCAAAGGAACTTCAAGGGCATTCTGCATATCCCAGGGCTGCTGCCAGATTTCATCTAAAACAAAACTCAAAGTAAATTTTTCAAGATTCCTTCTCAGCTGACACATATTAGGAATTTCAAAGGAAGCCAAAAGAGGTTTTGAGAAACCACCCACTAGCAAAACCTCCAGCTTGTCAGGATATGGGAACGTCCACAGTTGTGCCAGTGTGCCTAAAAAAATAAAATAAAACAAAACAAAACATATCTCTTTGCACACATTTTGTGTAATAATAATAATAATAATAATTATTATTATTATTATTATTATTATTATTATTTTTAAAAAAATCTGGCAGCCACTGACAACCCCTCCAAGGTGCCGCTAAGGGTACTTTGAAGGGGCTGTCAGTGGCTGTCTGGAAAAAAAAAATAAGGGGAGCTGAAAATGGCTCTTGATTGTGACGGGGAGGGAGAAACGACTTAGTCCTGCCGTGGTGTCCTCTGGGATACTGCCTGGAGGACTGAGGGGGAAGGAAGAAGCAAAGAACTCACCGTGAGCCCGCTCATTTTATTGCCGTGATGTGCGTGATGTGCAAACCCGCCGACTGAGTCAGACCATTTCTAGCTCAATATTGTCAACAATGACTAGCAGCAGTTCACCAGGGTTTCAGGCAGGATTCTTTCCCAGCTCTATCTGGAGAAGCTGGGGATTGAAGCTGGGACCTTGACCTTCTACGTGCAAAGCAGCTGCTCTACCACTGAGATACGGCCCCTCTCCTCCTCTGCATAGGGAATACACCACAAATAAATGCTCCACAAGTGTATATTGTCCTTTGGAAGTGCTGCTCAGTTTCACCTGCAGGGCGAACATGGGCATGGAAGACAACGTTCCAGGGTGTGTGTGTTTTTTACCCTTACAAGGGTTGATATGAGCTGACAGAGGTTTACATCTGGAACTCCAACAGCAAATGCAGTCAACCCACAGTGGAGAATATTAATTGATTGATTCATTGATTGATTAAATGTTTATGTCCCACCCTTCTGGCATAAAAGCAACATTCAGGGCAGCTTACAATATTTAAAAATTACAATTCCGTAACAACATGGAGGGCACCAAGTCGAGGAAGCTTGCTTTAATCAATGCTCAGATCCTTAAACATAGCCAGAATGTTATTGCCAGCAGATGCCTAATCATTTTGGGGGGTATTTTAAATGAAAATAATTCCAGTTTTTTTGGAATTTTTTTTTGTGTTTTCAGCTATTGCGAGAATGAAGAAAATCGGTAAGTGAGACAATATACCTCCACTTCATTGATTCCAGTGGGTAGGTAGGAACAAAAAAATTAAAATTAATAGTAGTCACAGGTGTACTCGGATATAAATGATAATGCTACTGAAATTTAGTACGTTCCTGTATATTTTGAAATGATCCATTCATCTGCTTGATTCATGAACAATTTGCAAAGCTTCTAATTGGGTCGTTATTGAAATTAATGGCAGGTGTTTTTCTGAGCGTCTCAGAGGAATTCCCTGTAACACATCTTTCATGGTGTACTAGTTTGTCATTTCAAAAGCCAACCTGCAATGATGAATGTGTAGAATGCCACAGCCGGGTTGGTAACAGGAGCGGCGTTATCGCTGGCACATCACACCTGTGACAAGGGGACTACAGTTGGTTGCCAATATGCTGCCAGGCCAGGTTTAAGTTTTTGGTACTTTAAAGGCCCTAAGCAACCCAGGATACTGAAGATATGTATTTTCTGACCCCCTACCTGCCTTTTTGGTTTCTGTGCTCATCAGAAGATGCCCCCTTTGTGGTACCCAAGATTTCATCGGGCAACCAGCCCATGATGGCTCAGTATCAGGCCTTCAGTATCATATTGTCCACTCTCTGGGTGGCCAGAAAAGAAGAAATGTATCATAAAAAAGGAGGACAAAAAAATTGCATAAAATTTACATATGCTAATATATGAATAGATCAAATTTAGAAATTATTATTATCATTTAAATAGAAACATAGTGTGGAAAACTATCACCAGGCAACCTGTGTGCCTTGCTCAGCCTACTATCAGCCTAACTTACCTCACAGGGTTGTTGTGAGGATAAAATGGAGAGGAGGAGGACTATGTAAGTTGCCTTGGGTTTCTTGCAGGAAAAAAGGCGGGGTATAAATACAATAAATAAATAAATAAAATAATACTGTTCACGCTGTTGATGGGCAGCTTCAAGGCCTAGCTCTTCCTTCTTTAAATTATTCTTCGGTTCTTTATCTTTTAGCTGGACTTGGACTGGAGGGTGCTTCAGATAGAGGATGCCTGCAAAATAGAGGACAGTCCTCTGGCTGCCCTTCTAATAGAGGATTGTCCTCTGAAAGAGGACATTTTGCCACCCTTGTTGCACCCACCTTGTGGAATGCTCTGCCAACAGAGATTTCTCAGGCCCCAACACTTTGCTGTTTTAGGTGGTACATAGAAATGTGGCATTTGGCACTTTAAGGAGGCATTTAGTTTTAAAGTTTTAATAGCCCTTGAATGTTTTAGCCCCTTATGTTGAACTGTTGTTTTTTAACTGTACTGTTGTTGTCCTTTATTTATTTGGATTTTATTTATTTATTTACAGTATTTGTATACCGCTCCATATTTAAGCAGATCCCAGAGCGGTGAACAATCAAATGATAAAAACAGATACAAAATAAATAAAGACAATGCATAGAAAAACAAGGTATCATTTAAACTGTAGCCGAATCAGCAAAGAAGGCATTCCGGAACAAGGATTTCTTCACCAGGCACCGAGAGCTATACAATGTCGGAGCCTGCCTGACCTCCAGAGGCAGGGAGTTCCATAGAAGTGGACCTGCCACACTGAAGGCTCTTCTCCTGGTAGACTCCAGTCAGGCCATGGGACCATGTGGAGCCACCAGGAGAATGTCCGCTGATGACCTCAGAGACACGGCAGGTTGGTAAGGGAGAAGGCGCTCTCTCAAGTATCCTGGTCCCAAGTTGTTTCGGGCTTTGTACTGTTAATCTTGCTTTATTTGCCACCTTGAGTCCCCTCTTAGGGAAATAGGTGAGCTTATTTTGAAATAAATGAGGCAGAGAAAAGTGTGTTCAAGGGAAATTTGAACTGTCATTAGTAGCTGGGCAATCTTTGTAGTCATCAGCAGCCCTGTCTCTCCCCTGAGTCCTCCGGCCTGTGCAGAGGATCAGTCAGGGCCAGCTCCAGGTTTTGGAGGGCCCTTGGACAAGATGCCTTCAGTATGCCCCCTCCCTCAATGGTTCTGCCCTTTCACCACCATTGTCACCAACTGCTATTGTTCATCCCAATCCTCTTTCTCATCTCTGCTACCACTTGCTTGCTTGGCAGGCAGAGAGACAGTGAGCAGGTAGGCAGTAGCATCTACCACGTCTCCTTCTCAATGATGTCTGCTTTGTTGGTTGAAATGAAGAAAACTCTAATTTTAACAAGAGTATACCCCGCTCAGCCATGAAACTCACTGGGTGACTTTGGGCCAGTCACTGACTTTCAGCCTAACCTACCTCACAGGGTTGTTGTGAGGATAAAATGGAGAGGAGGAGGAGGAGGATTATGTAAGCCGCCTTGGGTTCCTTGCAGGAAAAAAGGCGGGGTATAAATATAATAAATAAATAAATAAATATGCTTCTCATCATCATTCTAATTGTATTGTTTGTGGTGATGTGTCTTGCTTGTTTCATCATAGCAAAGTGTTTTTGTTGTTGTTTTTAATTCTCTAATACTGTGAGCAATAAATATATATTTTGTGTTATTTGGCTCTAGAGATGCTTCAGGGACCACAACCCATAGATTGTAATAATACTTGAAGCCCAAACACTCAGCTGGGATTTATAAATCTGTTGCTGAGTGGGGTCAGTTCATACAGCTGCTGTTTTCTCTCTTAGTCAGGTGAATCGCAGACAAAAGAAACGAGGGAAAGGAAACAAGCTAGTCAGATGGAGCAGGACTGTTTCACCTATCCCATCCGCTGAGCATGGACCCCAGGTGAGAGGTAGGGGTCTCATTTATATGTTCATGTTACACTTTGCAAGACAAAGTCAGAGATGCAGGGGTGGTGCTAGGTACTGAAAAGAGCCTTGGCTCAGGCCCACAGGACAACAAAACAAAACACAAATTTGTATAGGTGAATTTACATATGCTCTAAAGTGTGTGTGTGTGTGTCTTTAAAGGACCCTGTTTCCTAAGGACACCCCTATTTGTAAAATGTATGGACTTGGAGAGGAGGGCATTTGATTTCAGAAAAAAACCTCAGGCAGAAAGATTCATGGGGCAAGGGAGCAGGAGGTGTTGCACATGTGGGCCAAAAGCCAGCTCGGGATCAGATGCAACAGAGGTCATCAGGGCCCCTGTACCTTTATTTCAGCAAGTGCCCATGGATAGCAGGGCGGGCAGATGGCCTCCCAGAGATTCAGGGCTCCGAAAGATTCGGGGCACCAAAGATTTGGGGCTCCAGCACTAGTGGGCCGCCACCCGCAACACTGCCTCTGCAAAGATAAGGCCCGTCCTTTTACTAGGTTCCGCCCTCAGAGGAGAGGCAGGCAAGGTGGATTTCTTAATGGCATTGGACTTCGGAGGTTTGAATGCTTTTGAAGCATTCAATGTAAAGTCAGAGATGATGAAAGTGACACTCACCAGTGGGTGGAGACATAGCCGCCATGGTAACCAGAGCAAGTATGTGTATGGATCATTGGGTTTGGTGGTAACATGGCACCATTAACATTCTCAGGAACAGCAGCAGGGTGGTGTTGAGAGCACATAATGCAGGCCACATGCTGAAGCTAAGCAGGTATGAGCCGGGTCAGTGCTTGGAGGGGTGACTGCCTGGGCTGCCCACATCTGTTCTCCTGCATTGAGCAGGGGGTTGGACTCAATGGCCTTCCAACTCTACGATTCTATGGTTCTATACAGTTATTTATTATTTTGTGTTTATTCTGTCTTATCCTAAGTTCACAGGGCAGGCAAGAGTTCTGAAATTTAAGAAGTGGTAGACAAAAGATGTCCTGGAGTGGCTTAACCATGAACATGACCGTTTTAGGGCCATGCACACAACCAGGTTTGCTACCAAGTGTATATTCAACAGGGAGTTGCAGCTTATCACAGCTCCCTGACAAGTATACCTGTATAAGGTACATGTTCACAAAGATGGTTGCTGCACTGTCACGTCACATCTTTAGGGGTACACTTTAAAACACTGTAGGTAGACACCTAAAAAAAAAAAGTAATGTCTGAAATGGCCCAGAATTCAATTAAGTTGTTCTCTCTCTCTCACCCCGCATGATTGAACAATTCAAGTCATCCAGTATGTGTGTGTGTGTGTGTGTGTGTGTGTGAATGTGAAATAAAGAACTTCTATAACCCAACAGCAATTACAGCAGGCAAAGCATTTAACAAATAAACAAAAATGTTTCTGTTAAATTTTCTAAGAGTAACTGTTGTCCCAATTATAATGAAATATGGATTGGGACTTGTAACTATACATCTGCCCACCACTCTTGTAATCATATGTAAATATTGACTTTTAAAGGTGACCATGGTGGGTAGCTCTACATCTTTATCCTTTGGATTATATAGTCTTATTTTCAGATGGTTCAGCACTGCTCTGTGTTGTGTAGCAAAATGTCATCACCCCGCATGTGCATATGCTTTCCAGGGCAATCTGCTTGCTGGCAATAAACATCAGAAAACCCTTGTAAATGGGTCACTTGTTCTGAGTTGTCATTGTGAATCAGGACAAAAATTACTGGGGCTTCCAGCCAGATGATGAAAAGGTGCATTTTGTACAGATGATTGCATTAGTGAGTCGTTTCTTGGATTAGGGCTCTGAGAAACTACAGAATATAGGACATCCATAATCAGCATCCTGAAAGAAATAGAATGGCCTAGGATTGTATAACCACCAGTAGACTGTAACTGCCTGCATCTTAAAATATATCATCATCATCATCATCATCATCATCATCATCATCCCTTCATAAAATCTTTGTCAATCATGGCTTTCTAACCCTCCTAAGATAGTTCATTTGGATGCATGAGTATGAAAGAAAGCAGTTACTTGAGCTCTCCTGTTGTAGTAGCCCCTTTCTTCCTGCCCTCCCCAAGCCACCTCTTACTCCAGTTAAAGCCTCTTAGACAGTGCATAATATACTGGGAGTGCAGGAGGAATCTCCCAAGGTATTATCTTAGGATGCCACAGACGGCCTTCTCCTTGTCCCTTCAGCCAGAGCAGCTAGACTGGTGGGGACTAGGAAGAGGGCCTTTTCTGTGGTGGCCCCCATACTGTGGAACTCCCTCCCTAGTGACATCCACCATGCCCCCTCTCTGTTGAGCTTCCGCCGCTCACTAAAAACATGGTTATTCAGGCGGGAATATGGGGTGGGTTAAGATTTTAAAAGTTATACTGTTTTATACTGTTTTAAATATATTTTATATCATGTATTTTAAATGTATTTTATCATGTTGTTGTTGTGATATGTATCACTTCACCAGCTGCAGCACATTGTTTACACATGGAAGGGACAGAATGGCTGTAAACAGGTTTGTTGAGTCTTTCTGGGATCTCGTGTTTTCGCATGGGAAACTAGACTGTGAGGACAATATGAGCTGGTCACATGGTTTGTATGTATCACTTCCCCTCCGTCATCAGGGATTTTATATATAATTTTAATATTATATTTTTAACTTTTGTATATTTCTGTTATGTTTTAATTGTACAGTAATACCTTGGATTGCAAGTAACTTGGTTTGAGAGCGTTTTGCAAGACAAGCAAATTTTTAAATATTTATTTAATTTTTTTTAACTTGATATACAAGCGACGTCTTGCAATACAAGTACTGTAGTACGGCTTAAATTAAAAATCTCTGTACAAATTTTTTTGGGGGGATTTCGTTTTGATATAAGAGTGTTTTGGATTACAAGCACATTTCCGGAACGAATTATGCTCTCAGTCCAAGGCATGACTGTACAAGTTTTAATGTAAAGCTGCCTTGAGTCCCAGTACTAGGGGAAAGGTGGGATATAAATAAATATAACAACAACAACAACAACAACGTCTCCCATATTTACCTACCTGGGCATTTCCAACATCTGCAAATCATATGAGAAAATTACATTGACTAGAATGTCCATTTCAAAATGGCCCTCATCAACAACAGCCCAAAGCAACACGTCCCAGAGTAAAAGGCAACCCATCCCTGAATATGCTATCACTTCCCCTCCGTCATCAGGGATGCTTTGCTTCCCCCAACTCCTGGGCATCAGACCCAACAGCTTCTTAAAGGCAGTCAGACCCTCTCCCTTGAACAACTTACCCATTCAGTTTAAAGGAAGTACTACTTCACACAGTGCATAGTTAAACTTTGGAATTCACTTCCACAAGATGTAGTGAAGTCCACCAATCCATGTCCCCATGTCCCCTTTCCCTGGCCACACCCCCTTTCTTTCAGCCTCCAACTGTTTGGTGGTTTCCTGTCTTTGGAGTAGTTTGTTCCCCATTCTAAAAAGTTGCCCCTTCTTCTCCTAAAGCTTAGTTACTGGCAATAAGAGCTTTGAGGTAAAACATGATGGTATTTTATGGTATTTTTGGCCCCACCCCTTTTGCCTTTGGCCCTGCCTCCTTTGCTTTCTGCCCCACCCACCCAGGGAATGCAGCACCCAAGACCTTCTCTGAAATTGCACTTGACCCCTCGACTGACCCCTTCACCACCTGATACACATGATTTTTCATAACTTGATTACTACGTTGGGAACTGAAAACTAAATGTGTGAACTGACTCTGATTTTTTTTAAAAGCATTCTGTCGGGAAAGTAACGGGGCTTCAGGTAAATTGGGATAAATCTAAGATTTTGTTGTTTAATTATAGTAAAATAGAGGAGGTTGAAATGTCTAGGAAGAAAAGTAATATTAAGATTAAAATGTAATTAAATATTTAGGAATAGATATTTCAAAAGATTTGGATAAATTAGGAGAACAGAATTTTAGAAAATTAAAGAATGAGATTAATAATAAACTGGAGGAATATAGAAAAATTGGGCTTTCATGGTTTGGTAGAATAGCCTTGATTAAAATGAAGATTTTACCTAAGATTAAAAAAAAAAATTCAGGATGTTACCAATAAGGATACCAGAAAAAGAACTTAAAGAATGGCAAGCAATTATTAATCCTTATTGTAATGGGGTGGGACGACCTAGGATTACTAAGACAGCATGGTACAACGCTCAAAAATTAGGTGGTCTTGGTCTTCCTGATCTAAAGTGGTATTATATAGCCAACTAACTGAGGCATATATTGGATATTATAGCTTGGCCTAAAGCAATAATGTGGTTGGAGTTAGAAACATATGAATTAGGAAGTACTTTGGAGAATATTTTATTTATAAAAATTAATAATAATATGATAAAAAGATTAGAAAACCTTTTCTAAGTATGTTAGAGGTTTGGATTAGTATGATGAAAATATTTATTCCAGGGATATCTCCGTTAACTCCGGTGGTGGCTATGGAAGATTTTCCTGAAAATTTAAGACAGAGTTTGGAGGGCACATTAAGAAAAGAAAAGGTTATTAAATTAATGGATTGGGTGGAAAAGATGGAGTCTAGAAAACAAATAATTGAAGGGACTGAAAGAAGAAGTATTTTATGGTTAAATTTAATGCAGTTAGAGCAGTGGACGAAGAAATGGAAGAGAAAAACTGAGTATAAAAGGGACTTAACTAAATTTGAAATGATTGTCAAGTCTAGAGAGGGTATCGAAGGGGATGTGTCAACAAGAGGTATAACAAAGGATCTATATATAATGTTTCAAAAAGTGGAAGAGCAAAAGGATCATCTTAAGACAGTTTGGGATATTGAATTTGAGGAGATTTCGAAGGAGGGCTGGAAGAGTATTTGGGACAGACGTATTCTGAGAGTTATGTCAATAAGGATATTAGGATATAGGAAAACTTTTATAAATTGATTTGGAGATGGTATTTAACTCCAGTAAGATTAAACAGAATAGATAAGAATTGCTCCGCATTGTGTTGGAGAGGATGTCAAGAATTAGGTACATATGCTCATATGAAGTGGAGTTGTAAAAACGTACTGGAATTTTGGCAAAAGGTTTTTTTGGAAATTTCAGGAAATTATTGGTATTAATTTGGAGGTCTGTCCAAAATTAGCACTGTTATCAATAATGGAGAAAGTTATGTGTTCACAAAATACGAAGGAATTAATTGTAAATTTGTTAACGGCAGCTAGGTTAATGATTCCGAGGGAGTGGAAGGTTCAGCATTAATTTCTAATTACTGATTGGTATAAGGAGATATGGGATATAGCTCTTAATGATAAATTGACTTGTAGTATAAAATGTAAAAAGGGACAGCAAAAAATAAATAATTTTAAGGATATTTGGGGTCAGTTCCTAGATTATGTGTTAATAAAGAGGGAAAGGAATATGCCTTGTCAGGATATATTATATTTTTGGAATACCCGGAATAGTAATTGTTTACTGGGGCGGAAGCATATTAATTGGTCCCTAGGAGGGCGGGGGGAGCACTGTATGATTTATTGTATGTAGTTTTAGTTTAAAATTTGTGTTTTGTTATATTTTGTCATATTTTGTTTTGTAAAAATTAAATAAAATAAATAGATAGATAGATAATTAAATAATAAATAAATAAATAGCATTCTGTGTGAGATCACGTGGAAGTTCAATGTGTGGTGTTTGACTCCAATGGCTGCTGGACCTACGCAAGTCACCACTCACCATTGCAATGATCGCATTGTGAGCTTGAATGAACCAGCCCCCTTACCATCATGACAGACTTTTCAGCTCAGACAGGCAGTGTTTGCCAATGCATTCAGCGGCAGAAAAAAGTGCCCCTGTGAACGAGTTATCAGTACTTCATTGAATCCAATCTCTCACCAGGCAGAAACCAGCCTTTGTGATCCAGCGAGGGGCTTCACATGTGCACGCACCTGGTTGCACATCCCCGTATATGTTGTGTGTGCGACGTGAGTACAAACAAGTGCTAGTGTTGCAGCAGAATACTTCATGAAGACATGAGAACATAAGAAGAGCCATGCTGGATCAGACCAAGGGTCCATCTAGTCCAGCATTCTGTTCGTTGCTGCTAGTGCAACAGATATAAGAAACAGAAGATTCATGTTGCTTCTCCTCCTCCATTGCTAGAGACTGTTTTCTTTGATTTTGATGATGAATTTATGCCATAGCACCCATGCACCCCTTTATTTAAATGCCATGTTAATTATTTAAATACCAGCTAATTCCTTGTCGAGCAGGTAAATCTGGCTAGCTCACAATCCAAGATCCCTTCATAGCTCCAGAATTAGAGCTGGCTTGAAGTAGAAGGGGCATTAAAAAAAAAAAAATTCATCCCAGAAAAAAAGGTATCATTTTTGAGGAGACACCTGCAAACAGGAAAAAAAATGTTTGCTCACTAAGAGTGGGGCAGAAAGTGTTGCCCTCACTCTGAATTGGCTTCATTTTAAAAATACCTGAAAGAAAATGGTGCTGAAGCCCCTCTGAAAGTGTCAGCAAACAGGCACAAAAACAGGTAGGGCTCGGGAAACATTATTTGCGTATGGCAAAGACTTGCATGCTAGCGAGTGCACTTGGAGAGTACATAAAAAGACTAAGGATCAGCCAAATGATCTCCTTAAGACCAATAGACAAATATCATGAAAAGTGCAGGCACACACACACGCACACGCACACACAAATAGAATAGAATCTGTATTATGTAACCAGAAAGAAAACCATCCGAGCACTAATGCAATGGTGTACAAGCGGCTAGTAAGACAGACAGGGCCGGTGTTACCATTAGGCCAACTAGGCGGCTGCCTAGAGCGCATGGCTAAATGGGGCACAGAAACCACACCAAATCAGAAGCCTCCCTGGTTTTTCCCCCTTCGCTTCGCTTCTTTCTCTCTCCGTGTGCCGGTCTCTTCTATTTTTGTTGTCCCCAGGCTTGCTTTCTCTTTCTGTCTGTCTTTCTTTCTTTCTTTCTTTCTTCCCCCCCTCTCTCCCCCTCCTCCTTTTCTTTCCCCGCTGCGGGCAGCTACTTCGGCTCTCCGCTGCCGCTTGCCCGAGCCTTATGCCGCTCCTGTTTCTTTTGCAAGTGGGTCTCTTTAGCAAAGCTGCTTTCTAGTACAGCACATGGGGTGATAAGGGGAGGAGAAGAGGGGGGGTGGTTAGGGAGGTAGGTAGGTGGCGGCGGCACTGGAGGAGGTGGGTGGGTGGGGGGAGGGAGGCAGAAAGAGAGAGGGGGGTAACCAGAATGAACTCTCCCCAAGCTGAGGAGCCCCCACCCCTAGCCAGGGAGAATGATAAAAGGAGTGGGGGTGGGGGAGGAGAGGAAGGGGGGCTGGGGGAGCAAAAAAAATTTAATAAATTTTTATTTAATAATAAATATCAGAAGCAAAAAATAAACCAGAATTTTGCATGCACGAGAAAGTAGAAATTGGAGAGGGTGGGGGGAAGAGGAGCTTGCAGGAGAGGAGATGGGGTGTGTGTGGGGGGGAGGAGAGATAGATTTTGCACATACACACGAAAAAGAAGGTAAAGGGGGAGGGGAACAAAAAGAAGAGAGAGAGAGAGAACGAAAGAGAGAGAAGGGGTAAGAAAAGAAAGGGGGGGGAGAGAAAGAGAGGGAAGACAGACCAGAGAATCCCAGTTATCAAATATGCTAAGGAGGAGGAGAATAATTTATTATGATAATAATTTTTTTAGGTTTTGCCAATTGACTTTTATTTCATAATGGGCATAGGGCTGGAGGGAGGGATGGCTCAAGTGGGAAGGGGGGGGCGCTAAATATCTGATCTTGCCTAGGGCACCAAACTGCCTTGCACCGGCCCTGAAGACAGAAGAACAACAGCTGTAAGCTTGACCTCCCTGCAAAGATTGCCATCATGTGACTGGGGGAAAGTGTCATTGAATCGACAGGGCCGAAATGGGTCAGACGTCAAGTCACTAGCCAAAGGATGCCGCTTGCTGTAATATTTGGTTCGAATTTTAAATCTGCATTTAGTCAACAAGATGTTCAGAGTGGTATGTATGCATGCACTCTTATGTGCTCTTAGATCTTAGCACTTTTATTCTGCTGCTTTTTCTTTTTTTCTTTTTACTTTGTGTTCCTCTTTGCTGTGTTACCCTTTGCTGCTGGTTTTATCTCGGCTGTGTTGTTTGTTTTGTATTCTGTGTTTTTAATTCACCTGTCAGTCAGCTAGAAAACTCTGGTTATTGGGTGGACTATAAATGAAATAAATAAATAAATAAACAAATGTGGCTAACTACAGGACACTTGTTTAATATCTCTTTTCTCACATTCTCTTTCTGGCTGTTGCTCTGCCTTTACAACAGGTTTATGCAGACAGGTGAAAGCAACTTCATTTATGCAATTCACCCAAGGCCAACCTCTGGTGGGACTGGTTAGGTGGGAATCCATAAGGCTTGTTACATCAGCTGTGGAATGTGGCTGCATACAGCAGACCTATCCAATCTCTGCTTTGAAAAAGTGTATATGCCAGAGGACATACAAAATCTAGTGGTGAGAGTGTTGGACTGGGACTCAGGAGATCTGGGTTCTAGTCCCCACTCGGCCATGAAACTCACTGGGTGACTTTGGGCCAGTCACTGCTTCTCAGCCTAACCTACCTCTCAGGGTTGTTTTGGGGATAAAATGGAGAGGAGGAGGATTATGTAAGCTGCCTTGGGTTCCTTGCAGGAAAAGAGGTGGGGTATAAATATAATAAATAAATAAATAAATAAATATTTTCTGCTATGCTTAATGGGATTGATTCTTGTGCCAACAAGAACAACACAGCAAAAGACCTCCCTCTTTTGGTAACTGTGGTGCTGGTGAAAAGGGTCATGTGTCTGGAGAGTGCCCAATTCAAGGCTTCCAGTGCCTTAAGGCACAATCCTACAGGATTCCTATGCGTATTTAGAGGGGGGGGAAGGCCTACAGCCAGCATAGCTGGCTGGGGCATGCTGGGAATTGTAGGCCTTTTTTCTGTCTAAACATGGATAGGATTGAGCCCTTAGTCAGCTGGTTTCAGCACACAACACTATCATGTCATCACACCAGGTCCCTGATACCTTGTGAAATACAGAAGTAAAGGAAGAAATGTTAAAAACAGACATGGAAAATCGGTTAAGAAGCCAGTGGTCAAATGTTCAGCTTCTTGCAAATCAGCTTTCCCCAACCTGGCACCCTCCAGATGTATTGGACTACAACTCCCATCACCCCCCCAGCCAGCATGACTGCACTGGCTACAGATGATGAGGGTTGTCATCCAAAATATATGGTGGGCACCAGGTTGGGGAAGGCTGTTGGTAATGCTCCCCCAATCAAAAATAATATATTTCAGACCCCCACCCTGACCCCAAGGGGAGATAAAGTCAACATCACCTTACACAGCCACTGTGCCCTTTGTATGACCTTTCTTAATGACATCTCCCTCTGTCCCCTTAAGGCTTGGCCAACTTGTGCAGCTCCGATTTAGGAGTCGATGGGAAGCCAGGCATGAATAAGCCTCGCCAAGTTGATGAACTGTGTAAAAGCTTATGAGACATTTCCCCTCCTCCTTGATTGTACTGAGCTACAGTCCTGTGTCTCATGAGCTGCCTCAAGGACTAGTTGACACATGGGGGAATATATGTGCAGAGGCTGAAAGCAAAGTGGCTTTGGTAAATACAGCAGCCCTGGGATGTCAAAGTGCAGGAATGATGGATCGCTCTCTCTTCCATTAAATAAAAAATGACCTCAGGTTCCATTGCAGGCATGAGGGCAGTAGCTGCCACAATGGTATTACCCATTTTCCCTGGGGAGGGGCGAAAAAGAGGCTCTTGTACAGTACTAGTGAGGTTTGGATGGGGAGGAGTAAGGACAACTCAGGCCTTGGTCTCCACAAACAACAGATGAGGTGGTAAATCAGTTCCTGGACTGCAATTACCATCAGAAAGTTAAGGCTTCTGGCATCGAGCAGTAGCAAGCTGAACATCTCTGCTGCACATGCCAAGAAAACAGCCCTGACCCTCAAATTCTGTTCAGGGGGTCACATATCTTGCGCTGGGTTGTTACCTGGCCCTGCAATTTTTGCCCATCAGAGAGCAATCCTATGGTCCCTGGGCAAGCTCTGTCCTGCTGCAAGCAAGAACAGAGTTTTTCTAAAGCTCCAGAAGTCCCACTTGTTCTTGCAGCAGCTGGGACTCTTTGCAGAGAGGCTTCTGCAGCCCGGGATCTCTTCCTGAATACCTATGGGAGAGGGTGACATCCCATGGTTGTGCTGCTGGGTTGGAAGTGGAAGTGCTGCTGGGTTGGAGAAGCCTTTGTGTAAAGTCTCATGCTGCAGCAAGCAAGTGCACAGGGCATTTTTAAAGTAAAATAAATAAATAAATAAAATAAAATAAAAACAAACAGAAGATCCTTCAGCCAGCTCCTAAACTTAAAAAGGTATGTGGAAACCCTGTCCCCCTTCTCCAGCAGAAAAGTATTCAAAATTCTCCCCTTCCCTGTGAAAGAGGCAGAAAAAGCAGTGCCTCTTTCACAGGGAGAGAGAGAAATGCCCGAAAATAGGGGGCAGGGTTCAGCACAGCACTACTCCTAGCCTTCTTACACTGCCATGCAGAGAGGGGAATTTGGGAAGGAAGGATTCGGTCTCCCCTCCCTACACACCATGGTCCCAGTCGAAATCAGGACTCAGTGCACTTACTTTAGACTCATGAGAGTAAAAAACAAGAAAGGGAGCCACATGCTACACAATTACAGTAATGTAATGTGTATTTGGACCCTCGGACACAGCCTGCTCAGCTGCTCTGGGGGCTAAGACAAACCATGACGGAAACCATCATCACTGAACCTTTTGTTTAAGCCTCAACACAGCATATAGGTGCTGACTGTTCACTGGAGAGGAAAGGTGCTTTGTTTGCACACATTCAAAGGCACACTCTTAATTATGATTGCATTTTCCAGGACAGACGCCGGGCTTCAGAAAGACATAGGCTCGGCATAAACGGAGTCATGTCGAGAGAGGACCTGAGTGCCTGTCTATGTGAGAGTTAAGCCTATATGCGATATTCAGCTATTGCCAAATTGCACTGAAAACACCAAATGCATCTGTACTGGAAAGTTAGGCATAGCATACTGTGGCGTAACCCCACAATTCAGTTCCCTGGTGTATGTCTGCATCAGTATGTTTAGTGAGTATAGAAAGTTGAGTGTGAGCTGGTGTGGGGAGTTAGTGTGTTATGGGAGAGTGTTTGGAGTGTGGGGAGAGTTGGGGAGTTAGGTTAGTTGGATTATTTGTGTCTTGTCTGTCAGGAGTTTTGAGACAGTGCTTGTCTGAGGAGTGAAAGTATTTAGAATTATAGGGACTTAGGTTAATTACAAAGTGTTTGGTGTGTAGGCAGGTTTAAAGTTATTTTCTGGAACTAAGATTTTGAGAATTAAAATAAACTTATTTTTATTTTGTTTGCTACCCAAATCCTACATGTCAGCTTGGCGCTATTAACCTGCATTACTGTTAAATCTACACACACACACACCTTTGTACCCACAGTATCGTAAATTTTGGCTAGATCCTTAATAACCAGTATTAATCTTTTCCCTCATTAGTAGGAGAAAGGTTTCACTTGACCCTCCCCTCAGGTTTTTAAGTGTTGGTGCTGAGCCTGAGAAGGGTTTATGCGCCTGGTCCTAAAGTGTAAGGGACCGTGTGGTTGCACATACGGCTGACAGACAAGTGGAGGAGGGAGCGGGTTAAGTACACAAAGCAATGAATCAAGCAAACTTTTGTTATCGTGCAGGTCTGTTCATTTCTTAGACTATTGTCCACATTAGAGGTGAGTGCAGATGGCACAGGAATCAAGGCACTCAAGCATGGCATGACCTCTTTCACTATCCATTGAAAGCCCTCGATTCAGTGATGTGCTGCTTTTATTTCAGGAAGCATTATCAAAAAACATATTTTTTTTAAAAAAAATCCCCCTTAGAGTTTTCAGCAGATACAGAGAAGCACTGAAACAACTCTTTACTGGAATTCCCATTTGCTTTAAAAATCCTCTCTCCTCCAACTATAACAGCAGGAGAAGGAAGTGCAGTGTGGCAAACAAGTACAGAATACACATGACTGGTAGCGATGTTGCCCAGCCTTGGAAATACCCAGTTTTGTATACAGAACTGGCAGGCGCACCGATATGCTGAGCCAGACAGCCATCTCCTGACAGTTCGTCTCTGGCTTGGATTATAACTCACCCATACATTGCCATGGCTGCTGTTACAGTGCCTGCTGCTGTGGGCGTGAGGTCTCTCTCCCTTTCCGCCTCTTCCTGCTCTGGTCGACCCAGGAACCAGGTACTGGGGATTAGGGAGGAATGGAAGACTCGATTTCCAGTCCGTTTCACATGTGTTCAGTCATAAATTCATTTCATTCAATTCCCTCATTAGTTTGTGATTTTTTTTTTTGTACAGTCATGCCTTGGATTGAGAGCATAATTCGTTCCGGAAACATGCTTGTAATCCAAAACACTCTTATATCAAAACAAAATCCCCCCAAAAAAATTTCTACAGAGATTTTTAATTTAAGCTGTACTACAGTACTTGTATTGCAAGACGTCGCTTGTATATCAAGTCAAATTTTTTAAAATAAATATTTAAAAATTTGCTTGTCTTGCAAAACACTCTCAAACCAAGTTACTTGCAATCCAAGGTATTACTGTACTTGCATTTTTCCTCCTAAAATATGCATTTTTGTATGCATTTTATGAGCCCAGAACCGCATCACAAAATTTGGAGAGAAGCATGCAGTTGGAAGGATAACTGCATTCTGATCCATGTATTAGTCCAGGAAGTACGAATGAGTTTGGTTCACTTAAAATGTGAGCCAGATCAAATCCTCCAGAATCCCTTCCAAGGATTCTGGGAAATGTCATTTCCCCAGAGCACCTGACATTCTTTAGTATGCCAGGGATCCTGGAACCCCCATGCTGGAGGGCTCCATAGTTTGGGTGTTCACGGAAGGGATCGGAGGTCCATGGAAAGGGCATTGAGGTGGGATCAGACCTGTTATGCTCCCAATCATAGAATCATAGAAAAGTAGAGTTGGACGGGGCCTGCCAGGCCATCGAGTCCAACCCTCTGCTCAGTGCAGGAATCCAGGTCAAAGCATCCCTGACAGATGGCTGTCCAGCCGCACCTTGAATGCCTCCAGATTGGGAGAGCCCACCACCTCCCTAGGTAGTTGGTTCCATTGTCCTATTGCTCTGACAGTCAGGAAATTGTCACCAGGAGTGTGATGGGGTCTGAATTGGGTTCATTATTGGGGTAAAAATAAAGCAAACGATTTACTGATTTTGTATGTGTGCGGGTGGAAGGGGATGTGGAGACTGGTGACTCCTATTTAGGTGGGGCTCCTAATCCATTGCAGGTTTTATTTGGAGTTGGATAGGCGCTATCCATGGTGCTCCTTGGTGATGAACCTATTTTGGGGGTGAAGTTCAGCACCATGGATAGCACCTACAAAGCTCCAAATAAAACCTGCAATGGATTCAGAGCCGCACCGAATTAGGAGTCACCAGCCTCCCCTGCGCAGTTTGCTGAACCCAATTCCAAAATAAGCCAGCAGCTTGCTCCATTACTGATTACTGGTCATACTTGAGCTACAATGTACCAGTTGAGTGAACACAGAATGGGGCTCTCCTTCTGGTTAAATGTAGGGCTGCACCAAATTTTTGTGAGGGGTGTGTGTGAGAGAAATGTGCTCTTTCAGGGCTCTAAAAGCATTCTCCAGAGGACTAGTGTCCCCCTTGAAAAAATCAACCTGAACTTATTGTGAAATGGCAGTCTTCCATTTTACTCTTTGGGGTCTCGGATTTGGCACTATATTTACAGGCTTGGGAATTATATTACTCATAATGTTCTTGTGAGTATTCCATACACAAACACGCCATATTTAAAAGTGGGCAAAAGTTTCCCCTCCCCCTTATTTTATTTTACAAATGAAAGGCAAAACTCCAAACATGGCATGAACTGTATTTACTTTGCGGGATCAAAATGTGCTCTACATGTGTACCACCAGAAACACAAAAGCTAGGTTTCAACAGAACCTCAGGAAGGGAATATACTCTAAGAACATGAGAATATAAGAAGAGCCCTGCTGGATCAGACCAAGGGTCCATCTAGTCCAGCGTTCTGGTCACACAGTGGCCAACCAGCTGCCCACGGGAAACCCACAAGCAGGACACAACTGCAACAGCACCCTCCTACCCATGTTCCGCAGCAACTGGTGTACATCGGCATACTGCCTCTGATACTGGAGTATCAGTATCTACTGATACTGCAGTATCTACGTCAGTGTTCTCCAACCTTGGGTCCCCAGATGTTTTTGGCCTACAACTCCCAGCATGCTTGGGGACCCAAGGTTGGAGAACACTGATCTACATTGATAAGGTTGCATTTGAATGCAAACTTACCTGTCTTGCATGGCCAAAGTGGTTCGCAGCCAAGACCTTGTCCCATTTAAATGAATGGGGCTTTAAGAGTTCAGTTCTGTGCATGTTTCCTCAGAAAAAGTAAGCCTCTCTGTGTAATGGCGCTTACTCTTAAGTAAGTGCGCATAGGGCTATGACCTTAAAGTGCTAAATTGTGGCTGGGCTGGACTGTGCCCTTTATTTCTAAAACAAAAAACCCCTAATGACTGTGAATCCCTGCTGGGAAGTAAACTTGTATAAAAAGCGTTTGTATAATCTGTCCTTACCTCAGTTTCTTCTGTTGACAGTTAATTAGTGGAATTTGGTTTTGTACAAGGGCAGAGTGAAAAAGGCCTCTCAAAATTCTCCACAATATCTGTGGGTAGTGGAACTGGGGTGGAGGTGGAATTTCATTGAATATTCATGGGGGGAGAGGTGGCATTCTTCAACAGTTTGAGAGTTTCCCAAAAAGAAAATTCTGAGAAATTCCCCTCTGAGAAATTTCATCCTTGTTAGTACTGAATGAAATTTCATTGGTAGTTCATACTGGTGCGAGAAGGAAGCAAGCGATCCGTTTTAACCTATGAAGCTTCTTTAATCTGAGTACATAAATCTACATAGCTTGGGACTCTCTCCATATGAATCTACCCAGTCCCTGAGGTCACCTTCAGAGGCCCTCTGAGAGAATCTCTGTGTGTGGACGGGTGGCAGTTCAGGAACAGGCCTTTTCTCTGCCTTTATGGAACACTCTGCCCACAGAAGCTCACCGGGCACTGACTCTGTCAACTTTTCAGTGCCAGCCAGGCAAAGATGTACTGATTTGCCAGGCATTTGGACATTAGTTATGACCCAACTGTGGTGGGCTGCTTTTGTGGTGTTCATTCTAGGCCAGAGGTGTCGAACCTCTTTCAGCCTGAGGGACACATTCAATTTCAGAGAAGTTCTTGGGGGACACATTCCAGTGGAGGAACATAAGAACACAGAACGCTGCTTTATACAGGGACAGACTGTTAGTCCATCTAGCCCAGTACTGTCTTCATCAAATGGTAGTGAAGGCTTTCCAGGGTTTCAGACAGGGGAGGCAGGTGACTCCTATTTCAATGGGGCTCCTAATCCATTGCAGGTTATATTTGGAGCTTTATGGGAGCTATCCATTGGGCTGAACTCCGACCCCCAAAATAGGTCCACCACCATGGAGCACCATGGATAGCTCCTTTAAAACCCCAAATAAAACCTGCAATGGATTAGGAGCCCCACTGAAATAGGAGTCCACAGGCTCCACTGGTTTCAAGCAGGAGATTTCCTAGCCCTACCTGGAGACGCTGGGGATCACACCTGGGAGACCTTCTGGATGCAAAGCGTGTGCTCTACCACTGAGCTACAGCCCCTCCCCTACCTTTGGTGGGCCCAAAGGCCAAAGGGGTGGGGCCAAAATACCAGCATGTTTTAGCTGACAGTTCGTATTGCCAGTAACTAAGCCTTTGGAGAGGCAGTTCAACCTTTTAGAATGGGATATTTGTGGAGAGGTGGAACGTGCAAAAGCTGGGGAACCATCAAACGGTCACCAGTGGGGGAAAGCAGGTGGGGCCAGGAAAGGTGGCATAGTGATCTGAGGAACCCCAGGGGGTCACACGGGACCATACATGGGCCGGATTAGGCCCATGGGCCTGCAGTTCAACACCACATTCCAGGCTGGGCGGGGGGAGGAAAGATTTTGTGTCTTGTGGATGAACACTTTTCCTATTGTATTGCATCTTGATTATATTTTATGGTGTTTGGTATTTGTATTGGTATTATTGTGCTGGTTTATACTGATTTTGTTTTTGTTTTTTCTTGTTATACCAACTGTGGATTTCTGTATCTGTGTGTGTGTTTGTGTGTGAGTTGCTTCAAGGTGGCTTTTTGTAGCGAGAAGGGACACACACATTTAACAAGTTTACCGGCGCAATCCAATGAGGCTGCCCGTAACCCTCCGAACTCGGAGGACTATGGGCATCCAATTGAGGGTGGGAGGAGCACAGCAGATAGGATTGTGCTGTGCTCCCCTCACCCTCAAAAACACTTAGACAACCAATTTTGACCGTCTAAATGTACACCTCCTCCCAAGGAGGAGAGGCTGAGATACCAGCCAGATTCCTCTAAAGCCAGCGGTGCCTTGCCCCTCCCCTCCCCACCCCTGGGAACGCCCCCCATGCCAGAGCGGAACCTAAGTCGGTCTTCCAGCTTCAGTTCCCAGTCGGCATGGAAAGAACCACGTTGGCTGCATTGGGGGGGGGCAGGCACTCCACGCTCAGACTCCCCATTGCAACCTCGGAAGGGATTTCCGAGGTCACAGGGGCCCCTCTAAATTACCTTATGCCCCCCCCAGGCAAGGTTGGAGGGCCATAGGATTGCGCCCAAAATAAATGTAAGAATAATAAGGAATGGGCTAAGAGCGGGGACTGGAAGACGTTCTAGGGCCAAGCCCATTGCTCTAGTCAAAAATATTCAAATACTGTAATATTAAACTATATTCAGGCTGGATCTTCCACCCTATCTGCAGATAGCACAAAGAGGGGAGTGGTGGGTGGGTGGCTGAAATTCTCTAACAGTTCAGTGGGAGCCCGATGATGATGATGATGATGATGATGATGACGACGACGACAACAACAACAACAACAACAACAACACAATGATCAATTCTTAGAAAAATCTTTGGAAGATTATTTCCTGAGAAAATTTGGCCTGGTTCTATATTTCCTTGCTGTTAGGTTGATCATTTATTTATTTAAAATAATATTTAGGCTGTGTTTAAGGGAGGAACCCTCTCAAGTTGGCTTACAATATAAAAACAATACAAAGCCATGCAAAATACAATAGAGAAGCAATAAACACGTTCAGTAAAACTACTATAAAAACCAGATTTGCACCTCTTGGTTGCTCTGTGTGTGTGTGTGTGTGTGTGTGTGTGGCTATCCTCTCCTAAAAACAGGTTCAAATCAAAATAACCCAGAGTTCATCATAAGCCGGGAGATGCTGTCTTCTAGCCACATCAGCATAGCCCGATTGCCATCTCATGAACTGGTTTTGGGCATGCCTTGCAGCCACATGCACCTGCTTCTCTCCACGTTTCTCCCTTAGTGAACTATACGTGCCCCACAGTAATGCAGTCCCCATGGCAGAGCACAGCAAGGCACTCTGTCTATTAGATTTCTTGTTCTTGTCCCTTCCTTCCCTGAGGTGCAGGACCAAGTACCAATTTAGTCATCAAGCGCTGAGTCATCTAGTAAATAATTCAACTCCTCATTTTCAGACACTGAAGTCAGTTGTATAAACAACCCAGCTTTTTATGTCAAATGTGCAAACGTTGTCTAGGCAAGAGAGCTTACATGGCAGCAGCTTGCAAGAATGAGATATTGGGAAGTGGGGGTGGGGGTGGCGTGGGGGAATTGGCAACGTACCTACGTAGCAGGATCCCAGGGATTGTGTATTCAATGGTTTCTTTTTATTAAAAAAATGTGGCTATGCCTTAGAATTTAAGGATTGTGAAATGTTGAGGGTGCAACCCTATTAAGCATGTTTAGACAGGAGAAAGTCCTATAACTTCCAGCCTTCCCCAGCCAGCCACGCTGGGTGTCGTAGGACTTTCTTCTCAAGATATGAAAGAATTAATTGTAAATTTGTTAACAGCAGGAAGATTAATGATAGCAAGGAAATGGAAAGTTCAACATGATTTTTTAAATTGTTGATTGGTATAAGGAGGTGTGGGGATATTGCTTTAAATGATCAATTAACGTAATATCAAATGTAAAAAGGGACAACTTAAGAAAAATAATTTTAAGGATATTTGGGGATTATTTTTAGATTTTGTTTTAATAAAGAGGAAAGGGAACGTGCCATGTCAAGATATGTTGTATTTTTGGAATAATGAATTATAATTATTGATTATAGAGAAAGAAAGTATCCTTTGGTCCCGTGGTGGTGGGAGCACTGTTATTTTAGTTGTTTTATATATTGTTTGAAAAACTTTAATAAGAATTATATAAAGAGGACTTCCTTCTGTCTAAACATGTGTAGGGTTGCACCCTAAGTCAGCCTTCCCCCAACTTGGTGCCCCCCAGATGTGTTGGAGTGCAACTCCCATCACCCCAGGCAGCAGGGCCATTTGCCATGTTGGCTGGGGATGATAGGAGTTGCAGTCCAACCCATCTGGAGGGCACCAGATAGGGATGTATGGATTTTGTTAAATCCGTTCCATCTGTGTTTCACAGATTGTCAGTCATCTTTCATTCCACCGTCCATTCATTGACAGAATAATTTTTAGGGATGTACAAGAATTCCGTTCCACTTGCACTAATGCGCATCACGAATGCATATTAGCATAAGTGCGCATTCGCGTTAATGCCCATTAACACAAGTGTGAGTTAGGACTCGTGCACATTGGTGCAGCTGCAAATTAGCACTCATGCACATGAGTGCAAATGTGAATGAGTGCAAATCCACCCCAAAAGTTAAAAAAAGCCAACAGTCTGCAAGTCCGTGGAATCCGTGCAACTCTCAGGCAAAGCCGGCCTGCTGAGGAATCCTCAGGTCAGATTCATAGGAATCCAAATGCATTTGAGTCCACTGTGGATTCTTCCGACCAGGTTTCATAGATTTCATAGATCATAGAGTTGGAAGGAGCCTACAAGGCTATCGAGTCCAACCCCCTGCTCAATGCAGGAAACTAGAGGAGGGGTCTCCCATCCAAGTAATAACCAGGCCTGACCCTGCTTAGCTTTCCACGCTCAGACAAGCTGAGCCAGCGTAAGCCACAAGTTGGGGAAGCCTAAGTGATTGTCAGTTGGACTTCAGAAGGGAAAGCTGAAAAAGAATTTCTCCTGGACAAGGAAATATTGCTGCTTCTGGTGGTGGTGGTGGTGGGGATCCAGCTGTACACAATTAATGAGAACTTCAGCCCAAAAAACTAAATGAGGAGCCCCACGATGAGATTTGTGCAAAGGACATCCCCACAAGTGCAAGGATTTCGTGTAATTCTCCTCCGCCCCGCCCCCCCCCCCCGATTTAATGCAACCTAAGCACAGGTTAACTAAGTTGCTCTTTGGCTCTCATCCAACTCCCTTTGTTGCTTCAGCCAATGTCGACATTTAGATGGCTTTGTAAGCTCAAGGACCTAATTGTGGTGTCAGTTGTGGTGTAGTGAAGCCAAGGCTCTCAGGGATACAGCGCTGGCATTTAAAAAAATTATTATTATTAGGAAGGATGCTGAGGTCATCTGCCACCCCGCTCAGAATTCCCTGTTCCCCCTGAGCTTAGCTGCAATTCTCACAGTAGCTGGGGGAAATGAATTTTCCCAGGGACAGTATATTGTTCACTGTTGTAATGCAGAAGACCAAATCTCCTGAGGAGGAGGAGGAGGAGGAGGAGGAGGAGGATTTACTGAGAGTTGCGGAAAGGGGGCTGCCAACCTGATCAGAGCAGTTCAAGAGTAGCAGTGGCAGGAACATTAGACCCCTTCTTCACTCATTCCTCAAAACCATTTTTCCCAGTCCAAATCAACCTCCTCCCAAGTGACTCTTTGTCCAGCAAGGGAAAAATCTGTTCCCCTCCCCCTTGTAGGGCAAAGACCATCTTGGGAGTGATGTTTCTAATTGAGAAAATATCACCTGTTCTGTGCAATTGCTCTAATTTGATTGGCATCTCCTGCCCCCACCCAGTGCTCCTCCCCGTGATTTCATTCAATATGCTGATGACATGCTCCTTTTTTTCCTTTTCACCTTTATCAGGTAAAGCTGTGGATGTGCCAGACGGCCTCTCAAAATCCTCCATCCTATTTGTGGGCAGAGAAATTGATGGTGGCTGCTTGGACAATTTCACTGAATTTCTCCGGGGGGGGGGGAGAAATTCTCCAACAGTTTCTCACAGGCAGGGCTCGCCTTTGGGCTTTGGCGGGGCTTGTAGCACAGCTTTCTTTTTTCCTAAGTGTGTTTGGGCACAGTCCTATGGCCGTCTAGATCAGTGTTCCCCAACCTAATAGCTACGCTATTAGAGGGAGAGATACGCTGGCTGGGGCATGCTGGGAGTTGTAGGCCAAAAACATCTGGGGACCCAAGGCTGGAGAACACTGATCTAGATGCTGTCTAGACGGCCATAGGAGAGGTCGGAGCTCCAGCGCCAACACCTCAGAAACATGATGCTTTGAGGTTGGAGCTGGGACTCCGGCCTTGGAGCTGGGAATCCGACCTCAGAGTGTCCGCCCTTGCAGCCGGCATGGTTCTTCCACTGCCAGCTGCGGCTCTGCTCTGAGGTCGGAAGACTGACCTTGGAGCCAGCATTGGGTGGGTGTTCCGGGCGGTGGGAAGGGGAGGAGTGAGGGTCTACCGGGATACAATGTATCCAGGTGGCACCTCAGCCTGTCCTCCTCGTGAGCAGGGGCAAAAGACTTAGATGGCTGAAATTGGCTGCCTAAGTGTTTTGCAGGGCAGGAGAAGCGTGAAAGCGACCTTTGCCTCCGTGCCCCTTCTGTCCTTGGTAGGATGCCTGTAATCCTCCGAGTTCAGAGGGTAGCGAGCAGCCACATGGGCTTGCTCTGCCTGTATGTTTCTTTTGTGCTGCCACTACAGGAGGCAACCACAGCAACGGTGTTGGCAGCCTGGCCCTTATTTTGCATCCTCCACAATGCTCCGTACATCACATTGTTCCAGGGCATTGTGGGCTGAGGGGAGAGAGAGGGAAGGCATCCACAACAAAAGAAAATGGTGAAGAAGATGCTGCAGAGTGGCCTTTTATTTCTAGGGAGGTAAGGAAAGGGAAATCTCGGAATTTTTCTGGAAAAAATGTCTTCTGAGACATTTTGGCTCAGCTCGAGTCGTTGTTCAGGGTCCAGCGCCTTCCCCCATGGTCTTCCAAACATTACATTTCTGAGGGGTGATGGTGGATACTCTTGTCTCTGATGCGGATGCTTTGACCTAGATTCCTGCATTGAGCAGGGGGTTGGACTCGATGGCCTTGTAGGCCCCTTCCAACTCTACTTTTCTATGATTCTAAGATTCTATGATTTACAATATCACTATTTCTCTGGAAGCCATGCAACTCTCAGCAGCTGTGAGGGGGACAGTGTTGTGTCCGGCTCCAGGGAAGAAGTGGAGCTAGTGCTATGCCAAAATCTGTCCTTCGATTTCTGAAAAGTTTTCTTCCTCCATGAAAGATGCTTCCATTTTTCTGTGTAATTCTCCTGTGGCTCCACAGGCCTGTGTCTTACGCTGGCTCAGCTTGTCTGAGCATGGAAAGCTAAGCAGGGTCAGGCTTGGTTATTACTTGGATGGGAGACCCCTCCTCTAGTTTCCTGCATTGAGCAGGGGGTGGGGGTTGGACTCAATAGCCTTGTAGGCTCCTTCCAACTCTATGATCTATGAAATCTATGAAATCAAGATGTTTTATTTATTTATTTATTTACATTTATTTATCGCCCATCTGGCCGGCAAACCGGCCACCCTGGGCGATGTACACAAAATAAAAACAGGATAAAATACATTTAAAACAGTATAAAATTTTAAAATCTTAGCCCACCCCATATTCCTGCCTGAACAGCCAAGTTTTTAGTGAGCGGCAGAAGCTCAGCAGAGAGGGGGCATGGCGGAGGTCACTTGGGATAGAGTTCCACAGTATGGGGGCCGCCACAGAAAAGGCCCTCTTCCTAGTCCCCACCAGTCTAGCTGCTCTGGCTGAAGGGACAAGGAGAAGGCCGTCTGTGGCAGATCTTGTTGAGCGGCCTACTTGGTGGAGCTGGAGGCGCTCCTTGAGATAGACTAGACCGGAGCCGTATAGAATTTTAAAGGTCAAAACCAACACCTTGAATTCGGCTCGGCAAGCAACTGGTAGCCAGTGCAGCTCCTTGAGCACTGGAGTGATGTGATCCCGCCAGCGGCTGCCTTTAATCAGGCGAGCTGCCGTGTTTTGTACCAGCTGTAGCTTCCGAACCATCTTCAAGGGTAACCCCACGTAGAGCGCATTACAGTAGTCTAGGCGAGAGGCTTTAGGTAGATGTTGAATAACATCGGGGAGAGGATGGAACCCTGCGGTACCCCACAAGTGAGCGGCCGAGGGTCCGAAGCCTCCTCCCCAAGAACTACCCTCTGGTACCTTCCAGAGAGGAAGGTTTTATAATTGATTTTTTTTGGGGTGGTGGTGGTGGTGGTGGTGGTGGTGTATTTGAACTTACTGAATCACTGTGGGGGTATCCGAGGGTGCTGTGTGTATTTTCTTTCTGTGCACATTTTTGAAAAGTGCATAGTTTCCCCTCATTGACTAAGGCATGAATATGTGTATTACCGGTATTATTTTTTTAAAAGTGTATTTTAAAGTACGCATTTTCAAAATATGCATTTTTCATATGCTCCTGTTTCTGTTTACATTCAGGATTGTGAGCGGGGCAAGTTCAAATGATATGCGAACTGAAACGAAATTCCTGTACATCCCTTTTCATGATGTCTCCCCCTGGGCAGTTAACTGAAGTTCTTCAGTACCTCAAGTACTGCACTTCACTTTAATTGAAGAAGTGCAGGAAGCTGAGAAGGATATAGGCTGCCGGAGAGATAATTGTACACTCACACACACTCCTCGGCCACCTCATAAGTAAGGTAAGCATAAGAACCCTGAACCCAACCAATGTGAGTTTCTAAAAAAAACAAAAACAACTCTTCTCTTTTGATTTTCTTTTTGAAAGCAATTTATTTTCTATGAAATTGAATGAGAATGGTTGAAATGGTGCTGAAGAAATTTGCAGCACAGCACTAGTGTGGACTGCTCATGTTCAGTGTTCTAGCCAGCCAGCCAACCACTCACCCAGCCAGCCAGCCATGTCCTCTTCCAGGATACTCCATTCCATTTCATTTTCATTCCCCCTTGGTTTTCCATCCCCTGCTCCCACAACAGACACTTATCATTCTATGATCATACAGTGCTCATTGGTCTGTTTCGGTGGGCGGGGGAGATTAGTTTTTTCCTTAAATATTTTTTGTGCTTATGAAAACCTCGAGGTTCCCCTGAGCTTGCTGATACCTCCCTTGTGTTCCTCAATGGTCCTGTTTTGGCTACAATCTTGTTGGCACTCGCCACCTGAGTTTGCTATTAGAGGGAGATATACTTCCCTAAATATAAATGAGTTTCATAACATGTTTGCAGTTTTGCCTTTCACTGCAAAACAATACCACCATACTAACTCTGCGTTTGGTGAAATCTAAAAGCCACTGAACATTATTTAACAAGAAAGGGAGACATCTTCACCTCCCATGAAGGGAACTACAGCCTTAATTCAAAGCACTGTCTTATGTAGAGGACATGAATGGAACTCAGATCAGAAAGGCAACGTCTGACTTACGAATGCCATTTTGATGTGTTTTACTTGACACTTGCTTTGAATACATACACCTGAGGCACTGTTGATGGTTCTGCCTCCTTTACTGGAAGAGTGTCTCTTTTTATTTGGATACTTGAAACTACAGCAATTAGGGAATTAAGATTAGCTGCCTGAAGTGCCAAATTCTCAGTTAGATCTTGTTAAAAGAGTTTGAACATCATTCTGTCCAGTGAAGAAATCCAGGCTGGATTTGAAAAAGAAAGATTAAAATATGTTGAAAAACAAACAAACCACTGAAATGTTTTTGGTTTCCATATACATGTTTGGCACAAGACCGCAAGTCCATATCTACTGTAGGTGGTTCGTGGTAATGTACAAAAAGCCCAGTCTTGCAGAGGGTGGATGTTGATGAGCATAGGCAGAGAGACAATGCACGTTGCAATTTTGACTACCCATCATGTACTAGATAGTTGCGGAAATTGCCTCAATTTGTGCTCCTTTCAAGCGTTCCTTGGCAATGTCCCACACACCTGTTTTATAGCCAATGTGCTTACAAGAAACAAAGATGCAGGATTTTGCAAAGCCAATCTGGGCATATGGGAGAGATTTACACAATTTTTAAAAGTGTGATGGATGGAGGGGACATAAGTGCCTCTTTTGTATGCATATGTGCTAGGGGTATGCTTGGCTTCAGCTGAATCCCTAACTGATTCATACAGATTTGGGAGAGGTTTGGATCCAAGTGGGGCTCCTTCCAAGTCAACCAAATTCAAATCCTGAAGATTCGGGATTTGGATGAACACAGAGAGTGTGTGTCTCCCAGTATTGATACATTTCACTCTAAGTTCTCCATATAAGGAAAACAGCAGGGTGGGGGAGGGGGAGGAAGAGGAGGGTGTGGTTTTGTGACTGGCAACTCTAGCTTCAAATCACTGAATGGTTTTACCAGGGCTCTCCAATCCCAGTGCTTTGGGGGTGGGATGTTGAAGTGATATATTGCAGGACTGATCCAGTGTTCCATGCACACCCTTAATATGGTGTGAGAGCCACAGCTCTGAACAGCCTTGATTTTCCTAACTGGAAATTCAGGAAAGGAATAGCACTGATGTCTTGCCAAACAGGTAAAACATGGTAAGCATTGCAATTTTGGTAACTTCATTCATTTTTACTGAATCTTTAGTCTTATCTTTTGCTTATGAGAGAGAGAAAAAATGAAACCAAACCTCACAGGATGCTACTGTACAACAAATACTGTTATACTTAAAGGTGTGGTTTTCTTTTCAGTGACCAAAAGTGCAGAAACTACGATGGAATTTACTGAATTGTGTTGAATGCCTGAAGGTTTGGAATTGGAAGCAGCTTCCATCCAATTTAACAGTGTCTTCAGGAAAGCAGGTTCCTTCAACTTCCCTTAGGAAAGGGCTTTATTTAGACAAGAGAATACACAGATTTCAATCTGAATGAACACCAAAACATTTTCCCAAAGTGCATGGAGAAGGACGGTAAGCTGTATATATATCTATATATCTATATATATGGTTGTCCCTGCACACAACATCCAAATAATGGAGTAGACAAAAAGGCCAGTGGGGAAACAGGCAAAAGAAGGAATTGCAGTTGATTATCCCAGTTCAGTAGGTACACATTCCAATTCTGTGTATACTTACTTGGAAGACAACTGAATTTAATGGGCTTACCTGTATGTGTACCCAGGGCCAGGGCTGCAATTTTAAAGATAAAGGAAGAAATCTCCAGGTTTCAATCTGTCATCCCTCAATAGGACAATGAGTTTAACTATACCCTTGAGTCTCATTCATTTCAATGGGACATAAATACATTTAACTTTATTTGGATTCTACCAATGATCACAATAAATATTATTCCCCCTCCCCCACAAAAAAAAACAACCCATACATAAACTTGTGTGTGCATCCATTTTGGGCCCTCCCTCTCTTTGAACAAGACAGAGGAGATGTTTCATTTTTCAGCATGTTCCATACTGAACGGTTACCTCTGACATCTTCCCTCTCTGTGATGTTGGAAAGACATCTTGGTAGAAATGGCTCAGCAGAACTAGTATCATAAAATCCTTTGACATATTGGTTATTCGAAAGCCGGGCAATGATTTGAGTCAATGAGAGCAGATACTTCCCAACATTGGTTTTCCGTGGAAGTGTTTAATAAAAAAAATGAATCAGAGGCAGCATGTCACTGCTCAGGGAGTCTGTGTCTGTAAAAGGTTTGACAAATATTACCACCTGCTGGGCAGACTGGAACAGCGCAATGTGTTATGTGCAATGTGCAATGTGCTATGTGTTATGTGTAACAGTGTTCTGAATGCCAGAGGGGCGACTGGGTCAGTCCACTGTAACAAGAACAAAGAGTTCTGTGGTTCCGTAAAGGCTCACCATTTCACTTTGGCAGAAGCCTTTATGGACCACAATCCACTCCATCGGATGGGCCGGGCTAGGGATGGGTGAGAATTTAGTTTCAGTTCAGTTTTGATAAGAATTTACCAAAATTCACAATATTTGGGACAAAAAGAACTTGTAACAATATTTGTCTATTTGGGACAAAAAGAACTTGATCTCTCTGTATTTATGTATGTGGGAGAAAGAGAAACGGACAGATTTGTCCATCCAGGTCCAGGTGCTTTGAGTGCTTTGCTTTTAAAAGTCTGTATATTCCACCCTGTTAGTGCTGAATTAGGGTTCCCCAGCCCCACCTCTTCCCCCCCCCCGTCAGGCTCCTCTCTTTAACAGCTGCATGGCAGGCAAGGACATCGTGGTCCCCTCCATGCTGGGAACAGCTGTACCTATTGAATTTGGTGGTGCAGATGGGTGAGGATTTTGTTTCAGTTCATTTTCTATAAGAATTTACCAATATTTGCAAATTTCATCATAATTGGGATAGAAAGAACTTGAGATTTAACAAATTTGAAGGGGGGGGAGAGAAAGTGAAATTGATTGCTTTGCATACCCCTCTATCCACCAGATTATACTGATGCACTCAGATACACACACACACACACACACACACACACACATGCTAGTGGAGGCTGGTGGCTCCAATGTCAGTGGGGTGGTGTATCCACTCCGGGCTTTAGTCTGAACTTTTAGGGAGCTATCCAGGGTGCTGAACCCCATCCCCACAATGGGTTCAGCACCATGCACATAGCTCCTTTGAAATTCAGACTGAAACCCAGAGTGGATACACAGCCCCACTGACATTGGAGCCATCGGCCTCCACGGACACATGCAACTGGACTGGCGGACGCTGACTTTCATGCCTCCTCATCCTCATGGAAACTCCTCCGGCCACCTGGAAATGCTACACAGAGGGTCAAGGGGCCCTGCTGAATGGGGTGAGCTGTGGTGCTGGGAAGGGGGATCCCCAGATATTGGGTAGAGGCAACTTCTGTCTATGAAAGGCAGACCTTTGATCCAACCCATCAGAAGGGGGAAAGGGGTTGTGCATAGTGCAGCCAACAGGGGAATGTAGTGGGTAGTGGAAAGTAGGTCTGTGACGTTAATTTGCCAAGCTCAAAAATATATATATATATATATATATATATATATATATATATTTGGAAAATATATTGCCAAGCTCAAATCCCTTTTATTGGATATTTTGGTTCCTAGACTTGCAAAGATCAGTAAGAAAAGTAGTGCCTTTGTGACATCGCCAGCTGTTGCACTGTTCCTCGTCCAGATCTCTTTTTCCTTTCCCTTGGGTAAGTTGATTGCTGGACAGGAAAATGGCTGCTAGTGTTACCAAAGCCTGAGCAAAACCAGAGCTATTTTCCCATGCATCCTAGTCCTAGTATAAGGGACATGAGGGGATAGTTCTCTAACAGGTAAAAATTTACAGATTCTCCATACATAATCTATTCTCTGCCCAGCCCAAGTTTTCAAATGGTACTTGCCACACCTCCACCAGTAAAGTCATTTGGGAGGAGGTGGACATAGATACAAACATGCAGTTGCGTAGAGTCTGGGCAGTATAGAAGATGCTCCAGTCCAGGAAGAGAGATCGGTCATCTGTGCTGTGCCCAAAAGTAGACTTCTACATGCAAATCCCCTTGCTGGTCTGTAATTCATGAGTGCATCCAAGTTCTTTATGTGTGAGTCTCCTGTCTTTATATATGCTTGCATCTAGCAATAGAGGATGAACATTTGGGGTGCATTTCTTCTTTGCATGAGCACAGCATTTGCATTAAGATGGATCCCCATAGCTGTAGGGATTGGGCCCAATAACTCTGCAGACACACTCCAAGAAGACATGGGAACTGATTCTGAGTCAGACAGGGAGAGGGAGGTGGAAGGTATTGGTGAGGTGCCAAGGGTGTGGGAGCAGGACTCCAGTGAGAATAACAGAGAGAGAGAGGGAGGGAGGGAGGGAGGGAGGGAGGAGGAGGAGGAGGAGGAGGAGGTGGAGGAGGAGGAGGAGGAGGAGGAGGAGGAAACCCAACTGCCATCTAATCTTGCAGAGGACCACCAAACTGGCCCTTCTGAACCTGTGAGAATGCAGGGTCCTAACAAAGAGGAGGGGGAGGGAATACAAGACCCAAGAGCGTCAAATGAGAAGAGAGGGGCAATGCAGGGTCACAAAGCTCTCAAAGAGACTTGCAGCCAGGGAGGTGACCCTGCGGAAAGACCCACCTTGAGGGAGGGACTTGGTATTCTGCTCAGCTTGAGAAGATTGGGCTGCAGTAGACAGTGTTAATTTCGTGACAACTATCTTTCACTGTGCTCTAATCCAGGGGATTTACTGAAGTTTATGAGGTACTGTTTTATGCAAAATTTGACTGGAACTTTTGCCTCTTTTGGTTGTAAGAAGATACTGTCTGTAGCCTGAGGCAATGCTTTCTTGTTTGCATAATAAAGGTAATTGACTAGCAATATGACTTGTCAGCTTGACTACAAAGAAAGCTAGGGGCCAAGCACATGACGATAGCATCCCTGAGATTTGTGCATTGGATGTGGTCTGTGGAATCAAAGGCTTGTGTATGCCTTCCATATCTTTATCCACCCCCATCCCCCAGCATCTCTCCTCTCAATCACCTTATTCAGCTTGGAACTTAAGAAATGTATCCAAATGGAGGATTATTATTATTATTATTATTATTATTATTATTATTAGCATTTATTTATCGCCCATCTGGCCGGCAAACCGGCCAACCTGGGCGATGTACAGAAGATAAAACAGAATAAAATACATTAAAACATTTTTCTCCATTAAAATACATTAAAACAGTATAAAATTTTAAAATCTTAGCCCACCCCATATTCCCGCCTGGAATAACCAAGTTTTTAATGAGCGGCGGAAGCTCAGCAGAGAGGGAATATGGGGTGGGCTCAGCAGAGAGGGGGCATGGTGGAGGTCACTTGGGAGAGAGTTCTATAGTACGGGGGCTGCCACAGAGAAGGCCCTCTTCCTCGTCCCCACCAGTCTAGCTGCTCTGGCTGAAGGGACAAGGAGAAGGCTGTCTGTGGCAGATCTTGTTGAGCGGCCCACTTGGTGTTGCTGGAGACGCTCCTTGAGATAGACTGGACTGGAGCTGTATAGGGTTTTAAAGGTCAAAACCAACACCTTGAATTCGGCTCGGCAAGCAACTGGTAGCCAGTGCAGCTCCTTGAGCACTGGCGTGATGTGATCCCGCCGGCGGCTGCCTTTAAGCAGGCGAGCCGCCGCGTTCTGTACCAGCTGTAGCTTCCGAACCATCTTCAAGGGTAACCCCACGTAGAGCGCATTACAGTAGTCTAGGCGAGAGGAGACCAAGGCATGAACCACTGAAGGGAGCAGATGATTAGGAAGGTAGGGGCACAGCTGCCAGTATCAGATGGAGTTGATACAGTGCCACCCGGCTCACAGCTGACACCTGAGCCTCCATGGACAGCTGGGAGTCTAGAATGACCCCCAAGCTGCAGACCTGGTCCTTCAGGGGTAGATGTACCCCATTCAGCACCAAGTCAACATCCCCTAACCTCCCCTTGTCCCCCACCAGAAGTACCTCGGTCTTGTCGGGGTTCAGCTTCAGCATATTCCTTCCCAACCAGCCAGCCACTGACTCCAGGCACTTGGACAGGGTCTCAACGGCCAACCTCGGTGAGGATTTGAAAGAGAGGTAGCGCTGCGTGTCATCCGCATACTGATGACACTGCACCCCAAACCTCCTGATGATAGCTCCCAGCGGCTTTAGGTAGATGTTGAATAACATCGGGGAGAGGATGGAACCCTGCGGCACTCCACAAGTGAGCAGCCGAGGGTCCGAAGCCTCCTCCCCGAGAACTACCCTCTAGTACCTTCCAGAGCGGAAGGACCGGAACCACTAAAATACAGTGCCTCCTATGCCCAACCCCTCCAGGCGGTCCAGGAGGATACCGTGGTCAACGGTATCAAAAGCCGCTGAGAGATCGAGGAGGACTAGAAAGGAGCATTCGCCCCTATCCAAAGCCCTCCTCATATCATCCACCAAGGTGACCAAGGCCGTCTCTGTCCCATGTCCAGGCCTGAAGCCCGACTGGCACGGATCTAAATAATCAGCTTCATCCAAGTGTGCCTTCAACTGAGCACCCACCACCCGCTCGATCACCTTGCCCAGAAATGGTAAATTGGAGACTGGGCAGGAAGTTGTTCAGATCCTGGGGATCCAAGGAGGGCTTCTTTAGAAGCGGTCTTATTACCGCCTCCTTGAGGGCTGATGGCATCACTCCCTCCTCGAGGGAGGCATTCACCACCGCCTTGATCCCCTCACCCAGTCTCTCCCTACAGCTCATGATGAACCAGGACTGGGCAAGGATCAAGCAAGCAGGTGGTCGGCCTCACAGATGAAATCACCTTGTCCACTTCATCAGAAGGAAGAAGCCGGAACCGATCCCACAAAACTGGTCTGCCATTGGCCTCCTCCCACTCACTCCCTGTGTCCACGACATACGATATCCCACTCCTAATCCGATCAATTTTATCTGCGAAGTGCTTCGCTAAAGCCTCACAGGAGGCTTTAGACTGTTCCATTGGGTCTGGAGTGGCTGGACCGACCAGACTCCGGATCACTTGGAACAGCCTCCTGGGGCAGCACTCCGCAGACGCAATGGAGGCAGCATAAAAATTCTTTTTTGCTGCCTTCACCACCACTCGGTAGGCTGAAGATGCAGCTCTAACCCGTGTTCAATTGTCTTGGAGCGGGAATTTCACCATCGGCGCTCTAGCCTTCTCACCTCTTGTTTCAGAGCTCGCAGCGAAGGAGTGAACCATGGTGCCTGCGCGAGCTCTGTTTAGGCGAAGAGGGTGCTTCGGGGCAACTCGGTCTAATGCCCTGGTGATTGCAGCATTCCAGTTGTCCACCAGGGTCTCGACCGAGCTACCGTTTGTGTGCTCCAATTCCCCAAGCGCGTTCAGGAATCCATCCGGATCCATAAGACGCCTGGGGCGGACCATCCTAATAGGTCCCTCACCCCTGCAGAGGGGTTGTGGCACCGAGAGATCCAACCCCACCAGATAGTGATCTGACCATGACAAGGGGGTGGTGGATATACCCCCGATCTCAAGATCATTTCCCCCCTCTCCGGAAAGGGGTACACAACTAAATGTGGATGTGGGAGAAGTGCACACACAGACCATCCATTCCAACTAACAGGCTCATTTAATAGAGATGTATGAGAATTTCATTTTGCTCACAAAACATGCAAGCATGCCCCATTTGAAGCTCCGAATGTGAGCATGTGCATGTATCCACCAAAAATATTCACAAATTGTTGAACGTGTGCTCGCATTTGTCTCGTTCCCAATTTCCAGTTCAATTTGTGCAAATTTCCTCCATAGACTGAAGCAGCCCCACTTTAGTCTATGGAGGAAATGTGTGCAAATTAGGAGATTTGAGCAAATTTGGGGAGATTTCTGCAAATCTCCCATTCGGTCAATACTCAATTTGTGTAAGTTTCCCATCCATGCAGAGCAAGCTGCAATCGCAAATGCGAACGGAAACTGGGCATGAGACAAGCGGTGAGATGATGTTTGGATAATCCTGGCGTTCTCAAACATTGCTCATTTGCCCATTCCTAACTGTATCATCTTAATTACAAGTACACCCATGTGTGTGAGCACACTGGAAGAGGTGACGGCCGGGCTTCTGTTAAGCCCAGTGGGCATCTCTTCATGCCCAAACAGGTAAGGATTATGCACCATGGTTTATGATGCTGCATTGGGAACTATCCATGCTGGACTTGATGCATCTCTGGCACAGAGAGCAGATACCTGTGTGTAGTGGTGGCCACGAACCTGTCCGGGGGGGGCGCCTCTCCACAGCCTCTCCTCTCCGTGGCGGCGCCCCCCTGCCTCGTTCTTCTGAGCGGCGTGGAGCTGTTCTCCGCGCTGCTCGAGCCGCCGGCGCAGGCCACGCTGGTCCCAGCACGACGGGACCCTAAGCCGGCGCGCTGGACCCCCACGCTACTTTTTTTTGCAGGGAAACCGGGGCAACAGGGCTGTTTAAGCCCTGTTGGCCCTTGTTTCCCTGCTAAAAAATGTAGCGTGGGGGTCCAGCGCGCTGGCGCAGGGTCCCGTCGTGTCAATTCCGGCATGCCAGAAGTGACGTGCTGGGACCAGCGCGGCTGGCGCCAGCGGCTCACCGTGGAAAGGCAAGCGCCCAGGAGAACAGGTCAGTCGGCGCGAGCCTCGCGCGGATGTGAGCGGTGCCGATTTTGGCCCTCTACGCCTGCGCGAGGCGAGACGGTACATCCCTACCTGTGTGTTTTGCTTCATGTTGTGTTTTTTCCTACCTCGCTGCTGCATCTAGAACTGTGCATAAATGGCTTCTTGAAATTGGCCACCCTATTTGTGGACAAAGAAACGGGGTCCATTTCACTGGATTTCTCCAAAGGAAGGAGAAAATCTCTAGCAGTTTCTTGGGGGGTAGGGCTCAGCACCAGGAGTAGCAGTAGCTCAGCTTCTACTTTTCTGCTCCTAAGGTTCTTTTTTTTTTTTTTTTTTTTTGCTAGTGCAAAAGGTATCAGCACCGCCTGTGCTGCCAGCCTGGCCATGACTTTGCATCATCCACAATGCCCCAAACCTAGCATTTCCCTAGGGCATTGTGGGCGGAAAATGGCACCTGCCACCAAAAAATAGTGGAGAATATTCAGGGAAAATTCTGCAAAGTGGTTTTCTTTTTCTAGGAGTGGAGATGGGAAAAAATAAATATCTGACATTTTCTTGGGAAAATGTCTTATGATAAATTTTGTCTCAGCTCTAGTTGCATCCTTCTCCTTCTTTTTTTAAACATTTTCCTCACTGTGGTTGCTTTCCTTATGCATGGTTGCTGCTTTACCCATACCTTCCCTCCGCAGCCTTCTAGGCTCTGTAGATTTTAAGATGCTCCCTGTGCTTTTAGAGGCCAGGAGGTGGAGCCATTATGCAGCTTTTTAGGCGGTGATTATCTGAGGGAGGGATGCATGAGAATATCATTGGGTTTGCAAAACACTTGAACATGCCCCGTTCACAACTCCGAATGCGGATGCAAGCAGGAGGAGAACATGTTCTCTGAAAAAGTTCTCAAATTCTTGAGCACTTGGTCACGTTTGAAAAATGCAGAATTTTTAACAAACGAGCATTTAGAAATCATGCACTTTATAAACATACACAATTTTACACTTTAGTCTATAGGGAAAAGTTGTGCAATTTTGGAAAAATATGCAATGTTTTTGCTCAAATTTCCCATTCACACAAAACGGACAGAGATCACAAATGTTTGCAGAAATCGAGGAGAGACAAACATCAGGTTGATGTTCGGGGAATCTGGGCGAATGTGAGCATCGCTCTTGTTCACCCATTCCTTCTGTGGGCAAGTGGCAAATCACGCACCGCTGTTAATGAGAATGGCGACAAGGGGTCCGAGTGCTGGTGCTGAGGGTGAGTATGCAGATGAATCCATGTCAAGGTGTCTGTAGCAGTCACTTTGTAAAAGCAACATATAGAACCATATTCTTTACATTTGTTTGTCAGACTTTTACTGTAGCAAAGATAAGAACAGAAGTATGAGAAGCTTTCTCCACAAATTCTTTCCATTTTGGTCTGATCTAGAAATCTGTGGGCTGCATAGACAGAACTTCATGCTCCATGGACAGATGTACTTACCCACAAACAGAGGATAGTTCCGCTCGAAAGCCAGTTAAAGAACCGGGACTAATATTCATAAGAAGATTGCACAAGGCCACTTATTGGCCCTGTAGAAGACTACATTCTGAAACAGAAACAGGGTCCCATGGGCAGATTAGATGTAATGTGCACAAATACTTGAGGGAGAAATAGGATGCATCCTGAAAGCTAGTACATACAGATGCCCAACCCCATTGTAGAAATTTAAGCCAGTGTAGAACCATATGCACCTGCATCCACAGCATTGCGCTTGCAGACTTGCTCTGCTACAGTTTTCTGAAACTAAGATTTCATCCAGCCAGGTTCGGCACTCTGAGTTGCTTAGCTCTTAGATGTCTGGGTTTGAATCCCTGTGTATTCCACCCTGTTAGTGCTGAATTAAGGTTGCCACCTCTTTCTTTTCTGACAGACTAATCTTTAACAGCTGCATGGCAGGCAGGGACTTCATGGTCCTCTGCATGCTGGGAATAGCTGTACCTATTGAATTTGGCTGGTCCAGATGGGTGAGGATTTTATTTCAGTTCATTTTTGACCAGAATTTACTAAAATTCATGAATTCTTTATATTTTGGAGAGAAAGAACTTGAGCTCTAAAAATTTTGGATGTGGGAGAAAGTGAAATAGACAGATTTCCCCTTCCATCATTCCATGCCAGTTAAACCGCTATCTTGGTGCTCAACTTCAAGCATTTATTGTATAATTTTTACAGAGTACCATTGTCAAGGTTCCTCTACTGCAAGGACCCCTTGATCTGCCCTTTGGGAGATCTCTGCCTCTTCCCAAAGACCCAGTCCTTTGCCTGCTTCCTCCAGTAACGTGGGTGTAGGCTGTAGGCGTGTGAATAAGTCACTCCAAACTCCAGGGTACACAACAAACTTTACTTGCGCATGTAAAGGCGAGATAAAGAAGAGGCAGACACAGGGTATATGGTTTCAAATCAGGGCCACATTTATTGAATTGAAGATCTGTGAAGGGTGAAGTGCGGTTCTAACCTAGCCCGGCCCTTGGCCTGGGAAAAAAGACCAATATTTGGCGAATGCATCTTAACTGAACCGGAGGCGGGATGGCCCACCACCGCCCAGTTGCCCTCCATGTGGAGCTGGAGGGCCTTACCATCGTCACCTTACTTTGGCGCCTCCAGGCTCCCAAAGTAGGTGAGAAAGGTAAAACCCCAAAGCCGTCCCAATCTCCTTGTGCCAAGCCTCATGGCATTGGCGAGGGCAGCCTTGGGTAAACGTCAGTCACCTTGAAAGGTGCCACTGGATGATCACCATAACCCTAATTGTTCTTGCCTAAACCTGCCTTATCCCGCCTCCGGTTCAGTTAAGATGCATTCGCCAAATATTGGTATTTTTTCCCGGCCAAGGGCCAGGCTAGGTTAGAACCGCACTTCACCCTTCACAGATCTTCAATTCAATAAATGTGGCCCTGATTTGAAACCATATACCCTGTGTCTGCCTCTTCTTTATCTCGCCTTTACACGCGCAAAGAACTTCCAATGGCCCCTACGTGGGAGCAGGGAGAAGGCTTGCGCGTGGGGGAGGAGAGAGGAGGCAGGCACCTGGTCAGGTAGGTCACGAGAAATGAGCCAATGGCTCAAAAGGGCGGGGACCCAGGTAAGAGCTTATTTAAGCTCCTGGGTTTCCCGCCTTCAGTCTCTTTGCTCCTGTTTTCCAGCTCCATCCCAACTCGCACACACGCGCACACACACACACACACAAAGGAACGATACCACGAGGAGATCAGGGATGACGATGTGATGAGGGTCAGCTGGAAAACAGGAGCAAAGAGACTGAAGGCGGGAAACCCAGGAGCTTAAATAAGCTCTTACCTGGGTCCCCGCCCTTTTGAGCCATTGGCTCATTTCTCGTGACCTACCTGACCAGGTGCCTGCCTCCTCTCTCCTCCCCCACGCGCAAGCCTTCTCCCTGCTCCACGTAGGGGCCATTGGAAGTTCTTTATAGTATTAGGGAAATTACTTAATAGAGTGGTTTTAAATCAAAAGCAGGCTGACCACACCCCACATATATAGTCTTCCCAGGAATGGAAGGTTATAACCATGTGACCTTGCACTGGAGAACTGATTCTAAACTTCTATTGGGTAACTTAAAACTCTCAAACTGCCCCTCCCATCGTGGAGTGTTTGGGCCTTCAGGCTTCAACAAACTGAAGCCTGTGTAGGCCTCAACAAACCCAATCCTGTGTAGGCCTCAAACCCTCACATCTTCCCCTCCTTCTCCTCAAGTGGAACAATTTCCCTTTTACAGAAGAGAATTGTGAAACGTTAACCTACACAAACAGCAACTGTTTTTTGGTTATTTCCTAGACAATGCATCAGCTATCACATTCTCCTTCCCAGGCACATGTTCAATGTTCATTTGAAATTCCTGCAATTTCCAAGACCATCTCTGAAGCTTGGAGTTGGTATTTTGCATTGTTTGTATCCATTGCAAGGCATGATGATCAGTCCATAAAGTAAATTCTTGTCCAAAAACATAAGGCTTGAGCTTGTCCAGAGCCCACACTACTGCCAGACATTCCTTTTGGATCGTAGACAGGTTTCTCTCCCTGGGTAGAAGCTTCCTACTCAGGTAGGCTACTGGGTGTTTAACAGAGTCATAGTCTTGTAACAATACTGCACCTATGCCAGTCTCAGAGGCATCAGTAGCTACAATAAAGGTTCTTTCAAAGTCAGGTGCTCTTAACACAGGCTTTGAGCTTAAACTGTCCTTTAGTCTATCAAAAGCTCTCTGACATTCATCAGTCCACACAATTTTGTCAGGTTTACATTTCTTGGTTAAATCAGTCAAAGGTCCAGCAATTTCACCAAAATGGGGAACAAATCTCCTGTAATACCCAGCAAATCCCAAGAATGACCTGACCTGTTTCTTGGTTGTAGGTACGTCCCAGGTTCTGATAGCTTCAACCTTGTCCCATAAAGGTGTGATATGGCCATTTCCAACCCTGTGCCCTAAGTATACTACCTCTGGCACCTTCTGCACCTGTAAAACTATTCTACTCCTCTCATAGTGTGGCTTCATCATATTTACATGTACTACCCTGGGTCTTTTTTCAGAACTTTCTTTAACCACCACATAGGTTAAATCATCCATTTTCTCTCTGACCGTGTAGGGGGCTTCCCAAGCAGCCTTAAGCTTGTCTTTGCGCAGAGGAAGAAATATCATTACCTGATCCCCTACCTCAAATACTCTAGAGCATGCCTTTTGATCATACCAGAACTTTTGCACCTCTTGGGCTTTGGTTACATTGGCTTGAACTAGTTTACAGAGTGTATCTAGGGTTTGTCTAAGTTTTAACACATAATCCACCACTGAGGTTTTGTTTTCTACGAGTTTACCTTCCCAGTTTTCCCTCAGGAGATCAAGAGGGCCTCTCACTCTTCTGCCATACAACAGCTCGAAAGGTGAGAATCCCGTTGATTCCTGTGGAACTTCCCTGTAGGCAAAAAGTAGGTGTTGCAGTTTGTCATCCCAGTCATTTGGGTGTGTGTTTACATAAGCTCTAATCATTCCTTTGAGTGTGGCGTTAAATCTTTCCACCATTCCATTGCATTGAGGGTGATAAGGAGTGGTTTTCAAGTGTTTTACCCCATCAGCTTTTACCTGGTCCTGTCTTGAAAGTTCCTCCCTTTCCTTTTGCTTGCGGGTTACCACACATATTTGAGCTTCTGGTCCCATTATATCCTTTCCCACAATGATAGGGGCAAATTGGGTTGGAGGTTCCATCACCCCAACTTCATACAGACCCCTCCATCCCCTCCATTCTATGGATAACCTTGCTACTGGGACTTCAAAGGAGGGACCATTCACTCCCTGGATCTCAATAGATATTCCTGGTACCAAATCTTCAGGTGTCACCAAATGTGCTCGGATCAGAGAAACATCAGCTCCAGAATCCAACATTGCCATAATGGTCTTATCTTTTACATAAACAGGTTCTTTAAACTGATTATTAACCTCTTCCCTGTTGGTGATCACAAATCCACAATTATAAGGTTTTTTTATGCTTGCTACACCTTGTGGCTTGGTTTGTTCGGGTTTAGGACTACCTGGTTTAGCTGGTGTTACCGCTTGTAACTTGGGGCAGCTATTCTTGAGGTGGCTTGTCTGACCACACGAATAACAGGCACGGTCTCTGGGGTGAGAAGGATCAAAAGGAGGTTTTTTGAACTCCTTTTTACTTGGGGCTTCCCATTCCCCCCCCCTTCTTCTCAGACTCAATCCTGGGGCCTAACCCTTCCCGGTTTTCAATCAGTCTGTCAGCCATTTCTGCAGCTTGGTTTACAGTTTCAGGATCTTTATCCTTAACCTTCAGTTTTATTTCTCTGGGCAACCGAAAATAAAACTGATCCAGAGCCATAAGCTCTAACACCTTTTCCCTGTTGTCAGCTTTTGCTTCATCCACCCATTTTAGAAGCAGGTGTTTTAATTTTGTTGCAAACTCTACCATAGATTTACCTGGTTGAGGTGTTAACCCTCTGAACTTCTTCCTAAAGTGCTCAGGGCCTAACCTGAACCTTTTAAACACGGTTTCTTTGAACTGAGCATAGGAAACAGCCTCCCCCTCTGGCATGCTATTATAAATCTCTGCCAGCTCCCCTTTAATTAAATTAGGCACAAACTTCATGTAATCACCCTCCTGCAATCCCCACTTCTGTGCTGCCCTTTCAAAAGTGGTCAGGAACACTTGTGGGTCTTCTCCTGGGGTGTATGCTGTGAAGTCCTTCGGGGTAACTCTGACAGGCTGCTCCTCTTTGAATTTCATCATCCTTTCCTCGTGTCTGCGTTGCTCTTCTTGGGCTTGCAGTTGCTCTTTCTGGGCCTGAAGTTGCTCCTGCCGCGCCTTTTCCTCGTGTCTGCGTTGTTCCTCTTGGGCTTGAAGTTTCTCCTGGTGCAGCTTCTCCTCGTGTCTGCGTTGTTCCTCCTGCAGCTTTTCCTCGTGTCTGCGTTGTTCCTCTTGGGCTTTCAGCTGTTCCTGCTGCAGACGAAGTCTTTCCCATTCTAACCGGGTTTCTTCTTCCTTCTGCTTTGCCACTAGCCGCAGTTCCTGCTCATGGAGCTCCCACTCTTTTGCCTGGGGTCCTGCTACACCAGGGCTAGAGGGTGCAGCTCCTCCTATTGCTGCCTGGGAGATCAGCATAACTTTCAGTTCCTCTGCTGTTTTCTCCTCCCATGGCAAATTGTCCTTTTTACACTGCTCTATCAGGGCAGTTTTATTCATGGAGAGGTACTGGCTCATCCTACTTGCCTCACTGGGTCCCTATTCTGCAGTCCTGAAGTTAAAACCCACACACTGCTTTTGCCAGCTCTATTAGTAAAACCCTCTTTTACTGTTTGGAGTGCTTAATCTCCCTGTTCAGGATCGCTCCGCTGCCACCATCTGTCAAGGTTCCTCTACTGCAAGGACCCCTTGATCTGCCCTTTGGGAGATCTCTGCCTCTTCCCAAAGACCCAGTCCTTTGCCTGCTTCCTCCATAACGTGGGTGTAGGCTGTAGGCGTGTGAATAAGTCATTCCAAACTCCAGGGTACACAACAAACTTTACTTATAGTATTAGGGAAATTACTTAATAGAGTGGTTTTAAATCAAAAGCAGGTATGATAAAATAAAACAAACAAACAAACAAACAATGTTCTCTAGTTTCACTTCAGTCTACCTAATTCCTGTGCAGTCAGCCATCCAGTTTCTCTTTCTCTCTCTCTCTCTCTCTCTCTCTCTCTCTGCTTCTCTCTGCTGTTTCTCTGCTGCTGCTTCTAGCTCTCTCCCAACACACTCTGCCTGCTAGCTGACCACACCCCACATATATAGTCTTCCCAGGAATGGAAGGTTATAACCATGTGACCTTGCACTGGAGAACTGATTCTAAACTTCTATTGGGTAACTTAAAACTCTCAAACTCCCCCTCCCATCGTGGAGTGTTTGGGCCTTCAGGCTTCAACAAACTGAAGCCTGTGTAGGCCTCAATAAACCAAATCCTGTCTAGGCCTCAAACCCTCACAACCATTAAAGGGGACATTCAGGTGAGTCGCTCATGAGAAAGCGCATCTCATGAGAAAGCTGGTGTGTGGGGGGGGGGCAACGAGCCACAGCAGCCATTTTTCAAGCCTTGGCCAAAGAACTGGACAACTGGCAGACTTTTGAAAAGACCCATGAAGTTTTTAAAGAAAGGACATTGGATTCCTGCCACTTTTTGCTTACGTTCTTGGCTGCTGAAATGTTCCTTAGGCATTTACCAGCCTTTGGAATAACTCCAGAAGCTATGACCGTATTTCAACACGTTTGCTCTGCGTATCCATTAAACTGTGAGCAAGCCATCTTGAGAACACAATTTCCCAATTCTTTATTCAATTAACCTTAATAATGGGGCTAAAAATGGTTTACTTGGGTGGATGGGAATGTGTTCAAAATAACAGCTCCTATGACCGCCAACAGCAGCTGTGGAAACTTGTTAGATTTTTACATTGTTTTATTGTTACACTTTGATCTCTTCCTTTGTTTTTAAAGACCCGTGCCCACACTATAGAACTATACCAAGGGGAACTCTATTTCTATAGCATCCGTCAAACACCTGGCACTATCTTGGTGTATTTTTATCACTATATCTTTATGCAGAATGAATGACTGTATTATTATTATTATTATTATTATTATTATTATTATTATTATTATTATTATTGAGGGTAGGAGCGGAGGTGGCGTTGTTTTTGTTTTGGCTTTCCACTGGTACACATATTTGAATGGTTCATTTTAACATTCATAAGTGGTGTAAGAAAGTATATTTCCCTGTAAGGATTGCATGGCATTTTATTCTGTTTATAAATCCTTTACTTCACTTTAAATATTTCTTCCCTGCCTGCTTTTGCAGGTGTTGACTCCAGCAATGCTGAGGGAAGTTGCAAATTCAGAAATGGAGTTCTCAGACTCTGAGGAACAGGGCAGAGTGACAAAGGATTGGTAAGGACTGGCTCCTGGGTCTCTCCTGATATCATGATTTCTGGTAGAGGAGGTCTTCTGGGGTTCATCCTGAGGAAAATTACCAATCTGTCTTCTACTTGGAATTCTCCATCCTGCCTCTGGATTATGCAGACTCCAACCCACAGCAAATAGCAGCTTCAGAAGAGGTGTTCATTGGGATCATGGTACATGGGGAAAGAATTAACCCTTCTCCTTTCTACTGAAGTTCTGATCCAGATGTCTCCCCACACACTTTTTAAAAGACCTACTGCAGCAGTCTCCAGCCCAGCAGTGGGGAACCTGTTGCCCTCCAGATGCTGTTGGACTATAACTCCCATCATCCCTGCTGGCTGGGGATGATGGGAGCTGGGGGTCCAACAATGCCCGGAGGGCCAAAGGTTCCCCATTCCACTGTAGCCCAATGCAACAGGCACAAATAGGATATCTCTTCTCTTTTGGCTACAGGGAAGGGAACCTCTCAGACACATCACTACGTATTACTTCCTTCCTGCTGAACTAGGTACAGTAATCTAAAGTTAGGGGTAGGGGCCTCCAGCCCTGCCCCTGACATCACATGCCTCTCTGACCCTACCCCCAGTCACCCATGTGTTTAGTGTAATGCAACGTCACTGGTAGGGCCAGCAGGCACAGCCCCAATTCCTCCACGCATGGAGTAAATGTGCAGAGAATCTCTGGAGAGGGCTAGAGGGTGGTGCAGATAAAATAGAGGAGAGTCCGGCGCTAGTGGAGGATGGGATAAGGTGTGACTTGGGTGGTTCAGAAAAGTTTTGCAAAAGAGGTGGGCCTTCATGAAGAACACACAGTTATTTATTTAATGCGTATGATGTTCAAGGTGGCAAAGGAGGAAAGGGAAGTGCATTCGGTACAAAGGCTTGGAAGCGGGAAGCCACAAGAAGTAGGGCAAAATAAATGCTACTAAGGATTATACATAATGCAATACGTATGTCTCCTCTTCATTTCTGTGGGGAAACTTTCCAATCCTTATTCAGCCACTGCGTCACTAGTGAGCTAGAGAAAGTTATTACCCCCTTCATGCTAGCGTAAATGTATACTAATTGTGTTACTTATTAATTAATTAATTATGTCAGCATGATATGGAATAAAAACCAGTTCATATAAGTGAAGAAGTCTCACATGGAGTCCACCAGGCATAGGATCTGGGACTTTGCCTAAAACTTTGCCCAAATTTGGTCTTGCATAAAACTGAAGTCCAGTTTCACAATATTCCCAAAGGAGAAACAAGGGGCTGACAGTATAGATGACCTTGTGGTGTGTGTGTGTGTGTGTGTGTGTGTGTGTGTGTGTGTGTGTGTGTGTGTGATCAAAGCAGGGTTCTGGAGATCTTTCAAAACAAGAACCAGAAGCCAGACATTGATATGAAAGTTGAGCAGGACCAGTATAAAAACCAAAGGAGAAAAGTTAATACAGTACAATCCCAGCAATGGGAGAGAAAGAAGAGTTTGCAAAGTTCTTCTGATTTCCATTTTTTTAAAATGAAGAATTGTAAAACTAAAGTTAATTCTTTGCTTATTTATTCATTCATTCATTCATTCATTAAAAGTGCAGGAGCAGAAGGAGGAGGAATAATAATAATAATGATGAACTAGCTAGTAGAAGGCAGACTAAACATAAAACAAGAGCTGGAGACATCAACCAGTTACTCACAAAACTTGGGACAGACCAATTCTCATTTTATCTTTTTTGTACTAGGGTATGGAACCAGTGGTTGAAATGTGGTGGTGAGATGCTATTCCACTTCTTTTCAGGCATATCTATAAGTATCCCACTTTGTTTCAGATGGGCATCATTGGGTCTGGCCTAAACATCCCACATCCTTTTTTCTCCCACTTTAAAACCATCACACATTCTTCAAAATCATTCCACTTTCCTTTTCCTTCCTCTAATTTTGGGTGTTGTGTGCTTCTCAACAAGTATGAATAGATTGTGGGTGGAGAATTTGTAATGTCCCTTTAAAATGCTAGATAAGGGGTTCACAAACATTTTGGGTTCGTGGGCACATTGGGAATTTTTAGAAATTGTCATGGGTGCTCTCAGAAAATGGCTGCCATGGGGCATCTTGCCCATTCATAAAATGGTGGGCATGACTGGTCACAAAATTGAAGCCAAACCGGTGAGCCTAAAAGAAAAGTAACTTGCACAAGAACCTAAGTTCAAGCCAGAGGTGGGGTCTGAGCTCCACAACACAAATCCAATATTTTGAATCCAATAAAGATGGTGCTGGGGGGCAGCACTTTGCTTCGCAGCAAGCCAGCCTCCCAGTTAAGGGGGGAAATTTTTTTTTTTAATCTTAAGGAATACAATAAAAATCAGGAGGGGCCAGGAACTTGGCGAGTGCCAAGAGAAGTGTCCATGGGCACATTGGTGCCCTTGGGCACCATGTTGGAGGCCCCGGTGCCAGACTGTAAAGACTGAGAAAGGATTAGTCCCACTTTTCTATATTTTAAAAGCACTTTTGCCACTTCGTTCTTTATTCTTGATGAGAGGTTTGTAATTCAGTACAGTGCTCATTCCAGGATTTTGGTGGCTCTCAGGCATGGCATCCTCAGTGCGCCCCCCTCTAACCTGGAGGGGCGGGGCTAAGGTGGCGAGTTACACATTGCACACACAAGAGGAGGACACTGGTTTGTACAAGAAAATTAGACATATATTAATTTATAGGCATAAATGCAAATGTAGAAATTTTTACTGTAGTTTAAATAGAAATACAATACATATCACAACAGGGGTAAAGCTGTGACCAGTGACCTGTGCACCTGCTCAGTTTATTGCTGATGGGCAACTGCAGGGCTCCTGCCCTCCCTTCTTACAGTTTCTTATGGTTCTTTATCCTTAAACCTAACTTGGACAGGACAGCCCTTCAAATAGAGGACACCTTCAGATAGAGGACTATCCGGCTCAGCTTGCCTTCATGCCTTTAGACTCGGGCTCCAGATGACTGTAACATCAGCTCTCAGATACGGGCCTGTGGCTCACGCTGGCTCAGCTTGTCTGGGTGTGGAAAGCTAAGCTGGGTCAAGCCTGGTTATTACTTGGATGGGAGACCCCTCCTCTAGTTTCCTGCATTGAGCAGGGGGTTGGACTCGATGGCCTTGTAGGCCCCTTCCAACTCTATGATCTATTAATCCTCTGGCAGTCATTCAAACAGGGGACTATCCCAGGGGTGTAGTGGAGCCAAGGCTCACAGGGACGCAGCATTTATTTATTAGCAGGGGTGCTGAGGTCATCTGCCACCCCCCTCAGGCTTCCCTGTTCCCTCTGAGCTTAGCTGCAATCCCCACAGTAGCTGGGAGGGGGGGGGATGAATTTCCCCCAGCAACAATATATTGTTCTCTGCTGTAATGCAAAGTACTTTGGAATGGCTTGGCTTTGAATGGGCAATTAAGACCCATTAGCTTTACAAAAGGACCGTTAGAACTGGTTTGAACAGGTTTGTTGATATATGGATCAACACAGCTGCCTGCATTTTTGGACTCTCCTGGGGGGTGTTAGCTGTGGGGACTGTCATGATGAGTGCCTGCACTTCACAACTGACCACTACACCACACCACTGGACTACCTGCAGGTGGCGTCGAGAGCACATAATGCAGGCCACTTGCTGATGCTATAGTAACTATGAGCCGGGTCAGTGCTTGGAAGGGTGACTGCCTGGGCTGCCCACATCTGTTCTCCTGCACTGAGCAGGGGGTTGGACTTGATGGCCTTATAGGCCCCTTCCTACTCTACGATTCTGTGATTCTATCCAGTGTAAAATAGGGCACCTGGCCACCCTAGGGACATGCGAACAGGGAACTATTAGCCTTCATCTGTTCCTCTTGGATACTCTGTGCAAAGTGGAAATGGTAGTACTTTGAGAGAATGATCCTATTGCCCCTAGACAGCATCCAGGGCGCCACAGGATACTTTGGATTCCCGGATCCGAGGTCGGAGACAGCGCTCTAACCTCACAGCTGAGGATCTGCACTTCAATCCCCCTCACCCCCTCGCAGCCGGCATGGAAAGAGCCAGTGGAGCGTAGTGGTGAGAGTGTTGGACTGGGACTCGGGAGATCCAGGTTCTAGTCCCCTACTCGGCCATGAAGCTCACTGGGTGACTTTGGGCCAGTCACTGACTCTCAACCTAACCTACCTCACAGGGTTGTTGTGAGGATAAAAGGGAGAGGAGGAGGAGGATTATGTAAGCCACCTTGGGTTCCTTGCAGGAAAAAAGGCAGGGTATAAATATAATAAATAAATAAACAAACAAACAAACCACACAGGCTGCTTCTCCAAGGTCAGAAAATCTACCTTGCAGAGCGGGTCAAGGGGCTGATTCAGGGCCAGGGAGGGGAGGCGACTGGCACTGCCAGGATACGAGGCATCCTGACGGAGCTCCAGCCTCCTTCCCTCGCCCTCCGAAGTGCCGCAGCTAGATGGCTGAAATCGGCCGTCCAGCTGAATTGCAGAGTGGGAGGAGCGGGGAGGCAGAGAGCACCTCCGCCACTCATCCCGCTCTGCACTGGATGCTTGTAAACCTCCAGGTTCGGCGGCTTATGAACATCAAGGGCTCAATCAATAGGACTTCGAGCAGCGGGCCCTCTGCTGGTCTTGGAGCCCTGGCAAATACCCGCCATGCTCTGAATATATTTTATAGCCTGGTTTCCATGCCCATGTGCCCAAACTAAAGCAAGAATCATCAGACCTGGCTAACAGACCATGGAATCAATGGATGGCACCTCCTCCACAGGTTCGATAGTATGCCTTGCTGGCACTTGAAGGGGAATAAATGCTTCCTTCCATCTCTGTTCCTTCTGTTTTCGAGCAAATGCTGATATTTAGAGCTTGGCTGTCATTCATCAGCACTATAGCTGGGGACAAAGCATATATCAAAGCAATCTCTGCTGGTAACATTATCTTGGGCTCTCTTTGAAATCCCCAAAGCAACTGTTTGTTAATAGCTCAGTCCCAGGAAAAGCGATACTGTTTTGAGTAGCCCTTGTGTGGGGCTTGTTGCTTAGCGTCTTGGTGTATTTTCTGAAACAGTTGGCAGAGCGACTGGCCTTGCTCAGCTAAATGAATTAAGTAATCGCACAACACCGCAAAGAATATGAGGAAGGAATGTCCATATTACGGCTCTCGATACTCCCACCTCAGCGCCCTGCGCCTGCAAATTGAACACTTTGGCTGAGCCAGCAGTAACTCGATATCAAACTGGGCCCTTATTAAGCAGATGCAGTGAAATGATGCAGAGTTTCAGGTTGCATTTGTCAACTAAATGCTTTTTATTACCGCTCATTAGGGCAAGGGATACCTCAGTGCCTAGGATTCATTAGCCGAATGTTGACCCTTGGAGATGCAGTAATGAAACGGTTCTGGAGGCTGTGTCTGGGAGCCGGGCCACACGCAGCAGGCTGTGGAAGTTGGCTTACTTCTTGGGCTGAGAGTAATTTTTGTGTAAGAGGCCAGTGACAAAATAGAGAAAATGGTGACTGAGATGCAGAATGTCATGATATTAATCTGGGAAGGGGAAAGGCTTGTTCTATGGAATACACATGCAAACGTCTTCTTTCAAACAATCCTTGTGAAAATGCAAAAGACTGCTGCTCCAATCCAGCTGTTACAAATGGTCAGACTGCATATGATGCCTGCCCATGTTTAATGTGTCTGTCTGTATTTATTTATTTAATTATTTTAAATACCACTGGTGGGACCCTGATCACGAACAGGACTACGGTGTACAAGCAGGGGTGTTGAACCTCTTTCAATCCGAAGGTCAGATTCCATTTCAGAGGAACTCTCGGGGGTGTCACATTTCAGTGGTGGGCGGAGCCGAAGGCAAAAGGGCCAGGGCCAGAATGTAAACCCCCCCCCCAATAATACCAGCATATTTTAGCTTAAAGTTCTTCTTGCCAGTCAATAAGCCTTTTAAAATGGGGGTGGGGGGAAAACTACACAAAATCTGGGGAACCACCAAATGATCGGTGGTTGGGGGAAAGGGGCAGGGCCTGGGGGAGGGGGCAAGGCCATGTGGGGAATCCCAGAGTGCCAGATTGGGTCCCCAGGCAGGCTGGATTTGGCTCCCGGGCCTGCAGTTCTGCACCCCTGGAGAAGGGGAGTGACACCGTTCCCTGCTGTGTATTGATGAAAAGTGTCCACTCCCCCAGTTCCTTTTTTTTTTTTTTTTTTTTTGCCCTTGGAGGGAAGTTGCTATTGGCACCAAGAAAATAGGGAAAACAGCATACTGAGAGGAAGGGTTTTCAACGGGGCTGTGGTGCCTGGGGGAGGGCTTGATCTCCTCCCACACTGTGGTCCCAGTCCTGACTGGAGGCCCTTGCAGCTACCGCTTGTAAAAAGACACCCAGCTGTTAAATGTGATCATACGTCTGACGGGGTTGTGTGGTTTGGGCCAAAGGAGAGACACGAGAGCTCTAACGCAGGCACAGGACTTCCCCATTCAGCTCAGCGGAAGGCACTGATGTGTGCGAGTGTTCCTGTAGAGGGGAGGAGACAGTCACATGAAGATGGAGAAGCATGGCAGAAGGGAGGAGAAAACGAGCAGGCCGAGCCTCAAGCATTTTTCACAAATAAAGAGAAAAATGGAAACTCTTTGTCTTTTATAAAATAAAATAAAAAATAAAATAAAATACAGACATGGAGATTTGAGGAAAGAAAATGATGCTGCCTCTCTGGTTCAAACTGCTCAAAGGTAAAGTATGCCCTGACAGAGAGATTCTATAGGGAGTGAGCTTGTGGAAAACATGAGGAGTGTAATGGAAATGGAAAACGAGGGAGAACATTTTGAATGGTTAACACCATCAGGCTATTTGACCTCACTGACTTCTTTTGGAACTGTGTGTATATCTACACTAAGGCTGCAATCCAATCCTCATTCACTGTGCAGTAAGTCCCACTGAACTCAGTGGAACTTACCTGTGAGCCAACATATATAGGATCGCTCTGGAAAGTTTATAGCAGGTTTATACTAGTCTCACTGTGGTAGCCTTTCCTAAGGAATCCTGGGAATTGTAGTCTGGTGGTGAGCATGCTGAAAATTCTGTTACACATTACCAGTCTACCTCACCAAACTACATTCCCCAGCTCTCCTTGGGGAGAGGAAATTACTCTTCACTCCATTGAAGCCAATACTGTAGATCAACCTTCCTCAGCATGGTGCCCTCCAAATGTTTTGGACTACAATGTCAGCATCCTTGCCATTGGCCATGCTGGCTGGGGCTGATGGGAGTTGTAGTCCAAGACATTTGGAGGGCATCACCTGGGGAAGGCTGCTATAGGACTCAATGTGGAAGTTTTTCCCTTTCTCATGTGACATAGGGAAACCCTCCAGAGCAGAGTTTTGGGCAGTGAGAAACACAGCATGTAATTATTTTTTAAAAAACACAGAACCATTCTATAAACTCAACACCTCTTGCTTCTGAATTCATAAGATGAAGTATCCAATAGCCTCCGTTCTATCCAATATAGTTAAGTAGCAGTCACCATTTCTAATCTTGCCTGGGACAGGTTCCAAATTTAAAAGATATTAAACTCTTCATTGAGAAACATCATTTTTTCCACTTCAGAACCTGTTTACGCCACTTATATGAAGGTGTTCCTCAGAATATTATATTTTTCAGCTTATTAAAATAATTTAAACTAAATACTTGTCTGTTACCTTTCAAAACTCTTCCTTCACAAAATGATTTAAAGGTACAAAGACATGAAGGCTGCAGAAACAATGCAGAGTTAAGTGCACTTAAGCCTCTTGATTCTAATGGACCTCATACATTTACAGCTGTCCTGGATTGCGGCAAAGCGCAGCAGAAGGGGACAAAGCAATTAATAATCCATTTTGTTGCCACTTACTAGCAACCAAACATTATGGCTTGGCTTGCAAGAAGTGCAAGTGAGGTTCTGCTTGTGGAGCAGGGCTTTCTCCCTCCCGGCTGCAGTTCCCAGGAAATAAGGCCCCAGCCAATCCTGGGAGGATTCTCTGGAATGGTGTGGAATATGGCATGGGACAGCTGCAGATGGAGGGGGGGGTGAGTGGAAATCATGGACATTCCCCTTGTTCTCTTGTGAGTCACCATCACAAGATGAGGGTGGCCGGGTGATGGGTTAATGGGCGATTAACAAATATAATAAATAAATATCTTTCTCTTGAGCAGCCATAGGGCATGGGTGCTGGCAGATGGCAGCTGAGAGGGAGGAGGAGCTAAACGGAGCCTACACTGCCCAAATGCTAGCAGGACCCATGCTAGTATCAGGAAGCTAGCAGTTCCTGAAAAAAACTGGAAACGAGCGGAAACACTATTTGTTTTTCAGGTTATGTTTCAATTAAGATTCAATTTCTAATCTGGATTTTATCGTTAGTCCTCTTGCTATTTTTTGGAAGAAAGATGGGATATTAAATAAATAAAGCAATACTAAAATCACAGCATTAAAATATCAGTAATAAAGTATTATAGGAACTGCAGCAAACTATAACACATTAAATTTAAAAAATCACAGTATAATAAAACATTCAGATTAGCATACATAAGGCCCCAAAGCTGATTGAAACAGCCATATCTTCATTGCCTGCTGAAAGGCAAGCAGAGATGGAGCCCGGTGGGCCTATTTTGGATTAGACTGATGGATGGAGGATAGGCCTGTCTACAGCTGTTATCCATGGCTGACTATTCAAGTTCAGAGTCAGCTGGGAAGTGGGCAACAGCCAGTGCTGGCTCCAGGTTTCTATGGGCTCTTGGCCAAGATACTGTCAATGAGTCCCCTCCCTCAGTGAGTCCCCCTGCTCACCACCAATTTCACCAGCTGCTATTAATCCTCCTCCTCGTTCCCATCATTGCTACCCCTTGCTTGCTTGACAGACCAGAGATCCAGTGAGCAAGCAGGGAGTGGCATCTACTGCTCCTCCTCCTCGCCACCACCATTGTCTGGGACAGAGCGAGAGGCAGATGAACAAGCAGGTTGCAATGAAGAGCAACTCCTGGGCCCTCTTGTCAGTGGACCCCTGCTGGTGTGTGGGCCCTCAGGAGGTGTGCAACCATGCCGACTTTTAACGCTGGCCCTGGCAAAAGCAGAGACGGACAATTGCCTTCAAGTCCTGCTTTCTGGAAACCTGTGGCTGACCACTGTCAGACACTGGACTAGATGGACCTTTGGTTAGAGAAGTATGAGAATTTCATTCATATCAGTTTGTTGTTATACATCAGAACTTGCCCTCTTCACACACCCCAAATGCAACTGCATTTTTCAGGCAAAGCTCGTATATTCCACGGCTTGCGATCGCATTCACAAAATGCGTTCGCCAGAAAAATGTGCACTTTTAAAAGGTGCATTTGGGGGGGGGATACAAATTTTCACACTTTAGTCAAGTGTACACTTAAAAAAAAAAGGTGCACTTAAATGCTCACTTTTCCTGTTCAAACGACAACAGTGAAAAGCTCACATTCAGGAATGGGAAGAAGAAGGCGGACCGAGCTTCGAGGTGGATCCTGGAGAATTTAATCAAGCTCGAGCCTCACTGATTCTCCCATCCTGACCTTTGGTCTGTTCCAACAAGGTTCCTCTTATGTTCTGGCTTACATACTCAATATGGCGTATCCGGTGGGTACATCCACCAAGTGTATGATTTGCTTGCTGTGGTGATTCACTCCCCCGTTAACTTCTACCGCTGGAATGTTCATGGCCGGCAATCTCGAAAGCAGTGTTCTCCAACCTTGGGTCCCCAGATGTTTTTGGCCTACAACTCCCAGCATGCCCCAGCCAGCATAGCTGGCTGGGGCATGCTGGGAGTTGTAGGCCAAAAACATCTGGGGACCCAAGGTTGGAGAACACTGCTCTAAAGACTGCTAGCGATTCCAAAGTCAATTCATTTTTACCATTTAATCAAATACTCTTGAAATATGGTTGTGGTATTTGCTCAACTCAGTCAAGTTCATCAATAATCTGCTTTTCCACACTGTCTCTGTCTGATTTTCCTTCGCATAGTATCCTTGGGGAGTAGCACTCTAGGTTGATCCCTATGCTATGGCAAAATAAAATACCGAAGTGTCAAAACTGGACTGCTCCATACATTCTACTTTCAAGTTTTTGTGGGTACAAAACACCCCAGACTGCTCTATTTGGATAGGTGGTGGGTAGCATTGCCAGAGTATCTCCTACTATTGTGGAATTGGCCTGGAGGTGTGGCTATTTCTCTGCTCTTTCTCCGTGCTCTCCAGCACCATGCATCAAACATTTTAATACGCTGTACTATTTATGGGCTCATAATTATTTATCATCTGCATGTCAACATTACAATGCCCCTGTTGGCTGTAAAGGAGTAAAATCTTTCTTTAATTAACATGACACGGCCTGTGTCAACTTTCCTTGGTCCTAGCCTTTTAAAATTGAGTTGGGAGTTTGTATTCCAAGCCAAATACCTGTGTTTTAAGCAAAGACTAAAAAAGACAGAGCTCTCATTCACTAAAACTGGTCTTGGAAGCCAATAATTTTATGTGTTTTAGGGAGGTTTATGCTATACTGGGGAGTTTACAATGGAATTCATTGAATGGGAGACCACAGTGGCTGTGTGTGTATGTGTGTGTGTATAAGGTACAATTTAATAAGAAGGAAGCAGCAAATAATTCAAGCTGTCCGTGCTCCTAATTGAAGGCAAAAGCTTCAGATGCATCAATGATGCTTCAAGACACGTGCAAACTCGTAAAACGCATTGGAAATAAAAATGCACCAGTTTGTTTATGAGACACATTTCTCCTTTGAGGAGGAAGAAATTGCACATCATCACTAGATTCGAGAAACAAACTGAACTGCCATATAATTTAATTACCCGACCACCCTGTGAGTTCTATGAGCCAAATCCAGTTCTAAAGTAAGCAGCTAAAACTCCCACTGGGAATGGCACCCGCTTTGCCAAGGCTAAATATGGCCTCCTGGTGTGTTTTTTCCCCTGTTCCTTAAGTGCCAAGACTTTTGCTATATCGTAATTGACAGCTCCCCGACGTTCACCACATGAAGCTGTTGGTTTTTCCATACACAGAGAGCAACCTTATACTTTATGGTTAGAGGACTTTTGCTTTAGAAGTAAGGAAACTCCCCAAGATGAAACTGGAGAAGCCAGGTTGATGAAAAAGACTGAGCACAATATTAGGCAAAATGGTCTCTAAATCTACAAATAAGAAGCATTCCTTATCCATCACAGAGTTTGATACACAGACTGGGTTCAAACAACATGATAACCACACTCAACAATTTAGTATAGGTTGAGTGTGACGTCGTTGAATCGTGGGTTGTTGTTGCAACGTGGGTTATCGTGTTGTCTGAACCCAGCTGCACTAACAAACCATGTTTTTTTTTTAACCATGGACAACCCACAGTTCATAACTCAACAACATACCATGGGTTCTCTTCATGGGTTGTTTGTGGTTAACCAATCATCAGGACCGGTGCAGGGCAGTTTGGCGCCCCAGGCGAAAAAATAGTTAGCGCCCCCCCCTCTCCAAAGCAAAAAAAAAAAAACCCCTGCGCCGCCACCACCAACCTACCTTCCCCCCCCCCGCCCTGGCTGCGGCGGCTGCTGCTGCTGCGGCTGCTGCGACGAAGGTAGGTGACGGGGGGTGACGGGGGGGTTGGGGGGTGGCGATGGCGCTGGGAGGGCAGCGGCGGGCGAGCGGGCGAGCGAGCGGGTGGGCGGCAGCTGCGGCGGCAGCAGGCAGGAGGGTGGGGAGGCGGAGGCCTGGCGGGGACGGCGCAGCGGCAGCGAAGAGGAGCGCAGCATTTCGCGCCCTCTTCAGCCGCGCGCCCTCTTCAGCCGCGCGCCCTCTTCAGCCGCGCGCCCTAGGCAACCGCCTAGTTGGCCTAGCGGTAGCGCCGGCCCTGCCAATCATGGTTTGTTAGCATGGCTGAGTTCAAACAACATGATAACCCATGTTGTAACAACAACCACAAGTTCAAGAACAACCCACACTCAACCCATACTCAACCCTTGAGTGTGGGTTATTGTGTTGTCTGAACCCAGTCACTGAAGCCCATTGAAATCAATGAGCTTAGACATGCTTAGTTCTGTGTTTAATTGCAGCCACTATTCAGAAATAACTGCCATTACACTCAATGGGACATGCTTCTATATAACGGGTTGGATCCAGATATGTGCTCGTGGAAGAGTTTTAGCCGTGGTACAGTTCTGTGAAAACATTAAAACCTGGCCTTGAAGTAAGAGTGCAACATTGCACAAGAATCTAGTGCTCATGGAATCCAACATGCTGGATCAGAATCCAAGCATTAGCGGAATGACATCATGCAATGGTGTCCCGCCTTTCCTCCAAGGAGTTCAAGGCAGCTTACTTGACCCTCCTCCTCTCCCTTTCATCCTCACAACAACCCTGTGAGGTAGCTTAGGCCCAAAGTCACCCAGGTCTCCTGAGTCCCAGTCCAACACCCTAACCACTACACTACACTGGCTCTCACACTTTATCCTCAACCCTAAGAAACCCAACTCTACGTCCACCCCCTGATTCAAAGTTCCTCCCAGGAAACACAGGAGTTCAGTATTCTAGGACCCGACGACCTACATGGCTGTCACTGAAATCCCAGGTGTCCTAGCAGCCAGCTAACTCATTCCCCTTCACAATGAAGTGTGAAGTCCTAGCTCCCATCTTCTCTGGATTGTAAGGTCCTCACTCACATGAATGATGGGAGGGGCTTGAAGCAGTTATGGCCCCTCGAACCCACCCCCAAGCTGCAACCATCTCTGACTTTTGCAGTCTAGAAGCACACAGAGAATACACTTTCTAGGAAGCGGAATTTCCTTGGGGCCACTCACTTCTGTTTGGTAGGAGCAACTATTTATTTACATAGCATCAAGAAGACAGGTCCCTGCCCCGCAAAGCTTACAATCTAAAAGTTTGATGCAGTGGAAATGGCAGAGGAAGGGGAGCTTGGAACCAAATACAGTTGTCTTGAGTTGCATGGGCTTAGGCTTAGTTACAGGTCAGGCCGGGCTTACAGCAGTGGCACAAGAGCTAGAGGGCCATACCAAAGGCTTCACGGAAAAGGCGGCTTTTGTGGAGGGAAGAAAGCGAGGGAGCATCACACAGGTGTTCTGGGAGGCAATTCCAAGCACACGGGGGAGCAGGGGAGAAAAAGAGGGATCTTTTGATGGAGCAGGAGACTTGGGACGACGAAGGATGGTGGAACTGGAGGAGCAAAGAACGCAGGCCGCGGATACAAGAGTGGAGAGATTGATGTGCGGGCTGGGCAAGGCCATGGAGCGAGGGTTTTGAAGGAGAGGACAAGCTTTTTTTATTGGCTACCTACACTGCAGGGGTGGGCCACATGTAGCCCTCCAGGTGCTCTGGCCCACAACTCCCAACCCCTCCCCACCATTTTGCATCAGCAGCAGCCTCCATTGCCCCCGTCTCCAAACAAATGTTGAATTTAAAAAGGCAGAATCCATAATCCCTTGTTAGAGTTGATACTGACGCAATCAGTGCCGCATTTTCTCGAATGAAACATAGAGTGTTCGAGGATCAGGATATTTGTAAGAAGACCAAAACACTGGTTTATGAAGCCATTGTATTACCAACTTTACTGTATGCCTGCGAAACATGGACTATCTATAAACGTCACTTCCACCTCCTTGAAAGGTTTCATCAACGTTGCCTCCGGAAAATCCTGCAAATTGCTTGGGAAGATAGGTGAACAAATGTCAGTGTACTGGAAGAAGCAAAGACTACTAGCATTGAAAAAATGATCCTTCAACGCCAACTTCAGTGGACCGGTCATGTTGTTCGAATGCCTGACTGCTGTCTCCCAAAGCAGTTACTTTACTCCCAACTCAAGGATGGAAAGCGGAATATCGGTGGTCAATATAAGAGGTTTAAAGATATTCATAAGGCTAATCTAAAAAAATGCAATATAAACATCGAAAACTGGGAAGCTCTGGCCCATGAACGATCTAAATGGAGGTTGGCCTTTCACAAAGGCTCCATGGACTTTGAAGAAGCCCGAGTGCAAGGTGAAAGGGAGAAACGTGCTAAGCGAAAAGCACGTCAAATGAATCCTTTACAGGACCATCTTCTATCTGGTAACCTGTGTCCTCACTGTGGGAAGCTGTGTGGATCTAGAATTGGCCTCCACAGTCACTTACGGACCCATCGCTAGAGTCTACACAATCTTCTTTAGAATTTCCTCCTTTTATCCCGGAAGACAATCCTACTCGGTCAGGAGTGATCGCCTGATGATGATGATGATGACTGACGCAATCAGAGAGAAAGTCCCAACAGCTCCTGTGCTCAATCCTGAGCTCCTTCAGTTCACGCCCAATGTGCATGCATGCTGTACTTTTTCATCCAAAGCCTACATGGAAGGCAAAGTCCATTTGTTTAATTTGCTGAGCAGTTCTTGGAGCAAAGTATGCTTACTAGTAACATCCAACTTCTTTGGTGTTCATAATTTCAATGACTGCAATTTATCAAGAAACGGATCAAAAATCTGGCTAATGACTTTTGATGTTGTTGTGCTTAGCATATTTAAAATGTAATTTTATTTTCATGTACCCTTAAGCTGGCAGATCTAAATGTCTTTTGGAAAATGTCATTTCTCAATGCACCTGTGTTATTTGAAATGCCTAGTTGAGGAGATAAACCACAGTTGTCACAGCTGAGTACCTTAAGAGAGTTATCCACTGGTGCAGGTAATATGTTCAGGATTATTTAGCAAATCTGTGATACAGATGGCAAAGAAAGCTCCATCTTCCTGACTTCAGTAATTCAGCTTTTCCGACTCACTTTGACTTTTAAAAAAGTATTTTTATTATTTAATTTAAAAAACCCAAAATAGGACAAAATCTCATTGTGTTACTGCAGTTTCACAGATCTGTGCAAACCTCCTTGAAAGTTTTTTTTAAATGTTAAATTTGACAAATTCCCCCATAGGTGTGTGTGTGTGGGGGGGAAACACAACAAATATGTGCAAATCTCCCCCATAGCTGGAAAAAAAACACATTTCATTTGCGCAAATCTCCCTGAAGGTGAAAAAAGAATCTACCTAACAAGCCTCTACTCTGCTAATGAGTGCAAATCTGCTCATTAGCAGAGTAGGCTGCTGAGGTTGTGCTGCAAAAGCCCACAGGATACATGCTGGGAGCAGGCGGGAGGACTAAGGGGGAAACAAGCCATGGCAGGCCAGAGAGTACCTGATCATCCGTTGGGAGTAATGTGAGTTAATGAGCAAACAAACAACCCACCGTAGCTTATTTTCAGAGTGGCTTATTGTGATGTGCGAACTTGCTCAATGGCTTGAGTGAGTCCATGAGTCCATGTACCAATTTTGATTGGATACTGGACTATACTGTGTCAGCTGTGTGTAATTCTTCCCAGCCCTTTCCCTGAAAAGACTGTAGCCAGGGCAGGGAACAATCCTGGAATACTAAGCCTGTGCTGTTCTACTGAGCTCAGGCTCCACCTTGGTCTCCTTCAATACTGGGCTATATGGCCAGCATCTATGAGTTCCATGCCTGAGATGGGGGGCAGGGGAGAGTCATAATAAGCTTGGCTCCGATTGATTGATTGATTGATTGCATTTTTAAATTGCCCATCTAGCCGGTATCCGGCCACTCTGGGCAATGTACAACAACATACTTCTCTTCCTAGAGAAGAGAAAGGCCCCATCAGGGATTCCAGGTACACTGGTGACCATTCTGGTCATCCTTCACCTGCCGTGGGCCTAAGCTGTTTTCGCAATAGCAAGTGCTGGCCCAAGCCATATTGCTGAAACAGAGCCCAAGTGGCACTCCTCTAGCTAGGGCCTTGCTGCATGAGTCACACACCAATTCCTGCCTTCATCTATTCCCCACTACCCATTACTTCACTCTGCTGCACTGCACAGCAGGGCTGGCCCTTGCAATGCACTTCTTTTCTTTCTGCTGCTCCTTCTTGGTCTTTCCTGCCCTCTTGCTGGGCTTTATCTCTTTGCTATATGGGCTGTGTTCACGCATAACACTAAGACATTGCTTATATTAACCATGGTTTGTCGCCTTAGCCATGAATTACCTTGCAGATGAGCAAATGAACAGCTGTGGCTTGTTTTCCCTATTACTGGTTTGTTTCTCTTTGTGCCAGAATGGTTTTATTTTCAGGCTACTCTTGCTGGGCACCTCTGTTTCAGGGTGGAAAGCAGCACAAACAAGCTAGGGATAAGCCATGATTACGGGTTCAGACATCACAACAAGCCACAGTTTAAACAAACCATTGGTTCTATTTGTGTTTTATAGCTGGTTAACAAACCATAGTTTGTTTGCGTGGATGTGCTCAGACACAACAACAATCCAGATGTCAACAAATCAGACCTTGGTGTAGTGCAGGGGTGCAGAACCTCAGGCCCAGGGGCCAAATCTGGCCTTCCAGCAGTCCCAATCTGGCCCTCCAGGGTTCCCCAGAAGACCATGCCTCTGCCCCTTTCCCCAGCCACCAATAATAATTTGGTGGTTTCCTGGCTTTTGTGCAGTTGTTTCCCCATTGTAAAAGGTTGAAATGGCTCTCCTGAGGCTTAGTTATTACCGTAAGAGCTTTAAGCCACAACATGTTGGTGGTCTTAGTATTTTGGCCCCACCCCTTTTGCCTTCAGCCCCACCCACCACTGGAATGCAGCCCCTGAGAGCTTCTCTGAAAGGGGATTTGGCCCCTGGGCCAAAAAAGGTTGTACTCACTTTACGTGCAAACCAAGCCAGTGTCTCTTCTGCCCCCCCTCCCCCGGCTGCTCCTTAAAACTTATATTCCTTCCTGTTTCCTTATTTTTTTTATTTTTTTTATTAGCAATACTTATATACTGCTTAATATAATTTTAAAAAATTTCTTGTCCTTTACAGTTTCATCTTGTCACCTTGATCTTGTCTCCTTCTAGCCAACCATTCTGATTTCATACCCCATTGCCCTATAATGTTTCTTCTTCCCAATGGGACCCACTGAAGGAAGCCACCCTGAACCCTGGAGCAAAACCTGTTCAATGGGGCCAAACCGATTCAAATCCAACTACATCAGCTTGGCTAGTTAGAGATGGAGTGGACTGCTAGTCATTAGCTCATTATAACTTCTGGTCTGTAGGAAGGGAAGGGATATAATATAGTTTGAGAGAGGCTGTGCTTTAAATATAACCACTCTGTTCCCCTGGGTGGATTCTATTCTGAGTGCTGTTTCTAAGGTGGTGGTCTGTGACACACGGTAATTCACTCCATCCTCCTAGATTTCTTGTCCCTTCTGCTGCAAGTAGTTTTTGGGGGGAGGCAGCTCCTAATGCCTGTCAGTTACACTTTAACCGTAAAGGCATGATCTCACTGGGGAAACTAATATGAGGGGGAAACCTCAACTGAAGCTCTAGACAGCCTCCGTTTTCTGAGGAAACTCACAACCTGTGTCCACACATCAATCTAATCCTGCAAAAGAGGAAGGGGAAGAGCACTAATAAGAAATTTGGATGCCCCCCAGTTACCGGTAATCATCCATGTTTGCCCTAGCTGTGGATTTCCTGCATTGAGCAAAGGGTTGGATGAAATGGCCTGCATGACCCCGTCCAGCTCTGGGATTTTCTGTTTATAAGGGGCCAGTTCTTTTCCCAGTCAGCCTCCATGCACAGAACTTTGTGTTGGGCTCTGTGATATGTAAATGAGAACGCAGGCTTCTTAAAGTGTTCATTTCTCTTTCCCTTTTGGAGGCATGGGAGGGACCTCTCTTGTATCTTCTTTGTGGCTCCTCAGAAGTTAATCTTCTCTCATGTATATAGCAATAAAGGATGTTGTGAGAGTTTCTGGGTCTGAAGCACATTACCTGGAGAGCCAGGCCTAGGGGTGGATGGCAAGTGAAGCAGATAAATTCACTCCCACACATCAACCATGTCCAGGGGCCATTACATGCTACCAGAAATGGACTGCTCTCTTCACAAAGCCATCCAAAGTCACACGGGCAGACGTCTGCTTGTGCAATGGGACTTCCTCTTCCTCTCTTCCTCCTGCACTCCGAAATCTGCTCCGGAAAGTCCCCCAGCCCTCCAGAGCAGATTTTGGAGGGCACAGGGGGAATTCAGAGGGAAGGGGGATCCATTCTGCCAGCAGTGACCATTCCACTGACCATATCCAGACACCACTGGATATACCCCTTTATTTATTGACATGGCCTGTGGCTTACGCTGGCTCAGCTTGTCTGAGCGTGGAAAGCTAAGCAGGGTCAGGCCTGGTTATTACTTGGATGGGAGACCCCTCCTCTAGTTTCCTGCATCGAGCAGGGGGTGGGGGTTGGACTCGATAGCCTTGTAGGCTCCTTCCAACTCTATATCTATGACTCTATGACTCTATCCAGGGTGCTTATTGTTCTGTTCATCATGTGTTAAGATCCATTCACATTTTAATATCTTAATTTTTAGAGACAACAGGAGTTTGGAGTCATATTTGGTTAGGATGTAGGCGTAGGGATTTTGTTAACAAGAACTATTTCTTGTTAACAAAATAAGCAGTGGAAAATATGAAAGGTTATGTCTTCCTTTCAGTTGAGAACAGACAGATTGTGAGGAAGTGTGGAAGGAGCATGGCCCCATAAGACTGTGCTTTAAAATTCCTGAAAGAGGGATGTAATGCTAAGTAATCAAAAAGTTTGCAAAAATAAATGACTGTCCTATGGATATCCCAATATTAATAGTCCATTCAGAAGTTGGAGGACATTTTGTTTAATTATTCATTTATTTTAAGAATCTGTAGACCACCCATCAATATTAATATTTCCAGGGCAGTTGGCAAGATACAAGGAACAATGGGTTTGATCCACAGTCACGCATAAACCCCCTGAATAAACCCACTTAAATCAATGAGACTTAAGTTACTCATGACTAACTTGTCCCACTGATTTCAATGGGTCTACTTTAAGTCTGACTAAGTCTGGATCCAACCCAGTGAAATCATACATCAGTCACATCAAAACAATGATAAAAGAACAGAAATTATAAAATAGCAGGTTACTTTATTTTACTTTAAATATTTTTAGGCCACTTTTCAGGACAAAGTCCTCTCATGACATTTTACAAAAAATATAAAGCCATAAAATTCAATTGTATAACATTATATTTAAAAAAAATTAAACCACAAAATTCAAAAGTTCAAAGCAAATAACCACACTGCAAAATGTAATTAAGCCATCATATAGAAGCAGCATTAATATTATTCTCCACGTTAAAAAGCCAGAGCAAAATTTAAAAAGATATTTTAAAATTTTTAAAAGATCTGGTGCCAAAATGACAGTAGAGTGCTAAGCACTAGATAAGCTTCGCTGGAGAAAGAGTTCCACAAACGGGGTGCCACAATCAAGAAGGCCCTCAACCTGGTTGCCGTAGTCTACTGGTTTGCTCTGCCATACTAGTAGGATACTCTATTTCATGACGTAGTACACGCAATAATTGGAAAGTGTCATAGAAAAATGTAGGCCTCCACCAGCAATTGGCTACACATCCCTTGACAAGTTCACTTCATATTTTGACAACCATCAGGCCTCTAACGTATGGTGATAAATACATTCTGAAATGTGGCCACTAGGTGTCCCTCTTTCCACAAGTACATTTATTTGTTGATCACATGGTATAGGAGAGTCCATAATGCAGCACTACCAGCTGTTACTTATTGCCCCTTCTTAAAGCCTAGCGAATGCCCACGCAACACCACCAGTTGGCTTCATCTGCAGATATTAAGCAGATGGTTGGGCACAAGTAAAGATGGTCGAAATCCACTGTTTTGGTTACCTTGTTTTATGCCCACACCAAAAAATAAAATAAAATAAATAGATTTGCTGATGAAACACTCACTTTTCTTCATGAATGATTATTAAGCCAGAATCCATGTTTTCCAATGTGGGTATTTCTAATGAAGGCCAACTAAGTTGCTGCATTGATGGAGGGATTTTACACATTCAGACCACTGGTAATTCCTGCTTGTATCTTACAATATCTGAGTCATGGACTATGGTAAGATCCTTATGTTGAACTGTAGTATTCGTGGTGGTCTCATACCCTGATGTTTTACAAAAGTACACAAGGCAGTTCGTATAGAAACAATGTAATATAAAGCAAGGCAAAAAATACAGAGAGAAACTAACAAGCAAACCTAAGCAGCAGTTTAAAACAGGAAGCAGAATAGACAATAAAATCAAGATTCTAGAAAGGCCTACTCAAACAGATAAAATATACGGTGGATATCATCATAGCAGGTGAGATCCTTTGTGTTAAATTTCAAAGGTGAATTTGGTATGTTCCTGGTTGGACAGAGAAGAGTGTTGATAAGACTCGTAAAATTGCACTACAAGGAACTGTAAATCCACACTGGGCAATAGCTAAGTGGCAGAGCACAGGCTCTGCAAGCAGAAGTTCCTAAATTTAGTCCCCAGCATCTCCAGCTCAATGGTCAGAGAGAAGGTGATGATGGGAAAGACCTCTGCTCTGCCTGGGACCCTGAAGAGTCATGGCTGGTCAGAGTAGGCAGTCTTGGGGTCTATGAACCAGTGACCCGATTCAGCATAAGGCAACTTCCTATGTCCATATCTGAGACCCACAGGAAAATATTAACGCAAGTGATACGGTGTGTCATCTGCCTCTATGAAGCCCTGGATGTCTTGTTAAGACCATTAAAAAGAGCCTTGCAAGTCCAGGATCTTGCTTGCCACAGTGGCCATCCAGATGTCTCTGGGTAGCCCACAAACAGACCTTGGAGGTAATAGCCCCCGCTGGTTGTTGCTCCCCTGCAATTGCTATTCAGTTGCAGGCTGCCTCTGACCATGGAAGGCTCTGTCTCAGCCTTTCCCAACCTGATGTCTTCCAGATGTGTGGAACTGCAACTGCCATCATCCCCAGCCAGCATGTAGCCCAACACATCTGAAGAGCACCAGATTGGGGAGGGCTGCTCTCTTTAGCCATGATGACTAATAGCCATTAAGAGGCCTATCTTCCATGAACTATTGGGAATCTGTCTGGAGCTGGTGAAGAAAATCTCTACACTGCGGTCAAAGTTGATAACAATTGAAAACTACGGTTGAGACTGAGTTTCATCTGAAAGCAAAATGAGATGGCAAATCTGAAGTTCCTTATGTGACAGAAACACCTGGAAAATGGTAGGCAAAAGACGGCCCCTTCTTCCAGTGCCTGGTGCCATTTTATTGATTTTGGGCTTCTCTAGATGAGGTGTTTATCCTGTGGTTTTACTGAGGTTTCTTCTTCCATTTTTATTGCAGGAGGGAAAGTGCATCCTTTACACAGGGTTGTTGTTTTTTCCTGGGGTTTGTATTTCTCTGTCTTTCTATATATTCTGTTAACCAACCACAAAGTGGCAATGTGGTATAGTTGCAGTCTAGCAGAATCGCAACAGTACATGAGGCTTTTGTTCCAGTTTGAAATTTGGCAATGCATTTTCCTCGCCCTAGAAAAACCCGTGAAAATGGCTGGGAAACATGGGAGAGGTCCTGGAGGATGACGACATCATGAAAAGGTCCCACAAACTCCTGTGCGGGGGGGAACACAAGCACACAATAAATGCCTCATGTGGGGAAGCCCTTTGTGAGAGCTAGTTAGATACAACTTGGATATTGACAGATATAAACGTTCCCCTTGTTATGATCTGATTAATACATGAATTTTGCCAATATTTGATAAACTATATCATTCTGTTTGCTTTGTTTTCATGTGTCTAACAACATACTAGCTACCTGTTCAGAATTATATTCTGTGAGAATGGTAGGTCATGTAGAGTAGATGCTTGAGGGGGTTTTTTTTGTACATATGTTATATTGTTTATAGTATTTATTATATTTCCTTATACATATTGTAATAAAATACTTTTTTTAAAAAAAGAAACACCTGCAAAATGTTGAAAGAAGGGGGGAAAGAGTTTCTATAAAAACCAGGGATGGGGACTCGGACTCGAGGACTCAACTCGTGAGTCGGACTGAGTCCCCCCTCTGACTTGACTCGGACTCGAGTCCCAATATTTTTAATGGGACTCGAGACTCGACTCGGGACTCGAGACCAAGGACTCTTCAACATCCCTGGGCTGTGCCAGAAGGAGTGGAGAGGAGCGTGATTGCCGGCGAAGAGCGCATGGAAGCGAGGTGTGCCGCTGCTCGGCCACTATGGACGGCTACCAGGAGTGCAGCCCCAACAGTGTGTCAAGATTTATTTTGATTGATGTGTTGCGTACTTGGGAGAGGCAGAAGAAGGACCTGAGATTACTCTGTGTGGCTGCTCTGAGTGTGTTTCTGGTTCCAGCAAGTTCATCACCAGTGGAGCGGGTGTTCAGTGAGGGTGGAATTGTGATGAGATCTCACCGCTCCAGAATGGGGGCCAAACATTTAGAAAAAATCATGTTCCTCAAATGCAACATGAATAAGTTTTAGGAAGTACAGCAAGTTTATTTTTTAAAATCATTTTTCTAAAATGCAACCTTTCAGACATTTTGGGTTTGGCTGCCTCTGCCTGCCTGTCTGGGGTTCCCAGCCTCCTCTGCCTGCCTGGTCTCTTCTTGACCAGCTCAACAGTTGAATTGTCCAAGACAAACGCCTCTGCCTGCCTACTTTGGGGTTCCCTGCCTCCTCTGCCTGCGTGGTTATTTTGGGTTTTTCTGCCTGGTCTGTTCTTGCCAAAACCAGTTGCAGAGTTTTGAAATAAAAAGGCACACTTGTGCCTAGAATTTATTTAAGCCACACATCTGAAGTAGCCTTATTTTGTTGGGGAAAACCCCCATTGATTTTAATAGGGACTCGTGGAGTCTGCTTTGGGAGTGACTTGTGGCTCGTGAGTCACCATTTTGGACCAAGGACTCGGACTCGAGACTCGGGTCCAAAGACTCGTGACTCGACTCGTGACTCGAGACCAAGGACTCTTCAACATCCCTGAAAACAGAGAAATTTCTTAATAAAACATAGAAATTAGAATCCTAAAGATGCACCAGACCATCAAAAAGGTATAACAGCCTTGCAAATCAAAGATTTATTGATGACACATCATAGCGCAAAGGCTGCCTTAGCACCTCCAGTATTTATAACTCCCAAGTTTCAGAGATGTATAGAGGCTCATTTGCGATGAGATGTGAAATGGGTCTGACATGATCCATTTTAAACTATTTTTAAAACTCAAAACCAGGCAATGGTGTAATATTTTGTAATGCATAGCATTACTATTTCAAACTCCTTATACACACACGTGTGTGTTTTCTTTCCATAAAAATCCTTAAAGATTAAATAGATGGGAATCTGACTGGCAAAGTCCAAAGAGTTTGAAGAGAACAAAATGAAAAAAAAAAAAAAAAGGGCAAGGCATTAAACTTGGAAAGCAGCTACTGAGCACGTGCAAACACTACTTTTTTTCCAAATAAATTTCATAAGGAGTTTTATTACTTGCCTAAATCAAGAGCTGTGCAAGTGACTTATCCAAAGCTATAAAAATGAGTACTCCTTCTGTTACCTTTATGGGAAATCTAGGATATTATTAACATAATAAATCTCAGGCATTACCATGACAGAACCAGATATAAGGACCTTGTTTTAGGTTTCTGCAGGAATCTACTCATGCTGATGCCTCATGCCATGAAATAGCTTTGACAGACAGGTCATTTTGTAGGCCAGAAGACAGTCCAGAAGACAACTCCTAAGCAAGTACCACCTCCGTAGGCCTTTCTTTGCGTTTAGGGCTTCCCATGTTCACTCCAACTCCAGAATGCTGGGAAATTACAGCTGTTAAGGGCCATGCCCTTAACAGATCTGTTATTTAGGCAATATAGATATCATATGATATGGTAGGGTATCCTGTGCTGTGGCTGGTTCCAGCTTCACCACTGTCTTGGGATGGATGGCTGTCAGAGGCAGAGTAGTGGTCCTAAGTTCCAGATTTGTCTGCTCACTGGAATACACACGTGGAGTGTATGCAACGGAAGTGCATAGTGCAAGTGAAGCTACCGTTCTATGTTACAAGCCGTGGAGACTGTTGGCTCCAATGTCAGTGGGGCTGTGTTTCTGCTCTGGATTTTACTCTGAACTTTTAAGGAGCTATCCCCAAAATAGGTTTGGCACCATGGATAGCTCCTTTAAAGTTCAGCGTAATATCCGGAGTGGATACGCAGTCCTGCTGACCTTGGAGTCACCAGCATCCACTGGTTACAAGTAGCTCACTAGCAACCAGCATCATCAACACAGAATGATAGTGTTAGGGTGCAATCGTTGTGAGGATAAAATGGAGAGGAGGAGGATTATGTAAGCCGCCTTGGGTTCCTTGCAGGAAAAAGGCGGGGTATTAAATAAATAAATAAATAAATAAATAAATAAATTCCTATGCAAGTTTAGGCAGAAAAAGGGCCTACAACTCCCAGCATGCCCCAGCCAGCATAGCTGGTTGGGGCATGCTGGCAGTTGTAGGCCTTTTTTCTGTCTAAACTTGCATAGGATTGTGCCTTTACTTTCTTAATCTTACTACTTTCCCACATTACCCTCGTTGCCTTCATGATTAATCCTTTGTCATGCGATTCTGAAATTCTTATACTGCATTGTGTCATAACAACTTACTTCCTAAAGAACAAGCAAAGAAGTTCATTTTTCCTGTGTTCTGCTAAATTCTCTGCTACATTTGTCATTCATTTGCTATATTTAGTGTTCCAGGTTGCATTATGCATACAAAAGAAAAACCAAGAGCATTTTGAGAAAGCAGTCGTTTTTATGGAAAGGGTCCCCTTTGAACTGCTCTAGCATCCTCTATTTTGATTATGTGTCAGCTTATTGTGTGCAAGATATAGAGATATGGGGCTGTTGTTTTCCTCTTGGTAATGAATGAACAAATAAGCTAGTGATGATTCACACGCACTCATTCCAGAATATAGACAATGGGGAACAATAATGGTTTTAGTAATCCAACACTTTCATCTACCATATTTACAGGCTATTATTAAAGAGCAGCAATGCTTAACAAAGCCTTTGAAAAGCCAAATCATTATCTCCTGTCACCATTTGGCAGTTTCTTCCTGGGAAGTATTTTCTCAAATTCTGTATGGATATATTCTACATTCAGATTTAGGAAGCAGAAGCTATGTGCACCATCATGAGCTTTAAAGGGTTCCATTCCATCAGCTTCTCAATTTCAGGCTGCCACTGCAACATTTATAGAATCAATGACAACTTTATAGCATCAGAAGTATCAGAACTACAGGTCCTTACTTATTTAATTCACCGAAAACGATACAACTACAAACTGCCAGATAGTCTGGCCTTAATGTGCATTGGTTGGATCCAAAGATGCCCTTCTGTTCATGGAAGAGGTCCTTCCATGAATGCAAGGGCCTTCCATTCAACAGTGGCTTCCACTAATGGAATGGGAGAAGTGATTTTTGCTGCTTCCCTCCACTGCAGCCCCGCACACACCACATCCTGCTGTACCAGAGGGTCACTCAACCTTCCAAAGCGGATTGGGGGTGGGGTGCAGAGGGCTGCAAGATAAAGGGGGAATTGGCAAAAATCACCTTCCCCATTTTCTTTAGCAGGCACTGGGAGTCAGATGACCACTTATGAAATCGCCAAAGAAGAGGAAATGCATCACCAAAAAAGAGGACAAAACAGGACAATTTGCATAAATTTTGCATATGCTGATTTATATGGATAGATGCACATGTAGACATTATCATTATCATTATTTAAAAGAAATGCAGTACACTTCACCATAGTGTGTGGAAGACCGTGACCAGGTGACCTGTGTGCCTTGCTCAGTCTGCTCTCCAGTTGCTTTTGGGCAACTTCAAGGCCCAGCTCTTTCCTCTGGTGTTTTTTTTAATCTTTAAACCAGACTTGCACTGGTTGACCCTTCAATTATAGTATGAATGATCTCAGAATAGAGGAGAGTCCTCTGGCAGCCCTTCAAGTAGAGGACTTTGGTTGCCTTTCAAATAGTGGGCTCTGTAAAAGAGGAGACATGGCCATCCTAACTGGGAGGGGCCTTTCTGTGAACGGATCATTGGATCCAACTCAGTTTCTCCTCATACATTTGTCTTTTACCAGATATCAGCCTTGCTTATTCTTTCTGCTTTTGTTGCATTTTTCAGAGTACAAGCTGGTCCCTTCCCCCCCCACACCTAATGGTATTATCTCACTTGAATTATCAGAGCTCCCTGTTCTGTGAATTAAGTCTGCCAATACACTAGGAGTGCACAAACTTTTCAGCTCAAGGGCTGCATGTGATGCTGGCTTGAAGGGTCAGGACCACATACACATATGCACACATACACACACGCCAGCAATCCTGATAAAGTTTGGTCTTTCCTCACTGCCAGGAGTGGCAGGGAAAGAGTGATCAGTATGAAGATCCCTCAAGAAAAGAGAGTAGAGAGGAGAGGCAGTGGGGAATTTGGCAGTGGTGGTGGGGATCAGGGCACACTTGAGGGGCCACAGTAAAGGACTTGGAGGGCCGCCTGTGGCCCTCAGGCCACAGGTTGTGCACCCCTGCAATAAGTGGATATGATCAGCAGTATTCTGTCTGCTCTGTGAGAATCATGATGATATGCTAACTTTCAGCTTGCTCCATAGTCTAGTTGATTCCAAATACTAGAATCTAATGAAGTATTTTTTGAATAATTTCTGAATCTCCACAGCACTGACAGATGCAGAAGTGGTGGCAGTGTGCTGGTTTCCTGTGTCTCTGACAGTCCACACCAGAGAAGAGGATCAGTTCAATATCAGCAATTCAGCATTCATGACCAGCTTTATAGTACCAAAGAAAGGGGAAAGGGGGCATCTTCCTTTTTTGAAGGGACTCTTCGTGCTCATCCCATGCTTCTGATTTAGCCCGACAGCACTAAATTGACAACATAGAAAGCTGCAGGGTGGATACAACTTAAGGAATCTGAGCCAATGATCTAACACCAGTGAGACTGAGGTCCAGTTCTCAGATTTCCTGATCAGCATGGTTGCTACCAAGATCACAAACCATGGCAGCTGAACAGTGTGAGATGCCATTTGCATGAAGCAGCTTCCACACTGGTAATGGTCATTTTAATCATGTCATCACACATCACGTATTTTTGGATGGTTCTAGTGATGTAGTTACAATCAAACCTGAACTATTTTGGACCCCACCCACCCCCTTCACACAACCGGAGTTCCACATGGTTGAGTAGTTGCCATTTTTCAGAATTGGTTCAGAAATAATGAGCATTTATAATCTAAGCCAAAAAATCTCTTTGAATTTTGGCTCAGCTTGTACATAAGGTTGGTCGGTACATTCCAAGCTTCCTTCATCCCCATCCTGTTTCCTTTCCCTCTCTCCAACAGCAGCTCTGAGAGAGGGGTGCCAAGGGGAGGGCTGCCCCTAAGCCCTTCGTTGGTCTGGGAAGCTTTGCCAACAGAAAGTGTCCAGCATAAGGATCTCTGGGGACTGCAGTTTGCCAGGCTTTCTAGACCAGGCACCCTGAACCTGGAGCCCTCCAGGTGTTGTGGAATACAACTCCCAGCATTCCTCATCCTAGGCCATGCTGGCTAGGGCTGATAGGAGTTGACATCCAAAACATTTGAATGCCACCAGATTGGGTGACATTTTTCTAGGTCCTTAGTAAGGCACTGGAAGCTACAGCAAACTAAAATCCCCACCAATCCAATGATCTTTGTGTGGAGCACTCCCAGTTGGTAAGGTTTTTAGGCCTAATGAAGGCCCAAAGAGCAGGCCCTTCTCTTGGCATCCCTTCCCCATAGCTGCCTCTAGAAGTTACTTTTTGGGGGAAAGGAAGGGGTAGCAGCTGGCAAAGATGGGGGTGGCGAAGAGCCAGCTGCATGGAAGACTGGGGGCAGTCTGGGGGACTTGCAGGGAAGCATTTGGAATGGGCCAGGTCTTTTTTTGTCATTTCCGATATTTTTTCAGAATTGTATGAAAAAAGCTCAGAAGGAATAATCCCATTCCAAATTGAGTTGTGGGAATTTCATCCATCTTTAAGTTTGAGGCCTTGTTCAACTACGGTAGCCATGTGCCCTACTTTACACAGGAGAGTCCTTTACTAGAAGGGCAGTCAGAGGACAGTCCTCTATTTGAGGGCCTGTTTAAAGATCAAGAACCATAAGAAGGGAGGGAGCACAGGGGCCTTGAAGTTGCCCATCAAGAGTTGGCACCTGGACAACAGCTGAATGAGCAGGCAACCAGGTCACCTGGTCACAGTCTTTCCCACTATGGTCAGGTGTATTGTGTTTCTAGTTAAATAATAGTAATAATGTCTAAATTTGCATCTATACATATAAATTAGTATATGCAAGTGTTATGCAAATCTGTGTTCCCTTTTGCCTTCTTTTTTAGGAGATGCTTAAAAGTGGTCATCCTAAGTGCAAATGTGTTGCTCGGTTACATGAGAAGCTGCCCCAAATAGGCTTAAATTCACATTCTCCAGCTTGACTGGGCTTTTAGCTTGAAAGATTGCTCCTGTATTTGAAGAATCAGTATTGCTTCTAATGATAGAAATTACCCAACAGAACTAAAAGCGTTCTTTCAGTCCTAATGAGAGATTTGACCTGAAGAACTTGTATTGCTGCTCAATTTCTGTCAACTTTTCACCAAGAAAAGGTGGAAATGAGAAGTTGTGTAGAGAATCAAAATGGCTTAATAATCCTAAGAGAACCACGAGACCTGCCTTGTAGAATACCATGTGGCATTTGATAACTCACTTAAGTGTTTTTCTGCTTTCCTTGGCCAAATTACTTGACCACAATAAAAAACACAAAATTATAAAGCAACTGCCGGATGTCTGAGCATATGGAAAGGAGAATACAACACAGGAACTTGCAGAGAGAACAACCAGGTGCGGAGGCAGCTGAATTAGAAATATTGGTGACAGATGTTCTTCCTGGTCTTTTGGAGAGGTGCATACCAGTCAGCATCTTCATCATATCACCTGACATCTCCTGCTATAGGGTTAGCATGAGATTACTTGATGACTTTTACAACTGTATAACATGGCCAAAGCATGTAAAGGTTTTGCATCACCTCTGCCTGTAAACACCTTCTACATAGCACAGCCTATCAGCAAGGGGACCATAAAGAATGCAAAGGATCTTTAGAGGAACCCTGCGCCAGACAATTAGGCTGTTGACTTGTGAAGCTTGGCAGCTGCCCTGCTTATAAACACCTCCTTTTCTGGGCAGCCTATTGACCAGCGGATTCTAAATGGCATTTTAAAAAGCAATGGCAATTTCATCAAAACGAAGGTCAAAGCCCCACCAAAAATGGCTTCCATATCTAGTAGATATTTGAAAACCAGCAGCAGTGATACCCTTTCACAGATGTAGTCTCGTGCATAGATATCCACAATCTCTGTTCAGCAAAATATGTTACATGTTTAATATCTACACTTCCAATATATGTTTAATGTCTACATTTTCAACAGTACTGTTGAAAAGGACAGCAGACCTGGAAGTGTGCATCCACATTGTGATGCTCCTCCATGCCTCATGGACCATGATGGATGCATCTTTGATGTGGGGTGCTAGTCCTGGACAACACATGCAGCTGGGACTGAATAGGAGCCAATATTTCAAGTATACTCCCTGCAGTACAGAGAGTATGCCAAATTGCTTTCTGCCTCAGCTGCTTTATTTAATATTGATCCTAGGAAGGAATTCTTTCTGCACAGAAAATGTGAAGATCAATCCTTGTTTCATTCACCAACATGGGGGAATTCTCAGAAAAAGCCTTGAAAATCTTGCCATTGTTGGTACTGTTAATTGGGTTTAAAAACTATACAAAAAACATGTATGTTGAATAATTAGTGGACCAACAAGAAAACACAATGAGTGAAAAACCTTAAAGGGTTTAAACTAGAGGAGGCTGGTGACTCCTATGTCAGTGGGGCTCCTTATCCGTTGCAGCTTTTATTCTGAGCTTTATAGGAGCTATCTATGGTGCTCCATGGTGGTGAACCTATTTTGGTGATGGAGCACAGCACCATGGTTAGCTCCTATAAAGCTCAGAATAAAAGCTGCAATGGATTAGGAGCCCCACTGACGTAGGAGTGAGCAGCCTCCGCTGGTTAAAACTGCAGCCAGCCAGCCCCGTATCCAGGGATGGGGAACCTCTGGCCCTCCAGTTATTGCAGGTCTCAAGCTCCCATCAGCCTCAGCCAGCATGGCCAATGGTCAGGGATCATGGGAGTTGTAGTCCAACAACATCTGGAGGGTCATAGATTCCCCACCCTTGCCCTAATCATTAGCATCTTTAACGTTTTGGCATTGTTGAAAATGCAGGTATTAAACATATGTTGGAAATGTATGTAGATATTAAGTGTGATGCATCTTGCATCATTTGCTGAAGGCAGCCAACAAGAGTTACAATCAAGCCAACTAGTTCACAAACAGTGTCTCTTAGGGTGCAATCTTATTCATTGCACTCTCCATGATCGGAAGCCCCCGAACTCAGAGGCTTCCGATCATCCAATGCAGGGCCCGCCCTTCTTCCCGGCATATTTTGCTAGATGGACTTTCTTGCCAGTCTAGCTGGGGAGCTTCGGAAAAGGAGGGAAGGAAGCTGGAGCGGCCTCAGGATAGCTTGTATCCTGGCCTCTTCAGTCCCCTCCCCATCCACTGAAACACCCCTTTCCCCCCTCTCCAAGGTCGCTTTTCCAACCTCAGAGGCCGGCCGGCATGGTTCTTTCCATACTGGCTGCGAGGGGGTGGGCATGGGGGTGGTCGGATCTCCATCTCCCCCTCCCGGGGTTGGAGTACTGGCTCCTACCTTGGAGGGGGAATCCCCAGTATCCTATAGCCCCTCAGACAATGTCTAGGAGCCAAAGGATTGATTTCTTAGGCTGCAATCCTATACCCACTTACCTGGAAGTAAGACCCATTGAACTCAATGGGACTTTCTGAGTAGACATGTAGCAGACTGCACTGTTTCTGTGCCATATTCACCTTCCAGTGTTTTAACTCCCTGAACTAGTGGAATTTAAGAATGCTTAACTTTGGCTGGAGGATGCCTCTATGTCTGTTAGAGCACGGCAAGTGAGAAATTCCAAACAGATGAGAATTTTATCCTGCCTCCATCCCGCTGAAGATTAAAAAAAACTTTAGGACAGTTAGTAAACATGATAAATGTAAATGATATTAAAGGTAATGGTCCAGTTGAGTCGCAGCGAACTAATGTGATCTGGGTGGCCAGGTTTATATTTTAAATTGCCAGCAATAACAAAATCAATGTCCATTTCATCTAAAATTTACATGAAGATTGAGTTCATTTTCAGCTTACTGTACCTCTAGAGGACTGAACTTGAATCAGATCCATGCAGTTTAAGTCGTTCTCAGTGTTACAATAGGAAGCAAGACGTTTTGGCAGTAGAGAGAAGCAAATAGAATAATGGGGTGGAGGCAGGAATAAAAATAAAAGAAAGGCTCAGTTTGTTCCCTGAGCAGACCAGTGTAATCTTGACAGGGTGAGAACAGCAAGCCTGCTCTACTGGGACGATATTTATTCTTGAATTGGGAAGGGAAGGTGAATAAGAGAGGCTGTTTGCCAACTACTAGGAACCACAACTAGTTTGTTTTTTAAAGGCTTCGGTGTCTCTGTGTTCCATTTTTTCTCACACACAGTCAGGCATGGAGATCCTTTTAATGATTCCTTATCTGAAGTTTTTCAGGAAAAGTGAAAAACATAAGCTAGTCGACACTGTACTAAGGGTGCAATCCTATACATGTTTAGACAGAAAAAGTCCTCCAACTCCCAGCATGTTAGGGCATGCTGGGAGTTGGATGACTTTTTTCTGTCTAAATACGCATAGGATTGCACCCTAAGCCAGTATCAGCTTTGAATAAGAACTAACCTGCATAACGACTAATCGTGTGTGGCTGGCTATTTTCTTTCTTTCTTTCTTTCTTTCTTCTTTCTTTCTTTCTTTCATTCTTTCATTCATTCTTTCTTTCTTCTCCTAATTGCAGTTTGCTTGTGGTGATTTGATTGTTTGGGTGCTCTGTCAGTGTAAATGACCCAAATGTTTCAAACTAGATGTGAAGATTCCTCAAGTGCACTTACAGTGTGTCTCATTTTATTATAAAGGGTTGTCTGTCTGTACATGTACCTGACTATACAAAGATCTTCAACAGAGGCCCTTCCCCGGTACCACCTACCACATCTCAGATGGAAAGAGGCACCTTGAGATGCAGTGAATACCCAGAGATTCAGTGGCTGATGATCAGAGAAAGGACCTTTTTCGCACTCCAACTTGGCATGCTCTTCCCAGGTAGGCTCACCTGGTGCCTACCTGATGTCATCTCAGGCCTTAATCTAATCTGTTTGATCTCTGCTACTGATTTTTTCATCTCTCTCTTTAGATTTGCTGCTTTTCATATTTTGTTTGCATGTTTTCTTTATTATTGTATTTCTGATTTATTTAATGGGGGGGGGGGGCAGGGAACATTGACCTGGAAATTGGTTTGAAAGATGGGGTAGAAATCCCATAGATGGATAGACACAAAGACAGATACCACCAAAACAAGTGCTTCTAAAATACAATGATCTTTTGCAATTTAAACTTGAATATATCCAAGTGAGTGGGACTCTGTTGTGAATCTTGTCCTCTCCCTGCTAATCCCTGAAATGGCTTTCTTAGCTATGCTCTTCTCCTTTGCAGAACACCTACATGGTATCATCTCTCTCCCTCTCTCTTCTTCCAAAAGCATCTGTGAAAACCCATCTTTCCCATGAAACCCTTGGGTTTTTTTTAACCCTTTGCTCTCACTCCCCAACTGAAATGAAGCCTAAGTACAGCTGTATTTGGTCACATCCATCCCTTGCTAGTTTTGCCTCTCTCCCATATCTGCCCTCTGGTAACTCTGCAGTTTTAAACATTGAATTGTTAAGTTCTTAAGGATGGACAGATGGAAGAAAGGAAGTTGTCTGCCACACATGATTCAGTCACCATGGCCAAACCCCAATTCAGTCTGGACACATTCAGAATGTCTGTGAATTGGTTGTGAGTTGGACAGAAAAGGAAAGAGTTGGGTTGTAAGAACGCTTGATACATCAAAGTATAGGAGAGAGAAAACCAGACAATCTACCTTGGAGATGCTTCTTGATGTACTGGAACAAAATTAAATCATACAAAGGAGTTAGCGAAGAGATACAAAGTAATAGTAGATTTTTCGGCTATTAATTAATTACTATTTATTGAAAATATTTTTAGGTTGCTCTGTTTGGGTACAAAACCCTCTCAACAACAATAAACAGCAGAATTAATGAAAGCCCATTGCAATAATAAAATAGACATCCCAGCCCCAAAAATATTAAAAACCAACAACAATTGCAGCAAACACCATGCTGGCAGGGGCTTCTGGGAGTTGAAGTGCTAAACACCTGGAGATCTACCTTCTGCTTCTGCCCACCCATGCTGGAAGGAAACAATAAATAGATGCATGCACTGCACAGTTCCCACTTCTGATCAGTCCTGACATGTTTGTCTTTGCAACACACTAAACTGGATTGATGGATCCAGTGGAGACTGGCAACTCTGCATGCAAAACAAGTGAACTGCCCACAGAAAGAGTGATTGGTCAGTACTGATCATGCAATTTTCACTCCATAATAATTCCCCAGGAAACAAGCCAAACAAATCTGACAACATGAACCAAGTAGAAAAATAAAGCCTGATCAGATTGCTGTCCCTCTGCAATACCTAAGTGGCTCATTCTATGTTTTTTAGCTACCACTTGGAGCAGGAGAAAGAAATTAAAAAGGTAATACAGTCTCTCTCTTTTTGCTTTGTTAATTATGCCATATTCAGTTGAAAAAAGAGCTGTTGCACTGCCTGTTCATAGCCAGATGCAGCTTGCTTATAACTTCCATCTTCTGCTGTTATGAGTTTATGAGAAAGGAAGCTCAAGGAAGATCAATACATCCTCTGCGTACATTACAAATGACTTGTGACGTATGTCCACAGGAGCTGTTTTTAGTGAGGGATATTCTTCTAGTTATTATGGATTTGACATGAACTTGGCCCATTGCCCTTAGGGGAATGCAATGTAGGCATAATTTGGTCTTCCTGTAATTGTCTATTTAACTTGGCAATCTAGAGTAATTTTTTCCTGTGAAATGAGCCCAAGACGTCACTAGAGCAGTGCTCAGATTAATTAATGAGACATAATAATGCTCCTAATAAAAGCTCATGATATGAGCCCCCTTCCCTTGTCCCGCCTCTAGTTCCCCCTCCAAGTTCTCTCTTAAGAAAACCACTTTACAGGAATCTGTGAGTCACTTTCCATCAAGGCATTTTGTCTTTAATTCACGCAAACAATAGAGTAGAGAAAAATAAGCAGCATAGAGCCATCTGTTTAATTGAGTCCTTGACATTTTATTGCATTTCCCCCTATTGCATAGTAGAGGAAGCAAATAGAAAAACACTGGCTAATTATATGCTGTTTACGGATCCTAGATTTACTTTGATTGTTTTCCCCTAGATGACTATTCTGCCTTGTACACGCGCAGCTTCTGCTTCTTTCTGTCTCCACATGGCAGGCTTGCATGACAAATTCTTGTCATATTTCTTTTAATGAATCATAAAAAATAATCCTAGAAGATCGGGGTAGGGTGGAAGGCAGACTCGCAAAGGGGTCACTTATGGCCAGATGTAAACCATCTTAGAAACTGTACAATATTCCACTTTGAATATTCCTCAGATTAATTCAGCTGAAGATATTATGCACAGTTTATTGGATTCTGTGATGCCTGTTTGTTAGTGAATGGCAAATTCTGACCATTGTTGGTACTGCAAATCTCTTAGCACATCTCTTCTTCATATGCTGTGGGACTTTATTTATTTATTAATTATATTTTTACCCCGCCTTTTTTCCTGCGAGGAACCCAAGGCGGCTTACATAGTCCTCCTCCTCCTCCTCTCCATTTTATCCTCACAACAACCCTGTGAGGTAGGTTAGGCTGGGAGTCAGTGACTGGCCCAAAGTCACCCAGTGAGTTTCATGGCCGAGCGGGGACTAGAACCCGGATCTCCCGAGTCCCAGTCCAACACTCTCACCACTAAAACCTTTTTGCTCAGAAGTGCTGAGGGTTGTTATTTCATCTTGAAAAACAAGAGCAAGGTAGTGTGGTATAGTGGTTAGAATATTGGGCGAGGACTGTGGCAGTCAACTGCCCACTCTTTATCCCTCACCTGTCCCAAAGACTCAGGGTGGGTAACAAAAGCAAAACAAAAACTAGTGAGATGATACATTGTCATTTTCCTGACTCAACTCTTAGCCCCAGAGGCCAACTCAAACAGGTAATGTTTATTTATGTTATTATTACAATTCCATTTATATCCCACCTTTCCCCTTTGATTTATTATTATTTATTGTAAGTATTTTTATATTGATTTTCCCAGGGCAGATACGGATTTCAGAACAAAAAATAAAATAAAGCTCAAAGACACAAAATTATAAATGCAGCATAAAACAGTCAGCAGGATTAAAACTGCATCTAAACAGCTTGGGAAATTAAAAGGACCTTGGAGCAAAGGACAGCATGCATCAAGTTTCCCATCTAGGTGCTGATCAGACACAGACCTGCTTAGCTGCAGCAAGCTTGCTGTATCACATGCCCTCTGACTATGCCCTGGGAGGGACCTGGAGTTTTGGGGAAAGCTCTGGGTGCTACAGCAGGGATGCTGTGTAAGAGTGGAGAGAAATATCTTTCTTCGGGAAGTGGGGAGTACATAGAATCATAGAAAAGTAGAGTTGGAAGGGACCTACAAGGCCATCGAGTCCAACCCCCCGCTCAATGCAGGAATCCAGGTCAAAGCATCCCTGACAGATGGCTGTCCAGCTGCACCTTGAATGCCTCCAGATTGGGAGAGCCCACCACCTCCCTAGGTAGTTGGTTCCATTGTGTTATTGCTCTGACAGTCAGGAAATTTTTCCTGATGTTTAGGTGGAATCTGGGTTCCTGTAACTTGAGCCCATTATTCCTTGCCCTGCAAACTGGGATGATCGAGAAGAGATCCTGGCCCTCCTCTGTGTGACAACCCTTCAAGTACTGGAAGAGTGCTATCATATCTCCCCTCAGTCTCCTCTTCTGAAGGCTAAACATGTCCAGTTCTTTCAGTCTCTCCTCATAGGGCCTTGTTTCCAGTCCCTTTATCATCCTTGTTGCCCTCCTCTGAACCCTCTCCAGTTTGTCTACGTCCTTCTTAAAGTGTGGTGCCCAGAACTGGACGCAGTACTCAAGATGAGGCCTAACCAGTGCTAAGTAAAGGGGAATTATTACTTCCCGCAATTTGGAAGCTATACTTCTATTAATGCAGCCCAAAATAGCATTTGCCTTCTTTGCAGCCACATCGCATTGCTGGCTCATATTCAGTTTGTGATCTACCACAATTCCAAGATCCTTCTCACTTGTAGTATTGTTGAGCCAAGTGTCCCCCATTCTGTAACTCTGCATTTGGTTTCCTCTCCCTAGGTGCAGCACTTGGCAGTTATCCCTATTAAATTTCATTCTGTTGTTTTCGGCCCAGCGCTCCAGCCTATCGAGGTCGCTTTGAATTTTGTTTCTGTCTTCCAGAGTATTAGCTGTTCCACCCAACTTTGTGTCATCTGCAAATTTGATAAGCATTCCCTGTACCTCCTGATCCAAGTCATTAATAAAAATGTTGAAGAGCACTGGGCCCAGGACCGAGCCCTGTGGTACCCCGCTCGTTAGCTCTCCCCAGTTTGAGAAGGAACCATTGATAAGCACTCTTTGAGTCCGATTCTGTAGGCAATTGTGGATCCACCTGATAGTTGTTCCATCTAGCCCACTTTTAGCTAGCTTGCTAATCAGGATATCATGAGGCACTTTGTCGAAAGCTTTGCTGAAGTCCAGATATATTATGTCCCCAGCATTCCCATAGTCCACAAGGGAGGTTACCCGATCAAAAAATGAGATCAGATTAGTCTGGCAGGATTTGTTCTTGACAAATCCATGCTGGCTTCTAGTAATCACTGCATTGTTTTCAAGGTGCTTGCAAACTGACTTTTTTATAATCTGCTCCAAAAAATTTCCAGGGATTGATGTCAGACTGACTGGCCTATAGTTCCCAGGTTTCTCCTTCTTGCCCTTTTTGAAGATGGGAACAACATTTGCCCTCCTACAGTCATCTGGCACTTCACCTGTCCTCCATGATTTCTCAAAGATAATAGACAGTGGTTCTGAGAGTTCTTCTGCCAGTTCCTTTATTACTCTAGGATGCAGCTCATCAGGCCCTGGAGATTTAAACTCATTCAGAGTTCAGGTGGAGGAAGAAGAGCCCGTCTAGAACTCACGGCAGCCATGTTGAACTACTCACTGAGTAAAATACACCCAAAATTCTTGCTAGATTGATTCCCACTAACCTCCACACAGCCTTTTGTAACTGGTCACCAGCATTTGACTGGTGGCTCACCATTCCACATAACACCTGAAAGGGGCTTGTGGTCTCAGGTGGGAGGTGAAAGGCCTCATACCATAGTGAATCATCTCATAAAGGGCAGATTCACAAAGGACAGAATGATGAAGGGCAGAGTTTCTTTCTTCCATATGTTTGTATTTCTTGAGCAAAAATTCAACACATATATTTATGGTTGCCTATGGTCCAGCAAGGTTTGCAACACAAACATAGAGATGAGATGCAACATCTGAGATGGTAAAGCATAGAGCAGGGGTTGGCAGAAGGCAGATCTCCAGATGTTTTGGACCAACTCCCAGAAGCTCCTGCCACTATGGCCAATGGTCAGGAATGCTGTGAGTTGAAGTCGAAAACAGCTGGAGATCTACTTTCTGTCTATTCCTGACTAGAGGATCAGTAAAGGGGTGACAGCTATGTGCTGCTTGATTACCCTACCAGAAGGGAAGTCTACGCTACCAGAAGAGAAAAGTGGGAAGTAGATGGATGGTGTGAGAGGACTTCTAGGCGACACCATGTGGATCATCTGGAAACAGATCCAGCAGGATTCCCAAAATTACTCTGCACAAAATAAATTCTTTCTTTCCCATAGTTTCACATGGATTAATTGGCCTGTTTCAGCATTTTGACATTTCCCTATATATGAACTAGCATAAGAAAAATACCACTTTGATCTTTCCCATGCCACCTTTCCTGATGTTATACATGCAGCTCCATGTTTTCTTTTGTAGATATCAGCTTCAGTTACCCACACAGGGTTTCCCAGAGAAACTACTTTGTGTATTTTTCCCCCCTTTAAAAAGGTCAATTGGGCATTTGTTTTGAGAGAGTTAATGCAGAGATGCTGACTTTACAATCAAAGCTATCGAGGCTGCAAAGTTTCCAAATGCAAATTACATGCTTCAGCTCATGCCACCAACATGTGTTCTGCATGATTAATAATGTTTATAAAGCACATAAAAGAATTCTGGAAGAATATGATATAGGAACGTTAGATTGGGGTAGTGTGGGGTTTTTTTTTGTCCAACATGATAAATATACAGTTGGCCTTTGCTTTCTTGACAAAATTTATTTGTGATGGAAGAAAAATCAGAAATAAATTTGGCACACCATGTGATATTTCTCATAATGAATAAAGAATGCTAAGAGTTTGAGTCCAACACACAGATTTGTGCTGAATATTTTCTTAGCTTGATGGATGTTATGAATGCCAACAGCCTGATTTTACAGAAAATATGGAGCCATTTCTCACTGGAAGTTTGGCTGTTAAACTGTATGTAGGCAGTGGAGGTGACTCCTGTTTCGGTGGGCCTCCTAACCCATTGCAGCTTTTATTTGGAACTTTATAGGAGCTATCCGTGGTGCTGAATTCCATCCCCAAAATAGGTTCACTACCATGGAGCACCATGGGTAGCTCCTCTGAAGCACCAAATAAACGCTGCAATGGGTTAGGAGCCCCACTGAAATAGGAGTCACCAGCCTCCACTGCATGTAGGTAATCATGGCCCTGGGGCTATATATAAAACTCTTTAAAATGCGAGAATGGACATACTGAGTCAATCCAATAATCTCTCCAGTTCAGCATGCTTCTTACATACAGTAGAGCCCAGGATGTTCCAGGAGGGTTCACAAGCAGAGCATAGGGCTTGGGTCTCCAACATGGTGCCTGTGGGTACCAGTGTTTCCATGGACACCTCTCTTTTTGCCCGTCAGGCTCCTTGCCCCTCCTGATTTTTTATTTTATTTCTTAGGATTAAAATAAATAAATAAACTGGGTGGCTGCCTGGCTGGCATGCTACAAAATGTAGTGCTGCCCTCTAGTACCATCTTTATCTGGGTTCAAAAGAGTGGCTTTGTGTTTAGGAGCTCAGATCCCATCTCTACCTTGTTCTAGGTTCTAGCTTCTTGGGCAAGTGACTTTTATTTTAGCCTCACCAGTTTGCCTTCTGGGAAATGAGTGTTTTGCTGACAGGCTATGCCCATTATTATTATTATTATTATTATTATTATTATTATTATTTTTCCTGCAAGGAACCCAAGGCAGCTTACATAATCCTCTTCCTCCTCTCCATTTTATCCTCACAACAACCCTGTGAGGCAGGTTAGGCTGAGAGTCAGTGACTGGCCCAAAGTCACCCAGTGAGTTTCATGGCTGAGTGGGGACTAGAACCCGGATCTCCCGAGTCCCAGTCCAACACTCTCAGCACTACGCCACCATGGCAACCATTTTATGAATGGGCAAACCCCCCATTGGCAGGCATTTTGTGAGAATGCCCATGGCACACAAAATTCCAGATGTTCCCACCAACCCCAAAAGACTGGGGACTCCTGGTATAGAAGGTAATATACTTGTATTCATCTCCAATGTCTGAGCCCCTGTTATTTATGGCAGCATCTCTGTACATGGCGCTTTGCAAAAAAAAACAAGTTTGACTGGTGCCTACACTATGGCACACAGGGAAACAACAGAGAAAGGGAAGCAAGAATGGAGGCTGGCATCAACAGGTGAAGAAGATTCAATTATTTCAATTACATTTATTTGACTTAGTTGCAATAAGATATTGAGCTGGATGATGTTACAAAGGCTTCCTGGGAAAGGTGAGTTTTGAGGAGGGACTTGAAAGAACTAAGGGACGTGGTCACATGGAGGTTTGGGTCACTAGGTGTCCTCTTTTACAGAAGACATTCCTATTTTTGAAGGCCTGCCAGAGGACCATCCTCTACTTTTGGTGATTCATAAGTGGCCAACCTACATGGAGGCGTTCAGTGAGGCAGTTCCAGGCATAAAGGGCAGCAAAGGTGAAAGGGTGCTGTCATTTCAGGGAACGGGAGACCTTTGGACGGCTGAGGGTGACCTATGTAGAAGACTATTCCGGTTGAATGATTGTGTGCGAGGTGGAAGAGGGAGATTCTACCAGCAGGGCCTGCTCTTGCTCTGTCCTCCAGATCACACTTTGTGTACAGAGCGCATGTGTATGCCAGCTGTACATGTGATCTGAGATCCTGCATTTCGATGTGCAGAGAGAGCCTAAATGCACACAACCTGTATGCAGGTAGATTCTGTACATGAGACATAATCTACACATGGAGATCAGGGCCAGTGCCTCCCTCCACTCCTTTTTTAATTGGAGCTTTTATTCTGTCTCTTGCTGTTTTATTTGTTTGGAATATTTATATTTATTTATTTTTATTCTTTTGTAAGCCACCCTGGGATTTATAGGAATGGATGAGAAATTGCTGTGATTCACATTTCAATGTAAACTTACCAAATTTGCAGTTCCTGGACCTAGACACAGATCAGAATGCAGTTTGCCACTGAAATCTGTACATTTCTGAAGCTGGCAATGTAGTTCACACATACACCAAATGCATATACTTTTTTTAAAAAAAATGCACACACAAACTGTTTATTTCCAAAAATGCACGTGTGTGTGTGTGTTTTATTCAATGGGGAGAAATGTGTACATTTACAAAAGTGTGCACAAAAATGTGGGGAAATGCATACAAAATGCAGGTTTTTAAATAATTCGTACAACTTTTCACGTGGACCAAAAATAATCACAGCCCACAGCTGGAGCCCAGCACTGGAAAAATGAGTAGCCGAGTGAAACGGAGCTGGCAGATGCTCCCACTCCTGCCATTTTGCAATTGAAGAGCAGGCTATAGATTTTAGAAGAAAATAAATGATCTCATACCACATTACCTGTGCCACTCTCAACAGAATCATTTCCTGAATCTGGCCAATATAGACTTACCTGTGTACCTCTGCTACTTTATCATTCAGCTATTTGGCGAGAGCCCAAATTTGCAAATGATAGTCACATCCTTCATTGTTAGTCCCAAGTTCACTGCCTTACTGATTTTAAAAGCCTCAAGGGAAGAACAAAAACATCTATAAAGGCATTCTAATCTTTAACATAAGCCAAGGCTTTGAGTGTAAAATGTATCTCATTTGTTCATCTTGCTTTTTAAATGCAGCCCCATTCCCTAAATCCATCATTTGCTGCAGCTGCTCTTTCTTTAGCACCTGTACATTTACCCCTGAGAGGCTCCAGACTTAACGAAAATATTTTATAGGCACTGTGACCAATGGCTGGAAATGCAAGATTTGTTTTTCAAATAAATGTACTCCCCCCACTCCAATATTAGCCAACCAGAGAGATACAATGGTTCAAAGTTCCTTATAAGAAATGTACCACAAGGCCTTTTAACTGAAGAATCTGAAGTGAAGCAGTCTGTACTCCTTTGACAGAAAAAGGAAAGAAAAAAACACCCCACCACCATTTAATGAGTGTTTAATCCCTGCTTTAAACTCCAGGGCTCTTTTGAGCACATGTTTCAGTTCCTCTTAATGAACAAGAAACAGGTTTTTTTTTAAAGTAGTACAGGCAAGGACTGAGGAAGAATGGGAATTATCTTTTGATCTTTGTGTAACATTTGAGTGTTTCAATATCCTATTTCAGTTCCTGTATTTTAAGTGTGTGTGATGTGTGAAAGCATCTCCTTTTCCTTGTTTGATGGGAAAACATAAGCTTCTGTTAGCTTGAATATTAGAGAAATTGTTTTGAAAATGGCCACTCAGTGTCATCTTAGTCCATGGAGAATTTCAAAAATATATCATAAAGGTTTTTTTTGGGGGGGGGGGGGGTTGTTGGCTTTATAAAGAAGCAAGTTATTTTCACCATATGTGGTGGTTGTGTAAGAAAGCAAATGGTTTCTGGAAGGGGGTGGCTTGCTCAATTTCATAAACACTTAATGTTTAATTACCATTCAATCTGTGTGTGTGTGTGTGTATCTCATAGTCTCCAATTGCCCCCAAAACCCATAAGCCATCACGGCTTCTCACTTTGACATGCAAAGTTCCGAATTCCCCTGCCTCCTGCAAGCTACTTTAAGCTGCTCTTAAAGGGGCCATGGGCAAAATTGCAGCTAAGCTTGCAGTTTTAGTTTAGCTGCCATTTTGCCCATGGCCCCTTTAAGATAGCTCTGCTTAGGCTCAAACAGCTGCAGTAAGCAGGGAGGAAACAGACGCTGCTAAGCTGGGAGGGCCAGGCGTGTGTGTAAACGCATGCATGCTCCACCTGCTGCCTCTGCTGCACATTGCTGTGAGAAAGGGATTATCTGGGTGAGAAGAAAAGGAGGTGGTGGCTGCACCTGCTGGCCTGGACTGATGGAGAGGTGAATGAGGGAATTTATCACATGATTCCTATCTTTATATTGCCAAAGATTTTATTTCCTAACAGAGCTAATTCTGTGCCTCTAACAGGTGAGCTTACAGTGCCAGAAGGAAATGCAAGAAACTTCTACTTCTCTCTGAAGCACCACGTGTGGGGTGGGTAAGCTTCCCCTGTTGAATTTGTGCCAATCCTGACAATTTTAAAACAAAAAGAAAGAGATTGCCCTGCAAGCAGTTCTGTTTGTCCATGCACTTTTCTCTGTGCCAAATGTGGTCAATATTTGGTTTAAAACAGGGGTGGGAATTGTGTGGCCCTCTAGATGTTGTTGGACGGAAACTCCCAGCATTCCTCACCATTGGCTCTGCTGGCGAGGGCAGCTGGGAGTTGCAGTCCAACAACATCTGGAGGGCTGCACAATTCTCACCCCTGCCATAAAAGGTACGAGTTTGCTTTGAGGCTATCTTTTTCCTGATCTTTCCAAATCCACAACTGATGCACTATGTAACTTTGACTTTTGTTTCTAAATGTTGCAGAGTGCTTTCCTTTGGGATAAAACATGAAACAGGCTCCCTGGTGACACTGAAACTAAGTGGCAGTAACTCCTTTGCTTGTGTTGTGTTGTTCCGGTTTGAGTTTTATGGAAAGGACTTCTGTACTTTAGGATGTAATCCTATACATACTTTCCTGTGAGTAAGTACCATTGAATGTAATAGGACTTACTTCTGAGTACATATGCATAGGATTGCACTGTTATTCTGTTTTCAGAGCAGTGGTAAATTTTACTTGCCTCTACCTGTGTACCCCATGTGAAAGTCTTTTTCTAACCTAACACATGCTGAAGTGCCATGGAGAAAGCTCTCTACAGTAATGATTAAGATTATTCTTCAGGGATTTTGGATTGTTTTTTAAAAAAATGCATTAGAAGGGAGTTAGCAGAAAACACACCCTCCTCAAGAGAAAGAAAGAAAAAATCCCAACTACCTCAAATAGCAGCAACAAACATCATCATTCCATTTTGGCATTATTGTTCAATCACAGCGTTGCTGTTCTTGGTTTTTTTTTTTTAATAAAGTACAATAGAGCCCACATGGTGTTTTTTTTCTGAGCGGAGAAAATAGTAGCTTGCAGGATGGGCCTGTGAACCACTTTGCACACTCAGAGATATCTAAATGTTAAATATTATTATTGTGAAGGACTGCAACCGGTCCTTTGCCTCAAGACGAGAGATCAAAGGTGACAAACCGCCAACCTTCTCACTCGTCTTAAGACTACTCTCTCCGGGCTCTGCCCCTTGGATCTTAGACACTGGAATTAGCACTGAACGGACAGAGAAACTACACACACCTTATGGGGTAAAATCCAGGGAAAGTTTATTTAGGGTAAATTGGTTACAATGGAGGTGGGAAATAAGAGAAGGGAAGGAAATAGAGAGATACTTTGGCACACACAGTCAGAGCTACAAAATAACAAAGCTAGTTCCCTCCCTAGACACCCAGGCACTTACACATTGCTTGGGGGGTTGGAAGGTGCAAACAAGTGTCCACACTGGGAATTTAACCCTTTTCCTTCCTGTCATGGTCCTGAAGAAAATTAGCATTAGGAACAAAGCTTCTATTGACACCATTTGCATTACAAAAATACACATGTTAATTGTATTTATTCAGTAAATGTCACTTTTAATTTTGCCCAAAGTCTAAGCATTCAGGAAAATTAAGGCACAATCCTATGCATGTTTAGACAGAAAAAGTGCTACAACTCCCAGCATTCCTCTAGCCAGCCAGCCATGCTGAGAACTGTAGAACTTTTTTCTGTCTAAGCACGCATAGGATTGTGTCCTTGGTATGTTTTGTGCCCAACAATCAATACAGTCCTATGCATTTAATTGCATCTGCAGAAAGACTTTTGAAGGCTGTGGGCTCCATAATTAGGGCACAATTCAGCCAGTTAAGCACTTTATGGTGCAATCCTATATCCATGTCTACCGAGTCAGAAGAAAGTCCTATTGACTTCAGTGGGTCATCCTTCCAAGGAGATAGGATTGCAACTTCCAAACTCTCATTGATTTCAATGGAAAAATCAAGCATAATTTTCACTGGACCATACACATAACTTTCAGTGTGTCTCCAAATGGCTATCCTGTAGCAGCACGTTTCAGACACCATCTCTGAATTGATTGGATCAAATAGTTGTATTGGTAGAATATAAATTGTTTTTCCCTTTTTATTTTTCTAATGCTGCACTCCTCTAAGGCTGTGTGTATATTATATTGTTGGACCATTTCTAAGTGTATGGTGGGTGATGGTGGAGCAGGATTGCACCTGTGCCCTCCCCCATGTGAAGTCAGCATTCACAGAATTCAAGTGCATTCAATTTGTACAGCAGCAGGACATGTGTTCAAATGTCTATTTTTTGTGTTTGGAATGAAACAGTTCTTCCTTTATAAGGAAGTGATTGCATCTCCTTAGCTGAATTATTTATAGCCCACCTTTCCCCCCAGTTCTATGGGAAACTTCACATTTCATGTGTAAAAAGTCCCCATATTGCAGCCTTGCAGTTATAAAACATGCTAGATTTTGTTTGTTTTCTACTGTCTTGCTTCTCTACCTCCTTCTTTGCATTTTGGGTCCCTCCAGCAAAAACCCCTGCCTTTTCAAACCTCTACAGAATTCAGAGATCATTGGATGACTTCATTATGTAACATAAAATCATCATTAATCATTTTCAACTGAAGGGAATCTATAGGGAGCTGAATTCATTACTGAGCAATATATTATCAGATGCAACATAAAGCTTTCCAAAAACCCTTTTAGAGTACTCTAAACAAGTTGCTTGCAACACCTGGTGCTTATTTATTTTCTGGACCAGGCCATTGTTACGGTTCCCAGTGGAAGATGTTTACGGTATTAGGTTTTAGGGCATTCAAAAATGACCTTTCCAAGAGTGGCTGTGTATTTGATAGAAAGTAAGAAGATTCTCTCATCTCTTCCCTAAAGGATCTGGGCAGATAATGGACCCAGCTGATTGTGAGACATTATTGTGCACAATGAATTATATGAGCGATGTAGCCACTCTCTCACAGTGGCTCCAGATAGTGAGGAGGTTGCACATTAGCATCCACAGCACAGCACACTAAAGATCAAAAGGCACATCCATATCCATTGACAGGACACAACTGGGACTCCTATTCATCAGCAAGACCAGTGGGGAAGCAGATCATAGAATCATAGAAAAGTAGAGTTGGAAGGGGCCTACAAGGCCATCGAGTCCAACCCCCTGCTCAATGCAGGAATCCAGGTCAAAGCATCTCTGACAGATGTCTGTCCAGCCGCACCTTGAATGCCTCCAGACTGGGAGAGCCCACCACCTCCCTAGGTAGTTGATTCCACTGTCTTATTGCTCTGACAGTCAGGAAATTTTTCCTGATGTTTAGGTGGAATCTAGGTTCCTGTAACTTGAGCCCATTATTCCGTGTCCTGCAAACTGGGATGAACGAGAAGAGATCTTTGCCCTCCTCTGTGTGACATCCCTTCAAATACTGGAAGAGTGCGATCATATCTCCCCTCAGTCTCCTCTTCTGAAGGCTAAACATGCCCAGTTCTTTCAGTCTCTCCTCATAGGGCCTTGTTTCCAGTCCCTTTATCATCCTTGTTGCCCTCCTCTGAACCCTCTCCAGTTTGTCTATGTCCTTGTTAAAATGAGGTGCCCAGAACTGGACACAGTACTCAAGATGAGGCCTAACCAGTGCCGAGTAAAGGGGAATTATCACTTCCCGCGATTTGGAAGCTATACTTCTATTAATACAGCCCAAAATAGCATTTGCCTTCTTTGCAGCCACGTCGCATTGCTGGCTCATATTCAGTTTGTGATCTACCACAATTCCAAGATCCTTCTCACTTGTAGTATTGTTGAGCCAAGTGTCCCCCATTCTGTAACTCTGCATTTGGTTTCCTCTCCCTAGGTGCAGCACTTGGCATTTATCCCTGTTAAATTTCATTCTGTTGTTTTCGGCCCAGCGCTCCAGCCTATCGAGGTCACTTTGAATTTTGTTTCTGTCTTCCAGAGTATTAGCTGTTCCACCCAACTTTGTGTCATCTGCAAATTTGATAAGCATTCCCTGTACCTCCTCATCCAAGTCATTAATAAAAATGTTGAAGAGCACCGGGCCCAGGACCGAGCCCTGTGGTACCCCGCTCGTTACCTCTCCCCAGTTTGAGAAGGAACCATTGATAAGCACTCTTTGAGTCCGATTCTGTAGCCAATTGTGGATCCACCTGATAGTTGATCCATCTAGCCCACTCTTAGCTAGCTTACTAATCAGGATATCATGAGGCACTTTGTCGAAAGCTTTGCTGAAGTCCAGGTATATAATGTCCACAGCATTCCCACAGTCCACAAGGGAGGTTACCCGATCAAAAATGAGATCAGATTAGTCTGACAGGATTTGTTCTTGACAAATCCATGCTGGCTTCTAGTAATCACTGCATTGTTTTCAAGGTGCTTGCAGACTGACTTCTTTATAATCTGCTCAAAAATCTTCCCGGGGATTGATGTCAGACTGACTGGCCTATAGTTCCCAGGTTCCTCCTTCTTGCCCTTTTTGAAGATGGGAACAACATTTGCCCTCCTCCAGTCGTCTGGCACTTCACCTGTCCTCCATGATTTCTCAAAGATAATAGACAGTGGTTCTGAGAGTTCTTCTGCCAGTTCCTTTATTACTCTAGGATGCAGCTCATCAGGCCCTGGAGATTTAAACTCGTTCAGAGTAATCAGGTGCTCCTTGACCATTTGCCTATCAATCTCAAGCTGCAATTCTGCCCCTTCAGTCTGCATTTCAGGTTTGCCAGGGGGGTCATAGACCCTCTTTTGGGAGAAGACCGAGCCAAAGTAGGAATTGAACACTTCTGCCTTTTCTTTGTCTTCTGTTATCAATTTGCCATCCTCATCGCGTAGTTGAACCACCAGTTCTTTCTTCTGTCTTTTACTGTGCATGTATCTGAAGAAAGCTTTTTTGTTGCTTTTAGCATTCCTCGCTAACCTTAGCTCATTCTCAGCTTTAGCCTTCCTGACACTATTCCTGCAGTTCTGTGCTACCTGCCTGTACTCTTCCCCTGTAGCCTGTCCTTCCTTCCACTTCCTATACGTGTCCTTTTTTGTTTTCAGGTCATCTTTGAGTTTATTGTGAAGCCACATTGGCTTCTTCTGTTGCCCTCTGCCTTTTTTCCTTGTGGGAATTGTTTGCAATTGTGCCTTTAAAATTTCCTTTTTTAAAAACTCCCACCCCTCCTGGGCTCCCTTTCTCGTGAGAGTCATTTGCCATGGGATCTTACTAATCATTGTTCTGAGTTTGTTAAAATTGGCTTTCCTAAAATCCAGGGTACGTGTTTGGCTACACTCAGCTTTTGCTTCCGTTAGAATCAAGAACTCAAGTATAACATGGTCACTTTCCCCCAGAGTTCCCGAAACTGCCACTTTATCCACTAACTCGTCTCTGTTGGTTAGAATCAGGTCAAGGATAGCCGATCCTCTAGTTCCTTCCTCCACTTTCTGTAGGAGGAAGTTATCAGCAGCACAGCTCAGGAATTTCTTGGAGGGGCCATGTTTGGCTGAATAAGTCTCCCAACAGATATCAGGGAAATTGAAGTCTCCCATTACTACCACATCGTGCCTCCTTGAAACACTGGCAATTTGTTTTTCAAAAGTTCCATCCTCGTCTTCTCCTTGATTGGGTGGTCGGTAGTAGACTCCAACCGCCATGTTCGCTTTATTCTTTGCCCCCTTTATTTTAACCCAGATGCTCTCAATGGGGCTGCCAAGCTCCTCTTCCTGTATCTCTGTGCAGAGATACGTATTTTTAACATACAGTGCAACTCCACCTCCCTTTCTGTTGCTTCTGTTCCTTTTGAACAAGTTATACCCTTCAATTGCTGTATTCCAGTCATGGGAGTCATCCCACCAGGTTTCAGTTATCCCTATCAAGTCGTACTTGCCCTCATGTATCAAGAGTTCAAGTTCGTCTTGTTTGTTGCCCATACTCTGGGCATTAGTATAGAGACATTGAAGACTATGTGCTTTACAGTCCGACTTTCCCCCTACATTTTGTGGTAGACTATCAATGGGCACCGCTGGAGCTGTTCTCTCCATTGTGGCAAAGAGGCCTTCTTCCATTGGTACCCCCGAGTTTATGTCTCCCTCCCCTGTTGGATTCAGTTTAAAGCCCTCCTGATTAAGTTCCTCATGCTGTGTCCAAACACATTCTTCCCAGTCCTTGTGAGGTGCAACCCATCCTTTGCCAGCAGTCCATCTTCCAGGAAGTGTAGCCCGTGGTCCCAGAATCCAAATCCCTCACGTCGGCTCCACCTTCGTAGCCAGTCATTCACTCTGAGTATTTTTCTTTCCCTTTCTATGCCTCTTCCAAGTACTGGAAGGATGGATGAGAAAACTATCTGGGCCCCGAAGTTCTTGAGTTCCCTTCCCAGCTCTTCAAAGTCTGCCGTGATTTCTTTGTAACTCCGCTTGGCAGTATCATTTGTACCCACGTGGAAGAGAAGAAAGGGGTATGTGTCGGTGGGCTGCATGAGCCTCGGCAGCTGCTCTGTCACATCCTTAATCCGTGCCCCAGGGAGACAGCACACCTGGCGAGTCCATGGGTCTTCGCGACATACTTTGGCTTCGATCCCCCGCAGGAGGGAGTCTCCCACTACGAGTACTCTTCTCTTCCTCTTGCTGTAGGCCTTGGTTTGATTGCCTCCACTTGACTGACCCTCAGCCTCTTGCTCGCTGTCACGTTGGGTGCCCGGTAATCCGTCCTCTGCAGGCTGTCCTCTGCTCTCGTCCTCAAGTACATGGAAGCGGTTCCATAGCTCCACTGCTTCCACAGGCGCAGAGTGTCTTGTAGTATTTCTGCTCCTAACAGTCACCCTTTTCCAGGGAGTTCCCCCTGCGTTATTTTCCCTTGCCTCTGCAGTCTCCGACTCCGCCTCATCCTGCCGTTGCCCTTCTGGCTCCTGTACTGTGCTTTGGTGCTGTAGATCCACCGTTCTGTCTAAGAACTCCTCGCTTTCTCTTATGCTCCTGAGGGTTGACACTTGCTGCTCCAGTCCTCTGACCTTTTCTTCCAACAGCGTGACCAGCTTGCACTTGTTGCACGTGTAGGCCATGTTGATCTCCGGCAGGAAAACAAACATTGCACACCCCTTGCAGGTCACCACCACTGCTGAGTCCTTTCCTTCCATAGTGCTCTGTTTCTGTCTTCCTAGAATATATATATATATATATATATATATATGGTTTTTTTTGTTGTTTTTTTTTTTTGTTGTTGTTTTTTTTATTTTTTTATTTTTTTTTAGGGACCTCCCCCTTGACCTCCCCTGCCGAACTCCGCTGCCAAACTCCTGTTTGCTCTCCCTGTTCACTTGCTCTGTTCGCTCGCTCTCTGGGAGCCTGCCCGCTTATCACAGTCCCAAAAACAGCTGGAGCCTCTCTCCTGTTGTGCTCCTGCTCAGCTGGGAGTCAGGAACAGAATGAGCTCCCAGGCCACGCCCTGCAATCAGCCCCACTTCCTGCAATCAATCAGCTGCAATCAGCCCCAGGTAGTTGCAGTCAGCAGGAGCTTCTGCTCAACAGAATGAGCTCTCAGGCCACGCCTTTCCCTTGCAGCACTTGTTGTTGTACTACTCCGCTGCCAAACTCCTGTTTGCTCTCCCTGTTCGCTCGCTCTGTTCGCTCGCTCTCTGGGAGCCTGCTTGCCTTTTCACAGTCCCAAAAACAGTCCCAAAAACAGCTGGAGCCTCTCTCCTGTTGTGCTCCTGCTCAGCTGGGAGTCAGGAACAGAATGGGTCTAAGGAACAGAGTCAGGAACAGATCTGTAACATAAACATCTGGATGCTCAGCTGCATTGTATCTGTGCTATCTGTGTGTCTTGTTGAAGCTCCCAATCCAGCACATTCAACCTCACCTGCTAGATGTAGATAGCCACATAAAGCAGTGCATACAGATTCCAGAACAGCAATCCATTAATTGAATGTTTCAATAACTTGGGATGGTGGAGCAGAGGTTGTTTAGGAGTCCATGGGCCAAACTGCATGTGATGATAAATACATTATTTGCAGCTTCATTATTCCTTTTTCAACTGAAATGGCAAGGTTGGGATCATGGTGTGCAGGGAGGGGGTTAAAAGATTCACACAACTGCAAGAGATGAGTTTAGTATCACATATAGTTTTGGCCCTTATTGACATCGCCATTATCTTCTTCCTGTTCTCCTCTTCTTCAGCCCCCAAATTTCCCTTTAAGGCAATACATCAGGAGACTATTGTCCTTATTCATGATCTGATCATAAGCCCTTATTGTCATGTCCCCCAGCCCTTGGACTTTCTAGTGTGGAGCAGAGGATTCTGATGAAGATGAGGCACAGGCTATTTCCTCAGTGGTAGGACAGTCATTGCCCCACTCAAGGCCCTGACTCAGAGGATGAGTCCCTGGTGGAACCTTCTTCTCTCCAGCTTGGCAGAAGTGTCAGGCTACAAAATCAAGGTGAGGGGCCTTTAACAGTCCAGTCAGTTCCTCCAGGAGTGGCAGAGCTGACTACACTAAGGGTCTTGTCAGCCTACATCAGACTTTTAGCTCCTTGCTGAGACAACATCCTCCTAATGTTGTAGTAGGAGAGAATTTTAGCCAGCAGGAACCACTTGGAGTAGTCAAGGTCCTATTTTCTTCTTGTCTTGTTCTGACTGCCATCAGATGCTAGTATCAGCTTCCCCTGCTAGCCTCAAGGGGCCACAGAGCAAGACACTTAGGCCCTTAGATCCTGACTCAGTTATGACCCCATTCACTTGGCTTCTACTATTCATTGCTCAATCTGGGAGCAACAATTTATGAACATTGGTTTAAAAAATACACACTATGAAGCAAGGACTCATGTTGGAAGCCCGGTGGTAGAAATACCATATAAGGTGTGACCCCTTCCTCTCCCCTCTTTTTCACTTCATATCCTGACAGTACCCTCTCCCCGCTACGTGATGTTGCTTTTTGAATGAATAATTATAAAAATAGGTAACTATGATTTGTAATATACATAGGTTTCTGAACTAAAACCTGCTGTTCATCTCTCATTCCAACTGCAGGAGTTTTAAAAAAGCCAAATTCTGATTCGAATTTTCAGCATTATCTGTGTGGAACATCCTATGGGATTGAGACAAAGCCTCACATGTCAGTTATCTTTAAATGTTGTGGTGAATTTTGATAATGTTAGGCATTATTTAAGACTCGGCTATCCCTGTTCTGTGCATAACATAACACGGGAATAATTGAACCATGTCAGTCCCATTATATTTATCCTGAAGTATCTCTATGGGGGATTTCCTCTCACCACTATTGCCACCAGCTATGGGGAAACTGCTCCTTCACCTATGGCAGTCCCACCTATGGGGTTTCTTGTTTATAGTAAATGCTTATATTTCTGGGTCTAAGGAACTCTCTGCCACCATAACTCAGAGTTCCACAAGCTGACCCTTTCTCGCTGCCACCAATTCTGTTAGAATATTTTAAAACCTCCTAGCAGCTGGTAGAATAGGCTTAGGCATGAGATGGCACCAACACTAGGACCAAATGAACTATTAAACAAGTAATTTATTAAAGGAATATTTTGTACATGAGGGATTACTAATCTTTACTTTGAGGTTTTCAGAAAGACTGCTTAGTGACAGTTCTTTAGGACTCAAGAGACACTGTTGCTGTTACAAGCCTCTAAGGACTTCCTTTACCTCAGGCCAAATTCCCTAAACCTTGACTCCAGCCAAATACCTTCACAACCAGGTCCAGCTTCAGGGTCCAGTCTTCCTCTGACTCCCAAAGCTCCTCCCATTGTATTAATGGCTGCTTGGACATTTTATCTGGGCTTGCTTAAAGATCTTAGGGCAGCCTCTTGGCATAACACAGCTACCTGCTCCCTTCTCCTGATCTTCTCCAGACACCTAAGGTTATCCCATAGAGGAAAAATAGCTAACTTTCTCTTCAGTCCTTCTCAAAATACCACACACCAACCAGCAGACCTTTTCCTTCTCTCTCCACAGACCAACCCTGACTAAACTCCCAATTGTCAACTGTCATACCTTAACTGTCATTTCCCAACCACTCTTTTCCACTAGCTAGAATTCCCAGCCAATCAGAATTGAATTTACTTGATCCAGGCCCCATCTAACAATATTCAAAGCGATTGTCTTGCTCTCCCCCTTCAGAATGTCATTCAGCAACTACTACACAGCCCTTTGACAGAAACAAAACAAGGTCTCAGGCCTACTCAGGAACATTGTAACTTTAGCGAGGCTGCACAAAGTACACATTACAGAACCACAATAGTTATATACAGACATTTCTTCACCGTCTCTATTTCATATCTTTATCTGGTTATTTTGCTTTTGACAATATCGTACTGCATAAAAATACCCAAGAGCCTGATGAAAGGCAGTAAGTCAGTGCCAAGATCTCCAGAACTTTACATGAGTTACTTTAGGGGAAACCAAGACTCTGTAGCTTAACACCAAGATATATTTGTCTTGAGGGAAGTGTTAGGGTGTAAATGGTTGGTCTCCACCAGCATCAGTAATGGGGGCAAGATAAACCAGTCAGGATTTACAACGTAGCCTTATAATTTCAAAAATGTTACTCAGCTTCTTTTATGTGTGGTGGGTGGACACACATACATGGAAATGGCTGCCAGATCTCCATGTGCATAGTAGTGATGGGCAAACTCCCTATAGTGTAACTCAGAATTGGCTCAACTAATATCAGATGTTTTGTGTTTTTGTTTTTAAAGATGGGAACAAACCCTTTTGTTTCCCAACCCCTGCAAATGCCTGAACCCTGCTCTTCCCTCCCCTCCCCTCCCCTCAAAATGTACCTGGGGGTGGTAGTGGTATCAACAATAGGGAGCCCTCTATTCCTCCCTGGCATCTTCATTACTGAAATGGCAGAATCCCAGGCACCTGTGAAATACAGTACTTGAGTGCTTAGTTTGGATATCAAGTATCATTAGACTACATGCAGGACTTGCCCAAGACATCTTGCCACCTGAGGCAGAGCAACAAATGGGGACCTCTCCCCCCACCAGCCCAAGTCAAGGTGCATAGAACCCAAGGCCAGTCGAGTTGTTTTGGCACCTGAGGCAGAAAACCGCACAAGAACCTCTCTCGGGTCTCTCCTTCTCTGGCAGTAAAAATACATTAAGAATAAATAAATTAAATAGCAAACAATTCGCGGCCCTTTCATGACACCCCAAATCGGAGGCAATTGACTTTTGTTGCCTAATGGTAGTGTCAGCCCTGACTACATGACCCAAGGCTCATTGTTCAAGTAGTTCTGGGACATATAGTTTCTAGAGCATCTGACATCCATACTAAGTACACAGGAACTCTGGAGAACTACACTTCCCAGGTTATCTGGTTCCTGTGATGCTCCTGTATTCAAGATGCCAAGGAGGAATGGAGGCCTTACAGAGAAGCCCCCATACTGACACCTTCAGGTGCATTTTGGCAGAAGGCAGTGGGGCATCTGTAGTGGTGGGGAGTGATGGTGCCCCAGACTCTTTATGAGCTAAGCCCAAATTTCATGATAGCCTTGGCTCGGCTCCTAACGAGTTCAGGGATAGCTGTGCTTATAAGTTTGCCATTACAGGCCCATGTGAGATAGTGAACAGTGGCCAGTGTCCTCGGATTGTAGGAACAAGTGCCAATCTTTGCTTCTCTAGGTAGTCTTAGACTTAGTCAAGCCAATTTCCAGAAATCCCTATAGTTCTTTTCAGAAGTTCTTTCAGAGGAAAGGGCAGGATTCCATATGCTATCCCCTCTCCCAGCCTCCGTGCATTCCCTTGAAAGTTGTAACAGAGCCTATGCATTTACAGCTGTATGCATGGAAGGGTCTGTCCACACGATCAGAGAGGGCCTTATGCATGCACAGTGTTGTGTGTGTAGGCTCCATCCCAACTTTCAAATGCCTGTGTGGAGGTCAGGAATTGGGGACAGCACAAGTGGTCCGCTTCCCGCCCCTTCACACTTTGAAAGAATGCCTGAAGAAGAGGGGTTCTTTTCTCATTCCGGTGGCCGTGCTGGCTGGGAATGATGGGAGTTGCACTCCAACACATCTGGAAGGCACCAGGTTGTGGAGGGATGACCTACAGGTTTTATTTCCAGCTTTACATGAGGTAAGAATTGCAAAGTCCACTGAAGAGTGGTACAGAAATTATTACTATAAAGAAAGTGCTCTTTACGAGGGCTTCATCAGAAGCACATGTGTCCAAGTATTAGGAATATATCATTCCACACAGTTCTTGGCATTGGCCCAGCAAGCGGGGAGTACCGTGTAAAACCTTGGCCTCCGCAATTTGAGCAGCTGCTGAGCATTCCAACAAGAGCAGCGATGATAAGAGATAGCAGTTCTGTGAGGGAACAGTTGAAGAACTGGTCATGTTTAGCTTAGGGGACAGCAGGTCTGAGGGTGACGGTGATATAACAGTTCTCAAGTATTTAAAAGTAAGCTGCAAGCGGGATGGCAAACAACTGTTCCCTGAGTGAAATTAGATTGGATAGCACATAAATGCTGACTGAAAGATTAAACTTTTGGGGTTAAATATCAGAAAAGAGCACTCGCCCTGCAGCTTAGCAGGGAAATTCATGGAGTGTCTAGTCCCAGAATTGGGCAGAAATATTCATATAGCCTTATCTGTAGAGAAAGATATATGAATAGCTGGCTCAGCTGGAGGATGGGAGTGGATTAGCCTTGCAAATCTTCTGTTTTATTAGTTATATTATATTATATTAATCATATTATAACCTCTGTCCTACAGAATTGACCAATCATATGTCCCCTTGGCAGGGAACAATTAAAACAATAAAATACAGTCAGCCAAAAAGCCAGAATAACATCAGCTCCATTGCCATTCCCCAGGTGAGTTTTTTCCTTTAACACACACACACAGCTTCTAAAGCAGGGCTCTCCAACCTTGGGTCCCCAGGTGTTGCTGGACTACAGCTCCCACAATCCCTTGCCATTAGCCATGCTGGCTGGGTATGCTGGGAGCTGTAGGCCAGCAACATCTGGGGACCCAAGGTTGGAGAGCCCTGGTGTAGGACTTTAAAGGTTAAATCCTGCACTTGGAATTGAACCCAGAAACCAGTACTGACATCAGGTTTTTGAGGTTCCTTGGGTTTTGAGGCACCCTCAATCCGGGCCAGTGCTACCATTAGGCCAACTAGGCAGCTGCCTAGGACGCAGGGCTAAAGAGGTGCCAGAAACACCTTGAAAAAAAAATACAGCGCTCTCAAGTGGGAAGGGGGGGGCGCTAAATATCTGATCTTGCCTAGGGCACCAAACTGCCTTGCACCGGTCCTGCCCTCAATGCCCCCCTCCCTCAGTGAATCTACCTTCTCACCACCATTGTCACCAGCTGCTCTTGCTCCTCATCCACTTTCTCATCATTGCTACCACTTGCGTGATTGACAGAAAGAGAGACAGTGAGCGAGTAGGCAGTGGTATCTACTGCTCCTCCTTCTCACCACCACCACTGTCTGGGAGAGAGCAAGAAGCAGGGGAGCAAGGAGGTTGCAATGGCGAAAAGGAGGAGTAAGTCTGTGGGACTCTTGTCAGTGGGGTCCTGCTGGGATGTGGGCCCTCAGCAGGTGCTCACCCATGTCTACCCTTGACACCAGCCCTGCCCGAAACACTCTAGCTCAGTTTGCATGATCACTGAGGGGAAATATGCCACGGTGGCTGATGTCCACACACACACACATCCCACATGCACTGGTCTCATGCCAGGGGGATTTGCATAATTACCCTCCGCAGTGGAGCTTGTCATGTTGTGTGAACCCAGTCAGGGTGGCTTGTTGCTGTGGGTAACAAGCCACCCAGGGTACCCTGGCTTATTTCCCCTCCATGATGGTGCAAATCCAGTCACTGTGCGGATGACATCCGAAGGGGAAGCTGTGTTAGTCTATTGCAGCAAGAGCAACAAAGACAATTGGGGCAACTTAAAGACGAACAGATTTAGGCTGCAATCCTATATACATTTACAAAGGAGCAAATGAGATTGAACTCAATGGGACTTACTTCGGAGTAGACATAGGGTTGTGCTGTTAGAGAGAGGGAGACAGGTTTGGTAGGCAAAGACCACGTCAGAGTCTGCTCCAGTCAGACTGTTCCCCTCCCCTACAGGCTATCTACCCACCATCAGTCTGGTGGGAAGGATCCTGATCACTTTGAGTGTGTGTGTACAGTATTGTGATTTTATTTATGATGTCTATTATGGCAAATGCTTTCAGAGACTTAGCCCCACTTCACAAACAAGTTCACAAGCCATTGCGGCATAGTGGTAAGAGTGTTGTACTGGGACTCAGGAGATCCAAGTTCTAGTCCCCCACTCACCCATGAAGCTGATGGACCAGTCACTGACTCTCAGTCTAATCTACCTCACCAGGTTGTTGTGAGAACCATGTGATCCACTTTAGGTTCCTTGCAAGAGAAAAAAAATGTGGGATATAAATGTAATAATAAATAAAATAAATAGCATTTATGCTTCAATTGTCAGGTGGTTCTCAATATATTTGGCTCTGCTCCTCTTCATTATCCACAAAAGAAAGCACAAACAGGTATTTATATCTCCCATACCCCCACTCTAAATAAGGTCAGAGTTCTTCAGATTGTCCAGAAGCCAATGTGAGGTACCTACTAACTGAATCCCTTTACAATAGATTTTGGATATCTTTATACTTGCTATATGCTTTTGTCCTCTAAGATTTTCCTGGTTTCCCTAGGATGTTATATCTGTTAACTGATTTCATTAGCATACTGTCACACTGCCTCATTCTGAATTATTTACTGGAAGATTCAAAAATAAAAAATACCAGTTGTGGAAGAATATTGATCTTCACTACACCTGTACAACCTATCCATGAGATAATAATATTTCACATTTAAAAAAAACAAAACCTTCCTTGATTTTTCTTCCTTGATATAACTAATAAACAGACTATCGAAAACAATTTTTCCAGGTTTATAGAAATCTTAAATCCAACATACAGTATATGATTGATATTGGTTGCCAAGACATAGTTCAGCCTTCAATATTTACACAATCAGATTCTGCATGACTACATCAATGCAAAACCAGAATCTGACCTTTTTTGGTATGCCTGAGAAAAGCTAAATGAGGATGAAAGGGGAAATGGTCTTCTAAAAAGGCGCTTATCACAAAGACAAAAACAGGAACAGTGTAAAGCAGCCCCAGTGCTCAAGATGGTATTCTGGAATTTGAAGTACTAACACACACTATAGACAATGATGTGAGAGGAGCTGTAGGTCCTGATGTTGGCCTCCTCTGTCAGTAAATAAATCATGCTGCATTCGCAAAGGCTAAAAAAAAGTGCTTTGCAGGCAGAAAGTGAAGAATTCTTCCCTTGGTTTATTGCATTTTGCATTCCACACATGTGCCACAGTCCTGAAGCCACTTATTTGCAACTGATCCTATAGCTTCATAGACATAGGAATCTATGGAAGGGCAGAAACGAAATGCGAAGAAAGAGAAAGTGAAGATTCTCACAATAAGCAAGGATGGGGTTGGTCACTTACAGAGCCATCCCATGGGCCCTAGGCAGCAGCCAGGGGAATTTTCCCCACCCCTGGCCAAAAGCAGAGCTATGACCTTGGGGGGGGATCTGATTGGGGATTTCTCCCCACCCACACCCACCCACACCAGCCTCTGCAGCCTCTTGTCATGGCAGGGCTTTGGATGGACCGAGGGCTCCAAGATCAGTGTCCTCCATCCATCAGGAATCTGTTGTGTAGGATTACATCCTTAGGCTGTAATCCCACACACAAGACTGTTTACAGATTCACCCATTGAAAATGCATGGCTAGGGATGGGTGAATCTGTAAGAACATAAGAGCCATGCTGGATCAGACCAAAGGTTCATCTAATCCAGCATTCTGTTTGCAGTGGCCAACCAGCTGCCCATGCAAAACCCATGAGCAGGACATGAGCACAACAGCACCGTCCCACCCATGTTCCTCAGCAACTGGTCTACATATTGCCTCTGATACTGCAGGCAGCATATAGCCATCAGGACTAGTAGCCATTGACAGCCTTCTCCTCCATGAATTTGTCCAACCCCCTTTTAAAGTGATCCAGATTAGTGGTCATCACTACCTCTTGTGGAAGTGAATTCCATAGTTTAACAATGCACTGTCCTGAATCTCCCACCAGTCAGCTTCATGGGATGGGTCGACCCCAAGTTTTAGTATTATGAGACAGGGAGAAAAACGTCTCCCTATCCATTGTCTCCACATCATGCATAATTTTGTACACCTCTATCATGTCTCCCCTTACTTGCCTTTTTTCTAAGCTAAACAATCCCATAGCTTACCTTTCCTCATAGGGGAGTTGCTTCCAACCCCTTGATCATTTTAGTTGCCCTTTTCTGCACTTTTTCCAACTCAACAATATCAATATCCTTTTTTAGGTGCGGTGACCAGCACTGTACACAGTATTCTAAGTGTGGTCGCACCGTATATTTGTATAAGGGGAGTATGATCTTGGCAGTTTTATTTTCAATATGTCTATTCATCTGTCTATTTCTGGTCTGTGAGACTTCCACATGTTTTTACCCATAATTCCATTATTTTCTGTTTTTGCTTTAATCTGTGATTTGGAAACAAAAGTATCTCAAAATAGTATTTAAATAATATTTAAATTGCATTTTCTCTCTAAATACATATTAATGAAAGATTGGGGGTTCAGACAGGAGAGAGTTCATGGGGCCATAATGGGCAGAATCTAACAGGGCACTTATGCCCCCACGGATTTCTTTCTGCCCCACTGATTCCCTTCCGCAAGTGGTGAATCCCACCAATTCCATTGCACAAACAGGACCCAACATTTACACAAGGGAGTTTTACCACTTCCTAGGGAAGCCACCAATGAGCAGAAATACTTGTTTCTGGAAGGAGGCAGGTTGGCAGAGCTCCCTTATGTGAACTCCACCAACCTGCCTCCTTCTAGAAACAAGTATTTCCATTTGTTAATTGGGTGGGTTGCCCTGGAAGCACTATGTCACTTTTGTGCAAGCAGCAGGGGCCACCCCACTTGCACAATAGATGAGAATTTGCGGGGGCAGAAGCACCCTGTAGGATTCTGCCCTCTGACTGCAAAAAAAAAGGGAAGAAAAAAAAGGAGGGGTATAAATATAATAAATAAATAAATAAATAAATAAATGTTCTTTGATTCTCTGTGTCTAAATGACTAGGAAATACCCACACACTTGGTTAAGAAGAATGATAGCATCTAGATGCCTCTGTGTAAAAAGAATAGACTGTAATTTTGAGAGGGACTATGGTAGACCTAGAGGAAGAGGCTAATATTTAATATCTGTATTTTATCTCAGAATATGTATTAAAATGCAAATTTTGATCAGTTTAAACAGTCAAGAACTGCATTTTAACATTCAGAAAGGTGTGAAATCCAGTGGATAGATAAAATTCAATCTGTACATTAGTCGGGTGGTGGTGGTGAGGATCAGGCCATTTTGTATAGGAATTCACAAAGACCAAGTTTCTCAAGCATCCCTATGCATGACCAAGGGACAGAGCCCAGGATGGATCTGGACAGATATTAGAAGGCTATCTGCCACCATTGCAACAGGTGAAGAAAAGGGTGGACTCATGCCAGCTTTTCTGGTTGGGGAGTGTTGGCAAAAGGACTCATCTCTCACTCAACATCCATCAGATTTGACAAGTCTTTAGTTACTCATTTTATCTTTTCAACTTTGCCCATAACATGTACATGTGTATGTGCATGCAAACTAAGGTGGGTATGCATAGATAGTTGTGGATTTTTATGTTCTTTTTACAATTGACCCACTCGATGCCACCATGACATGTTGAACTTGTTTTTCTAGATAAAATACTTTAGGAAGCATTAGCTGAAAGCAAGAAGGAAGTGAGGAAGGGATGGCAAAATACTCGCTATTGGTTGGAGGATGTTGAAGAAATCCTGTACAGAGAAACAACAAAGGAAGGTACCAGGAAACAAAGTATTAATTTCATGTTCTGCCATTAGTTTGCCACCTGTTAGCCGTGATCATTACCCAGAGCTGAAAGGGGAAAGGCTAATCTCTTGCACATTTATATCAACAAACTCAAACAAAACCTGCCTAATTATCCCATTGAACCTGTGTCAGTTTTAAATCCAGCTCCCTTTTCCAGCTTGGCTGCATGCCAAGCCCAGCAAGCTGGTGTCCATAAGCTGCATGCTAATGACAATGTCCTTTCATTCCAGGAACAGTATAATTGCCAAAAGCAGTTTAGAGACTCATTATTTTTATGGTCATATTTCAGAGAAAGAGTCAAAGGTCAGTACAGGGTTGACTTGGCAGTGTATTGGAACTTGCCTGTTTAGAACATTCAGCAACAACAACTCGATGCCAACTCCAAAATTGCAATGTGCTATTCTGGGGCTAGCCAGAGTTCCCAGAGTAACAGTCACAACACGAAAGACTGATTCCCCCTGGTCAGTTTTTACATGGCCCATTTCTAATCCATCTTTTAAAAAATCCTCCTATGATGGGAGAGGAAATCACAGTTCATTTTGATGTGAGGTGTTGAAGCCATATCGTGAGTGTTTCAGTATGTTTTGTCCACATATATAAATAATAGTCGACATTAATAAAAGTAATTATATAATTATTACAGTCATATTGTAATTATTATATCATATTATTATAAATATCATATTAAAATTATACTATAAAATTATATTATTTGGGCACAATCCTATGGCCTGAATCTGAGCTCTGACCTTAAATGCGTTATGAGGACGGAGCTGGGACTCTGATCATGGAGGACCTTCCCTCCAACTTCATGTGGTTCTTTCCACACTGGCTGTGGCTCTGAACTCGTAAGTGTGACTTTGGAGCCAGCCCTGGGGGGGGGGGGAAGAGTGAGGCTCCGCCAGGATATGACATATCCCAGTGGGACCTAAGCCCCTTCTCCTCATGAGAAGGTGCAAAAGACATAGACAGCCAAAACCAGCACGTGCAGGGTGTGTGTGGAAATCAGCAGGGTGAAGGAAGCGCGCTCCTCCTGCATTCCTCCTGCACTCAGTTGGATGCCTGTAATCCTCTGAGTTTGGAGGGATATATGGGGATGTCTTGAACTAATCTAACTGGGAACAAGACAACATGCCCACATTCAGCCCTTTTCCCTCGATCTGATCATTTGTCAGGGCCCTTAGAAAGGTGTTTCACCACACCAAAAAATCACCAAGAGAGTCCACGCAAGTTGATTTCGCAACTCAAAACATGTCATTCATCCTGAGATCTCTGAGGCAGATTTTAAATATACAAAGAAGAAGCAATAGGATAATGGTAGCTAACTGAGGCAAGGTTTTATCATGTTTTCTGTTTTCCTAGACAGAGAAGAAGATACAAAAATAAACCCACATTTAAATGTGCTTAACTTTGGCTGGATTGTGTCTTAGAATCTCAGAGTTGGAGGGGCCTTGTAGGTTATCTAGTCCAATCCCCTGATCAGTGCAGAAAATGGAGAAGTAGAGCACCCCAACAGATAACAATCCACCAATATGACAGAAAACCTGCCCCCTCTAGATAATTGATTCCTTTGTCAAACTGCTTTTTCATTTTCTCCTAACGTTCAACTGAAAGCTGTCCACATTTAACTTAAGCCCATTAGATCTAGTCCTGCCCTCTGGAGCAGCAGAGAACAAGATCTAATCTGCTTTGGAAGAATGAGGTAGTACAAATACACGACTGGACTTGGTCATAGTACATCTGCCTTCAACTCCTGTTCATGAAGCTCATTGGATGGCTATGGCCAAATCAGTCTCTCAGTCCAAGCTTCTTAAAAGGCCATTGGGAATGTTAAATGAGACAAGAATTAGAAAGGGCACTATCCTATGCATGTTTAGACAGCGAAAGAAGTTCTACAACTCCCAGCATCCCCCAGCCAGTTGGCTGGGGCATGCTGGGAGTTGGACTTTTTCTGTCTAAACATGCATAGGATTAGTGGCCCAAACCCCTTACTAACAATGCCATGTTTAGACATTTTCTTTTCTGTCTTTGCACCTGAAACGGTATGGTATGAAATAGAGCTAAAACAAACATTTTTCTAAATTTCAAAGTTTGGGTTTTGGTACTGAAATTTGATCTCGGAATTTGATATTCAAATTCTGGAACAGAAATTTAACATTAAGATTCAGCATTTGCCTATCTTGGTTGGTAAATATAAAATTTACGAATTCTATTGTAAGTCAGCTGTCAGATACTGATTTCTACTGCATACTATCTGTCAAATCATGTCAAATACTGATTTTTACCTGTTTGAAATTGCCAGATTCTTACAGCTACTGGAAACGCTTTGGATGCTAGATGCTGCTGATTCTGAAGAGCATATATCCACTTAACCAAAGGCTATTTGGAGAATATTCACCTTCAGAATTTGCTGAGGAGAATTTGGGGTGTGGGATTTGTTTCAGCTCTGGCCCTATAAAATAAGTAAATAATAGCTGCTCTAAAACTATAGTTTAATCATAATAAAACAATACCTTATTGATATATTCCATAATAAAATTAAAACAGTTTATTAACTAAAGCAGTCAAACTATAACTAAACCCCTACATGTTGAAATGTCCTAGAGCGTGTTGACTTACTTTATGGCTCCTTGACCATCTGCAGTTAATTACTGTAGTTTTACTATTAGCAGGTCAATAAATGTTTGATCACCTCTTTATTCTTTTATTGGGTTCTGTGCCAGCTTATGTTCCAATGTAAAGTTTAGTGGTGTGTTTTGTCCAGAAATGGGGAAAGTGGACCAATTTTAAGGTGTTTGATATGTTTGAACCATCATAAGGCAGGGGTAGAGAACCCATGGCCTCCCCAGATGTTGTTGAGCTACAGCTCTCATCATGCCTAAAGATTGGCCATGCTGGCTGGGGCTGATGGAAGTCAGAGTCTAACACCTAAAGCAGGGGTACAGAACCTCAGGGTTCAAGGGCAGATCCGGCCCTTCGGGGTTCCTAATCTGGCCAATATTGGTGGTTTTATTTTCAACCCCTTTTTCTAATAATCTCTAACATGGAATTTGCCTTCTGCAGTTCTGCACAACAGTCACACAAAGACTGGGTTCAGACAACACAATAAGCCACACTCAAGGGTTGAGTATAGGTTGAATGTGGATTGTCTTTGAAATGTGGGTTATTGTTGAAATGTGTGGGTTATTGTGTTGTCTGAACCCAGCTGTGCTATGAAGCTATGGCTTCTAAACCATGAACAACCCATGAAGAGAGTTTGCTGTTGGGTTGTTAATTGTGGGTTGTTCACCATGATTTGTTATCTCGGCTGGGTTCAGACAACAAGATAACCCATGTTTCAACAACAGCCCACGGTTCAACAACAACCCACACTCAACCCATACTCAAGCCTTGAGTGTGGGTTATCATGTTGTCTGAACCCAGTGACGGTATTGATTATTTCATTGAACTATACACCACAACCCCAAAATCCCTTTACTGGCTATTTGAATGGCTGGTTGGTTGTTACTTTGCTCTCCCCCTATCCCCTACACGAGCTGCCTTGAGTGCCATTTTTGGTAGAAAGGTTGGGTATAAGTATAATAAATATTGCAGATGAGGATGAGCTTTCTGATCCAGAGAGAAAGCCTCATACAGCATGCCTTACTAGAGCTAGATCAGGCTACTGAGTATATTTGGATCAGATTTTCCCCAGTACAGGTAGTTTCAAGAGTATGGGGCAAAATGAATAGAAAAAGACAGATATTATTGATAATGACATTATGGTAGGTACCTAGTACTATTGCATATGTACAGGTAATCAGTTACTTGATTTTGGCAGCATTTTGAGAGAACTGTAAAAAAAAAAAATGGCTCTGAATTTCTCCTTGTATTTTTTTTAGCTATGTAAACATCTATAATTCATAATTTTTTTTACTAATTGAAGCTTTTGTGTTTTGTTTCTTGTTGGTATTGGATCAGAGCCTTGGTTTAAACTGTGTGCTGCATTCATGACAATAAAGATTAGTGTGTGTAAATTGGTTAAGGCTAAAAACAACAACTGAAGAAACCAAATGCTTGCCACATCCATAGTGAAGATTAAATTCCTCCAAGTAAGTACACACACACACACACACACACACACACACACCAGTCTACCCCAAGAAAGCAAAACAAAAGCTCTTAAACCATTTGTTTTTTTTCCAGATTTCTATCTGGAAGGCATTCTTCCATAGATATAATCTCGAAGAAAATAAAAATTAATAGTTACTAAATAAAATGGCACTCTTACCAAAATAATGGAGGGAACGCTCCTATAGGAATGATCCTATGGCCCTTAGACATTGTCTGCAAGGCCAGAGGATAGTTCAGATTCCCAGCTGCAGGGTCGGAGACAGTGTTCTGACCTCAGAGCTGGGATTCGGAGCTCTGATCCCCTCCCCCTCCCCTTTACAGCTGACACAGAAAGAACCATGCCAGCTGCTCTCCGAAGTCAGGAAAGTGACCTCGGAGAGTGGGTAAAGGGGGCATTCTGGGGGGAGGGGAGGAGACTGGAGCAGCCAAGATATAACATATCCTGAAGAAGGGGTGGGTGTGTGAGAGTAAACTAGAGTAAAAGCTTTGCCCGCTTAACTCTTAGTATTACGAACGGAAGGAAGAAAGCGAAGCAACGTATTGATAGTAAAGTGTTTATTCAGTTGTAGGACTCTTACGAGATTAAGGCGTGTCACACGCAGAAGAGAGGTTCTTGAAGATGGTAGCACAACACCGTGCTCACCCCTACTTTATAGTAGTATTTAACTATAAACAATAGGAGGGTTATACAACGGTTACGCAACAATTACATAACATGTTGACTTGCAAACTTGCTGACTTGCATGTGTCACCAGACCGTGACGTATAGTCACCTTGAATCTATGTCAGGAGACATTTTGCACTCCATTCACTTCTGCACCCCCACTAAACCTAACAAGGTGATCTGCCCACCACCCAACTCACAGCGCACTCGGCGAGTGCTGCCACCACGCCTACCAAGCTGGGCTGAAAGCGAGCGCCAGCAGAGGCACTCGCTGAACTTCTGGGTTCCCGGCACTACGTTGTTTACGTAGAAAATGGCAAAAGATATGTTAAAAGCGGCTACGACGATTTGCGTAACTTGCGCAAATTATGGACAGTTTTAACGTATCTTACACCATTTTCTATGTAAACAATGTAGCGCCGGGAACCCGGAAGTCGCTTCCCCGGCTCGGCTCGCGAGAATTCAACTCAAGCCCGTGAAGCAGGTAAGGCGAGCGGAGCTCGGGGGGGGGGGTTGAGCCTGGCGAGTTCGCCAGACTTCCACCCCCGATCGAGCTCCGCAGACATCCCTATTAATAAGAGCCGAAAACATCCATGTAGCAAAAATACAGAATGGGAGGAGCAGGCAGGTAGAGATTGCTCCTGCCGCTCTTCCTGCTCTGCATTGGATGCTTGTAAGCCTCCGAGTTCAGAGGTTCCTGCTCATCTCGAGAGCATTGTGCCCTAAGGCAGTGTTCCCCAACCTTGGGTCCCCAGATGTTTTTGGCCTACAATTCCCAGCATGGGGCATGCTGGGCGTTGTAGGCCAAAAACATCTGGGGACCCAAGGTTGGGGAACACTGCCCTAAGGGATGCTTGTAGATTTTGTGTGGTCCACATTTTGAAATTAACTGATCTAACCCACCCCTCTAATTGTGTGGACTGGAATACAGCCTTCAGAATTAGCATTTCTCCTAATTTTGCAATGCAGTTGTCAGCTCATAAAAGTGCCAAACTGCATATAAACACATGTATTTTAAGATAAAATACATTTAGAAATGTGTATGTGCTTTGAAGGAAAATACATTTTTTTTCTTCTCCTCATTCCTCTCCTACCGGAGGTTGGACATCAACATGGCTAAACAGTCTTTAAATATGGCGACTCTAAACAAGGATGTGGTGTTGTTGCCCCCAAACCATTCTTTAAGGTTTTTCAACCAAGCCCTTCTTCTTCCTACACTTCTTCCCCCATTTATTTTCCCTTTTATAATCATATGCAACATGTAATAATAATTTAAAAAACAAAAAACAATGTCAAAATCAGCAAACCAAACATTAAAATGCATTATATTAGGAAACATACTTGCAAAAACTTGTATACTAGGCAAAATGGTATACAAAAATGCATGCATTAGGAGAAATGTACACAAATTGCATACAATATGAGTTTTCATGAGAACTTTTTTTAAAAAGCTCAAAGTTTAGGACAAACAAAACTTAAGATTTGAAACATGAGAAATTGAAAGAAACCAAAATTGACAGATTCGTCCATCCTACATGGGGCTGCCTTTTTTTTTTTTTCAGCAGCTCCATGTTGCTTTAACATTTAGTTCCACAGGCAGTTGAAATGAGTTTGGCCTATTCATGAATATGGCTTACACAAAAGGCTGCAGCATTTAAAATAATAATGATAACACTGTATCCATTTTCCTCCCCACCCACCCCACCCCCACCCTGCTTTTTCAAACATGGAAATTAAAACCAAGTTGTTCAATTGCATTTGCAACCACCTTTGCTTATGAGTACTTTCAATTTAGAAAGAAGTTCTTCTCATTTCCAGAAAAGGCATTAGAGAAATACCGTAAGTCTTTAGTTCTGACATTTCCTAGAGGCTTAAGATCATTAACTTTATTTTATTTATTTTTTTGTCCTCCACTCTTCTTAATGCTTTGCTCATTAACAGGTATATTTGAGTCTTTCCTTGGGAATTCTCCAGTTTAGCCTCATTTTCAGGGCAAATGGTTTGTAAGTGATGTGCCGCATGGTGTGTGTTAACGGATGTACTCCCAAAGGGACAGCGATATTCCCTTAATTAGGATGTAGTGGAGGGCATCAAGTCTTCTGAGATGGAATCAGGAAGTGAGATGAGGAATTGTAGCTGTTCGTCTTCCTGATTTTATTTATTTATTCATTTATTTATTTATTATTTATTATTTAGTTTGCTGATTCCCCCCCCCCCTTTCCTCCAAGATGTACATGATCCTTCCCTTACTCATTTTATTCTCACAGCAACCCTGTGAGGTAGGTTAGATTGAAACATGGTGACAGGCCCAAGGTCACCCAGTGAAAGGGTGGCCATGTGTCTGGCTTTATAGACAGAGGGCACTCCTCTATTTGAAGGGCTGTCAGAGGACAGTCCTCTGTTTGAGGGTGTCCTCTATTTGAAGGGCTGTCCAGTCAAAAGCCTGTTTGAAGGTTTTATTTTGGTTTTTATTTTTATTTTATACTGTAGTTTTAAACATTTATATTGTATTTTCTCATATTGTATTTTATGGTTTTAATTGTTGTGAACCAGCCAGAGAGCTTTCAGCTACCGAGTGGTATAGAAATGTAATAAACAAATAAGTGATAAAGTACCATAAGGAGAGAGAAAGAGAGCACAGGGGCCTTGAAACGGCCCATCAAGAGTAACAGCGGAATGAGCAAGCACACAGGTCACCCGGTCACAGCATCCCCCACTATAGACGTACTGTATTTCCATTTAAATTGTAGTAATTATTTCTAAAATTGAATCTATACATATAAATTAGCAGATGCAAATACTATGCATATCTGTGTGCTCTTTTGTCCTTTTTTGGGGTGATGCCTAAGCAGCCACCCTACCGAGTGAGCATCGCCACTGAGTAGGAATTTGAACCTGGGTACCCACCCCATCAATCCTAGTCCAACACTCTAATTGCAACCAAAGTGGATTTCAATGGAATAGTTGGTGGGGGGACATAATGAACTGTAGGATGAGCAATTGCAACACTGGAATATTGTTTCCCCCCCCCCCTATATTTGGCAATGCCAGCTATGGGATTTGGGGGTGGTTCAGTTCAGTGAGCCCTTTACTTTAAGTGGTACATGAAAACTGCAAATTCTCTTGTGCTGCTTCTAATCCTTTTGGGAGCTCCATGCAAAGTGAGCCTGGTGGCATTGGTGAACGCTGGGTCCTTTGCCAGTCTTGGCATGCTGGCAGAGGCCCAACCTCCCCACCCTATGGAGCTGGTGATGATACTGTGGCAAAGGTTTAAAGCTGAACCAACATCCCCCCCCTCATTTCACTGCCCATTCACAAGAAGGGGGATTTTAACAATGGGTGGGCAGCCTTACTGGCATGAGGAGCACTGCTCCTCTGGCTGGCAGGCAGCTGCTGTATTTACTGCCTAAAGTTTCTCTGGGAATGATGCTATATCCTCACATGGTATTGTTGCCAGGGGTCTTCAGTGGTGGTGGTGGTGGTGGTGAGAATGGCTGTTGCCAACTACCAAAATGAGAAGTACTAGCTCTGTGAAAATTGCAGCAGTGGTGGGGGGGGGGGAAGATGAGCTGGGGGAGACTTTGCTGACCTCTCCCATCCCCCAATTTTCAAGCCAAATGTTCTAAACAGAAAATGTTCAGCTCAGCCTTTTCCACACTTTATGACTTGTTCTGCTTCTCTAGAGAATTACAATAAAGGAAAGTGTGAGCAGATCAAACACTTTCATATCCTTTATATTTCCCTTCAAGCACTGTACATCTATATCTTTACATTATTTCGGTTGTGGTGTTTGGTCTCTGGAAAGTGCTTGTTTGGTTTTATTGGGTTCTCATGAGAAAAAGTATGATGATGAGGTGTTCTGGATATTAATCTGACACCATTTTATTGGGCCAACTGAGGTATTATGAAACACAAGGATTAAGGACACAAGACTACATTCGAGTCAGTGATACACCTGAAAAGGATACTTTATACTGCAAGTCTTCTGTTTTATGACCTGACTCACCAAAGCATCTTTTTGGAGGCTGTCGCCTTTAGACAGCTGCCTTTGTGTTTACAATAATCAAAATGCAGGTACATTATTGATCATCTGCCTATATGAATCTAGGTGTTTGTTCCATCTGCAGTAGGTATTGTAGCTTGCATCTTTTCCATACTTTTTGAATTATTCTTGAGATTTAGCACATTGCATCATCATCATTATCTTCATCATAATGACGATGATGTATTAATTCCGGGTAACACAAAAAAAAGCACCTCCAAAAATGATTGTATACATCAGCCTTCCCCAACTTGGTTGGTTGGACTACAACTCTCATGATCCCCCACCAGCATGGCTATTGTCCTGCGTCCAGCAGAGCTCGGATGTGGCAGTCCTTCCACCACAGACCCTTCGCCGCTCCCCAAGCCTCCATAGGATTAGTTTGCCTATAACCTCTCCAATAGACACAATGTTCAGGGCAGCTAACAGAAGCTTAAAAACAACTGCAGAATAATCCAAAATCATATTATGTAACAATATAATTCATTTAATTTCCTGAGAAGGGGATCTGGACACTGTCACATATGCCTCAGTTACATCCAGAGTAGATTACTGCCGTGCCGTGCATGCTACGTGGGTCTGCCTGTGAAAAGTGTTTGGAAACTGTTGCCAGTTCAAAATGCTGCAGCTGCTGGAGTATTAACTGGGACTTCTCTTTCAGATCATATACCTCTGACATCGTAGCATGGTCACTGAATCCTAGTTTCTTCCAACTCCAGTTAAAATGCTGGTCAGGGCTGGCTCAAGACATGTTCTAGGGTGGCCATGTGTCCTCTTTTACAGAGGACACTCCTCTATTTGAGGGGCTGCCGGAGGACTACTCTCTATTTTGAAAATGTCCTCTATTTGAAGGGCTGTCCAGTCCAAGTCCTGTTTAAAGATTAATTAAAAAAAAAAAAAATCAGAAGGAAAAGCTGGGGCTTGGAGTTGAGAGTCCAGTACCTAGACTGAGCAAGGCACTTAGGTCACCTGTTCACAGTCTTCCACACTACGGTGAGATGTACTCTATTTCTATTTAAATTATAATTATTTCCAAATTTGCATCTATACATATAAATTAGCACATGCAAATTTTATGTAAATCGTGGCCTTCTTTTCTCCTCTTTTTTGGTGCTGCATTTCCTCTTTTTTTGCAGAGCTGACAGAGGACTGTCCTCTATTTGACGGTGTCATCTATTTGATGAGTCAGTCCAAATCTGGTCTAAAATCAAGAACCATTAGGAGGGAGAGCGGCGGCGGCTTTGAAGTGGCCCATTAACAGTCCGCTGTGCAGGTGCACAAGTCACCTGCTCAGTCTTCTCCACTTTGGGGAGATGCATTGTATTTCCATTTAAATTAAACTTATTCTTTCTAAATTTTCATCATATACATTTGCATATGCGAATGTTATTCAAATTGGCGTCCTCTTTTGTCCTCGTTTTGGATGATGCAATTCCTCTTCTTTGGCAATGCCTAAGTGGGCAGCCCAGGCAGACATTCTCACAAGCTTGGGAGGAGAAAGAACAACAATTTAAGTAGTTAACTATTTGCTGCCTTTTCTTGACAAATCCAGCTGCTCAAGGTAGCTGTCTCACTCTGCCTCAGTGAACTTTAAAGCCCTAAAGAGTTTGGCGCCCGGATGTCTTAAGGAGGACTTCCCTCTCCCATACGAACATAGCTCTATATAGGCCTTCTGTTGTGGCCTTGCTCTGTGTCCCATCACAGTCTAATGTGTGGGGTATGGGTGTAGGGCCTTTTCTATGGTGGTGCCCAACTTCTTTAGCTCTCCCAAGAGGCTTGCTCTTTTTCAGATACCTGGTCCAACGCTGCTCTGAAATCCCCTCCCCTCCCCCAGATTTTACAGGCTGTGAAAGTGGGTAAGCCATTTTGAGGATTTTTGAGGCGGAAGGCAAAATTCGGGCAGAGAGACAAGACCGCCGGAGCTTCTCATAGCTGCTGCATTACACACACACACACACACACACACACACACACGCTCAGAACAACATGATGTGATGATGCAACATTGCTCTGCCAGGGGGCTTCCGGGGAAAAGTGGTGGCGTCTCCTGGTGACCACCATTTTTTCCCAAGAAGCCACTGTCAGAATAATGCTATGCCGTAGTGTAACATTTTTCTGGAGGCTTCGGGGGGGGGGGAGTGGTGCCCCCCAAGCCACTGTTTCTGAAACAAGCTCCAGTGATGGTGGTGGTGTTTCAACACTAGCCCCAACACACAAAACCTATGAGGTTTTCTTACACACACCTTCCATGTTGAGTTCCAACCCCATCAGCTTGTTTGGAGGTGGTCAGGAGAATCTGCTGCCATATACAGGATTCAGATTGGAGATTTGGTTTTGGCAAACCACTTACAAATGATTACTCCCCGAGTATAAACTTGTAAGATGGGCCCCTTTCCTTGGCTGCAGATGCATGTCTCTCTTCGGGTAGGATGTAGGGGGCCCTCCCCCTTGGCTGATGGTAGCTGCATCCTCCCCCCCCACACACACACACCTCAATGGCTGCAACAGTGGCTTAAAGCCAAAAAAGACTCTCCACGCTTCCCATCTGGCAGCTCTATCTCTGACCTGGGGAAAAACACTTAACCCTGTCATGCTTCTGCAATGAAGAAAGCTCTTAATACCCAAGCCGAATAGCAAGATGATCAGTCTGCTGTTGAAAGGGTCTTTGAAGTGAAGAAAGTGCTCTCTGAAAGTCTATGTTACGACTACTACTACGAGGAAGATGATGATGATGATGATGATGATGAATGATGATGATTATACCTTGTTATAGTAAATGATTTAAGGCAAGGTACGGTTCAGCTTACATTTTACCATACGTGATTTCCATGATCAGAAGGACTGCATATGTCAGCGATCAGGTAAGAGAAATGGAAGGCAGTGGATCGGAGTTAATATATTTGATCTGCTGCTCAGCAACCAATGTGCTCCAATGTGCAGTTGGAGTCAGTGTGGGATTGTAAACCTCATAGTCACTAACTCCCACCTAACTTTCTTACTCTCAGTGGGATTATTTTTAAGGCTGCACACTTACTTGGATGTAAGCCTCCTTGAACACAGTGGAAGTTCCAAGTAAACATAGACCACACACTTAAGACATCCTCAGACTGGAGATAGGTTTGCACAAGGTATTATATCCATCAAGTATTTTTAAATACTGTACTTAGTGAAGTGGACAGTGTCCACAAAAGTTTATGCTGTAATAAATTTGTTAGTCTTCAAGGTGCCGCAAGATCCTGTTTTTGCTGTAAAAGTCTAACACAGCTACCCTGCTAGGAATACATTACTGTATGTCAAAGACAGGCAACCTTTTGGGGCACCTGGCGATTTGAGAAACTGTTCCAGGCATCACCAAATATGGCTGAAATGGGAGGCATGGCTAGTCACAAAGGACAAGTAACCTGCTCAAATGACTGTGTGCAAGGCAGAGGTGGGGTCTGAGCCACCACACACTAAACAACTCCTTTGAACTCACAGTTTCCACAGTGCCTTTTCCTCCCCCCCTTTCTTTTTCTTGGTGGCTGGGCATGCTGCCGAGGAAAGCATCTGCCCACCATCTTCATTTCCTGAGAATATCTCTGAGCCCCGTAATATAGCCCAGAGGCATTCATGGGAAATGAAGGTGGCAGCAGCTGGAGGACCTCACTTTGCTTAGAAGTGATCCCAGTTGCCATTAAGCATATATATATATATATATAAAAGAAAATGGGAGAGGTAGGGTACCTTGGCTGATGCCACAAAAGGTGTCTGGGGGCACATTGGCACCCAGAGGTACCATGTTGCCTACCCCTGCATTATATGAATGTATAATTATCTCAAAGCTAACAAATTACATTCTCAGAAGAAAAAAGAAACAATTACATAATAAAGCAGGTCACAATTGATGGTTATTTATTGTATACTGGAAGACTAAACCTCATACATCGACTGAAATAATATGCATCTTGAATTAATTGGAGTTGTGATTTTGTATTGTGCAACTTACAATATTGTAATGGTTTGCTATTTTATCATTTGTATAAACTTATATATACTTTTATCATCAAGTTCCCATGTACTGTCCCCACACTTACCTGCAAACATATGAGTGAGAATGCTTACAAAGCACAAAGAAAAAGTGAAGGTGGATGGGAGGCAGATACAAGAAGAATGGCCATGTGTTCCTGGCTGACACTCGCTTTTGCCCAACTCTTTGGTATGTGACTGAAACATTGACCACTTTCTCCTTTGATATTTGATTTACGTTTGGTGCCTCTGCACTAATTGTGCTATTAGACAGAATACTGGTGTTCATGGATTTGTGTATGATTTTTTTTAGAATTTAAAACTATTCTTTATGCAGAATGATCTTTTATTGCTTATTTCTTTCTGAACTCCACTCATCCGTGCTGGCATAGGTGTGGCATATTAATACGTGTGGTAATTTGTTTGGTTATTCGATTAACGGGTCAAAATCCAAACTGATGCCGATTGGAGATTCTGTATATTGTAGTGCATTAGCAGATTGGTCATGTTGATGGTGCCTGGATGTTATTACTTATCTTGGAATACTTATTCCCAGAGATGTGCCTAAAAGCTGAGAGAGGCATTTTTTGTTTTGCTTTGTTGTTATTAAAAGTCCTTTTAACAAGGAGGAGGAGGAGGAGGAGGAGGAGGAGGAGGAGGAGGAACAAACAAGTCTGACAACCCACCATGGGGTGTCATGCCATGCAAACCAGGTCAGTAGGTCCAATGTCATGTGCCTGGCCTCTGGCTCTCTGTTTAGTCAAGCTGTCAAGTGATATTTCTAGTCAATTACCTTTATTATGCAAGCTACAATCAAGCAAGCATTGCCTCAGGCTACAGATAGTATCCTCTTGCAGCCAAAAGAGTCAAAAGTTCTAGACAGGCTTTGTATAACACAGTGACTAGGTTTTGCATGACATGCTAACCCACCTTGGTTTATAAGCCACAGTGGGTTCGGGCATTGTGTGAATCTGCAATGAGTTTGTCAGGGTGGCTTATTTTTGGTTCTAAGTCACCCTGACAACCCATGGCTTGTCGTTGGGGTTGGTTGCCCAATGATGGGTTGTTGTGTTGTCTGAACCTGGATGCCACAAGCCATCACGGGTCAAGCTCAACTACAAGCAGACCACTTGGCAAGAGTGGCAAAAGCCCCAAACGCCAGTGCCAGCCACCCCCAGAGTGCCTGATCAGCAGTTGAGGGCAGCTGGCAAAGGTTTCCCGAGTACCCATTTTTGTGATCCCAAGTTACGCAGCCCCGACCAACCCTTCCAAGGGTTACCAATGGTACCTTGGTGGAGCTGCACAGGTTGGGTAAGGGTTTGGGGGGGTTGCCAAATTAATTTTCACAAATATTTGTGAAAACTAATTTTAAAAAAATTATTGCTACCCATGTACATCTGCAGATGATTGCAGTTACACACAGGAGGCAATGGGGACCCAGGGGTGGCTACTGGGCAGGTGGGTGCCTGCTGGCAGAGTCCGGCAGGCACCCTCCTCCTTGTCTACTGCCCTCCTAAGGGTGCAGGTAAGTAGATTCTCCCCCCCATCCTTCTGCCAGGCACATTGTGGGCCCTGGGAAAACAACTCACACTGCATGGCTTGTGCCGCAGTGTGCATTGTCGTGTCGTGTGCCAACCCTCCCAGTATCTTGTAAGCTTCAGTTAGTTCCCTGAGTTAGAGCATCATGAAAGAGAACTATTGTCACAAAACTGACACCATCTACTCCAGCTCACCCTTCTCAAACTGAGTGGGCTACCAAGTCCCTCCCTCAAGGTGGGTCTTTCCGCAGAGTCACCTCCCTGGCTGCAAGTCTCTTTGAGCACCATGTGAAGTTGCATTGCCCCTCCCTTTTAATCTGATGCCTAACTCTTCGGTCTCGTCCTCGCCTCGTCCTCCTCTTCCTCCTCTTTGTTAGGAGCCGGCATTCTCACAAGTTCAGAGGGCCCAGCTTGGCTGCCCTCTGAAAGATTAGGCACCAGCTGGGTTTCCTCCCCTGTGCCTCTGCTATTCCCGCCCATCTCCTGCTCCCACACCCTTGGCGCCTCCACAACACCTTCGCCCTCCCCCTCCCCGTCTGACTCAGTTCCCATGTCTTCTTGGGGTGCAACTGCAGAGGTGTTGGGCCCAATCCCCTACACAGGGTTGCTGTGAGGATAAAGAGAGGGGGCAGAAACATGTGTGCTGCCCTTTGCTTCAGGAAAGGGTGGGCATAGAATAGTCATAAACCAGAAGTTTTGGACTACAACTCCCATAATCACTGGTCATGATGGCTGAGGCTTATGGGATTTGTAATCCAAAACATCTGGAGGGCACCAGGTTGCCTACCCCTGCCACATAAACTAATAACAATACTCACTCAGTGCTACACACTTCTCATGAACTTGTGCACTCTCTTCCTTGAGAAGCAGCTCTTACAACCTGCAGAAAAGATACACATTTAAGATTTTTTCATATGATACTTTGTACAGGTGGATTTCTCTGAGCTTGCATTCAGGAAGTGTCATGTGCAGTTAATGGTCCTAAGCCATTTGAGAATCACAACCTTGGTCAATTCTAAAAACAGGAAACAGAATTTGAGAGCTAGTAATAATTGCTATCCAGATTTTTAAAGGCAAAACTGATCCCTGTATTCATTGCAACCCCACAAGTAACAAACTGGGAACAAACTGCTCCTAAAAGCCCTTAATCATGTGCAATTTCCAGTGAAATGAATGGGGCCTGCTCACGCATAAATATATGTAAGAGCATTTAAAACCCATGTTGACTTTGAAAAGCTATATACAGACTTCTGTGAATGCTACAGAAGAGAAATGGAAAATTGTTTGCTGTACTTGTGAAGAAAATGTTCTTGTTGCTTAAAAAAAGTTTCATACAGCCAACTAATTTAGAGCATAGAGCATAGCAAATTAATCTGATGTGACAACGCCTGATTAGTGGCACTATATGTTCCACCCAGGAAGTCACTCATCACACTATCTTACTATATTTAGTAGGCACTTCTCTCTCCCCTGCTTTTTCGGCCATTCCAGGAGTCAAAAATCTTTTTTACCTCTAAAAGATTCATGACTTGGGGCCATCTATCCATCCTCCCATTAGTAGCAAATAATTTTACCACTGTAATTATAAGCCAGTGTGGTGTAGTGGTTAGAATGTTGGACTGGGACTCAGGAGATCCAGGTTCTAGTCCCCGCTCAGCCATGAAACTCACTGGGTGAATTTGGGCCAGTCACTGACTCTGAGCCTAACCTACCTCACAGGGTTGTGGTGAGGATAACATGGAGAGGAGGATGATTATGTAAACTGCCTTGGGTTCCTTGCAAGAGGAAAGAAGGCAGGATATAAATGCAATAAATTAAAATAAATAAATAAGCATAGTACAAAACTTAACCCTTCTCTCCTCTGCATTTTTTGCATGAATCTCATAGAGCATTAATTCAGCTTTGTCCCACCACCCCCCTTTCTTTTTTTCATTCATTTATTCCTACATAAGCATTTGCTCTCCTTGATTGCTTCATTGTGAAGCCTCGCTCCTCATAAATGTGCCAGAGAGGCATAACTGCCTGTCATGTGGTGTAATTTGGAGAAGGATATCTATCTATCTTCCTGTTCTTCTGTTTTATGGTTGCACATGAAATGATCCCATGGAGAGAGAGAAAAGTCAGCCCTATAACCTTTGCCCATTCAACGTCTGCAGCTGATGCTCGTGTTCCCAAGTCTTCCACCTCCCTCCTGTGCTGCAGTCTTTGCTTCCTGGATGGGAACAATCCTGCCCTCCCCGCCCCGCTATCCTTTCCTTTGGAGACAAAAACTGCAAACACCTGGCAAACATTCCAGGGAGCGAATCTGCAGTGCACCTCCTGCTCTGAGCAGGCATTTGAGCTGAACCTTGTTTTAGGGATCCCTCAGGACCTTTCAATCAATAATCCATGTACATTTTATGAGGGCTGGATTACAGGGATTTGCAAAGAGGGTGATTAGGTAATGCTTCAAAGGACACTTACCACCAACACCTGTGGCATTAATAAGGAGGACCTATGAGTTTTTGTTGTTGTTGTTTTTTAAGTGCACAATTTAGTAATAATAATCCCTCATTCTGGTAACCTGCACATCATAATGTATTCCCCCTTAGAACCCAGAATACTTTCCAATGAGCCAGTTGGATTTAGATGGCTGTGACTTCAACATCTGGCTGAGTGATGACATCTCAAATATGAAGGATGTCATGTGGGGACCCAGAGTAGGTTGCTGTGCAAAGGACAGCAGCACTATAATAATAATGGCCCCTTTCAGCTCACGCCACCTGCATAATCATGCTACGCGGAAATGGCTTCCTGTCCCGAATTGTCCCAAGTGGCTGCCAGAAGATTAGCTAGAGAGAGGGAGAGCATAAGGGTTGTCAATCAGTGGTGGGCATTGGGGAGGGGCGGTCAAGATCAAGGGGAGGGGGAAGAGGAAGGTTTGAAATCGACTTGGAAATCATTTCGCCGTTTAGAAAAGGGCTGCTGCTGTAGCGACGTGATCCCATGCACAGTTTGGATATCCTAGAGACGGCCCCATCCAATTTAGTAATATAACTAGGGTGGGACTATAGGGGCACCTGCTATGGGAGCACCATAGCCGTGGGTCCAAATTTGGCATCCAAAATCACGAGATGGTGATTAAAATAATATGATATTAATATGTCATGTTTTCTTTTTCGGTACTTCATACTTTACCATGCTTTCCAGATGTGAGATGAATGGCCAAATATGAGCTAGCTAGTCCAAACTAGACCATACGTGAATGGTGTGAACGCATTTCACATCTCTTTCCTTTTGAAAAATGTGTGTTACATTTCCCACACTCTCATAAGGGGGCCGATGGAACTCCAAATGAAAAGTTAGCAGAATGCCTTAGAATGGCACCATTCCATGCTGGGGCTTGGCTAACTTGGCAACAGTGTGACTTGCATCCCAACCCCCGCCCACCCACCCCCCAAAATGCAGAGTTGATCAATACACTGGAAAAGTTTCCATTTGTTCAATTGCATCAGAAGAGATGCAGTTATAGACAGAAAGGTGAGATTTGGTGTTTATCCATGAATTTAACCAAGGCCAAATTACATGCAATTCTCAATCACATACAGTTTCTTTCTTTTACCAAATGCAGATGCAAAGGCTGAAATCTAATGTGGAAGCTCAGGATGGGTTTGGGGCGGGGCTCTTAAGCCTTTTGCCTCCTGAATTTTTTCCACTAACCACCCCCCCCCCCAGCTGCTTTTCCCCCCTACAGTGACAAGATATGGGTACCATATGGGCTTCACCAGTAAGGCAGAAAAAAAATATGTATTGATTTATTATTTAGTGCATTTATAGTATCCCCTCCTTTCTTCCATCACGGAACTCAAGGCAGCTTATATGGGCTCCCAGGTGGTCTCCCATCAAGGCATTGACCAGATCTAAACCTCCTTAGCATCAGCAAGGGGCTGCATCATAAACTATCTAAATCTTGTCAATTCACATGCTTCTCCTATTACTTTCAGTTTGCGTATGCCATTGCATTATCTTTCATGGAAACAAATAAAATAGCCTTGATTCATTACTTTTCTGCCTTTTCATCCTCATACTGCATATGTTATGCAACTCATCTAGGAAATATAATGCTATTGGCTGCAAATGGCAGAGTTAAGTGCGTCATCAAAATTATTGGTCCAGGGCATTGTCTCAAAAATGCTGGGAATGACAAAACATTGCAATACACAAATGCCTTCAGTTGAAGGCAGCTCTATCCCGACTCTGCCTTCCCTCCATTGCCAACCAATGATTGCAACAAATGCTTCTTAACATTGGGTGGGGTCCAGATTTAGTCAGACTTGGAATCATACTCATTGAAATCAGTGGGACCTAAGTTAGTCATTAATAATTTAAGTGCCATTGATTTCAGTGGGTCTACTCTAGAAATCAATGCAACCTAAGTTAGTAGTGACTAATTTGACACTGATTTCAGTGGGTCTACTCTGACTAAATCTGGATTCAACCCATTCTTTTTATCTTACTGCCAAATGTAAGCTCTACAGCTCTAAGAAATGGAGGTGCAACAGAATGTGCATGTTGCTCCCATACACCCATGTGTATTGTGCGACATCCATCATATGTTACATGTGCATTGCATGAAAATTGCTGCCCCAATCCATTGATCCTGCACAGTGTCTCAATGTTGCCAGCAGTTCAAGTGCAAGGATTTTAGAACTGATAGTCTGTAAAAATATTTTTTCTACCATGTTTTCAGTAATTCAAAATACAATGGGTTGCATCCAGTAGTGTTTCCATTCATGGAAGGATTTTAGTCCTAGCCTGATTGGCAATATGCTTCCTGCAGTATCAGAGGCAGTATGCCTATGTACACCAGTTGCTGGGGAACATGGGCAGGAGGGTGCTGTTGCACTCATGTCCTGCTTGAGGGTTTCCTGTGGGCAGCTAGTTGGCCACTGTGTGAACAGAATGCTGGACTAGATGGACCCTTGGTCTGACACAGCAGGGCTCTTCTTATGTTCTTATGGAAGCTTCTTACGGAGAAGAGATTTTCATTGATTCTTCCTTCCTCCTGTAGCCCCTATGCATCCCCAGTTTGTTCTGGAGGCTTGGGGACCCTCCAGAACACTGTGGGAGATGCAGCGGGAGATGCAGCGGGAAGGAGGAATGGATGGAAATCGCCTCCCTTTCTACTGCCTTCTACTGAGTCAGAACATGGGTCCATCCATCTAGCCCAGTACTGTTGACACTGACTGGCAGTAGCTCTGCAGGGTTTCAATGCAGGAGTTTTTCCTGCCTTACCTAGGACTCAAAACTACTTAAGTTTGGCTGGATCCTTCCCAGAGTGATTAGTGTCAAAGCAAGAGGCTATTTAAACACACACACACACTAAATAAATACCTTTGAAGGCAAATTCCAGTACTAGGTACAAATGCTCTACATGCCAGAAATGACTATACTTTAATGGTTGGTTTGTTGGTGGTATGAGAGCATTTTCTTAGAATATATCAGTGGGCCCCAGCTAAGATCTGCACTACCCATACTTAGGCAAATCTGCCAGAACAATACTCTGCAATTCACTTGTTCCAGGAAGCCAAGCAATGGTAACCGATGATGGCCACCAATTCAGCTCCTTGGGACAGGAGGTCTGAATTACATAGCACTGCTCCTGACTCTTCCCACACACACGTATCAGAACAGTTAATTGTGAGGCCTTTTGTGCTGAAGGAGATAACTATTAATTTTAGAAAAAAATATTTCTGGAATGAAATGCTTTTAAACTCTTTGAATGTCAGGTCAAGCCAATAAAACTTAGGAGATACTTTGTTTCACTTGAGTTGATTTGGCTCCATGATTCACATATATGTATGCACCATATTCCAAGACTTCCAGGTTATATTCTATCTTAGTATAGAAATTGCATAAGCCATCTTGTTGCTTCAGCTCTCATATATAGCTGATCTGCCTTGGGGCCAGCTTCCATAGCAGATCACCTCCATCCCTCCACCACAGCCATTAAGGTCCACTTCAGGGGCCGTGCTAGGTACTGAAAAGATCTGGGTCTCAGGTCCAAAGGACAAAAACAAAATGCATACATTTGTATATGCTTTTACAGTGTGTGTGTGTGTGTCTGTGTGTCTGTGTGCATTTAAAGGACCCTGTTTCCTAAGGACACCCCTATTTGTAAAAAAGGATGTATGGGCAGGGGAGAGGAGGGCACTTGATTTCAGGCAACAGTTCACTGTCGCAGTATGCGGCCAGTGTGTGCTAAATTTGCGCTGCAGTTGCCCATCCGAGGTGTGGCCACAAAAGTTAGCCAATAGTTTTCAAGGGGCGGGGGGAATGCGGCCTCCTGTGCATCTGGTGGGGAAAAGTGCTATCCACTATTTGTTGTTGTGCAGTGGTTCACCCTCTTCCCCGGAAGCTTCTCAATATTTTTGTTTGTTTGTAAACATTGCTGCACACCTCCGCAGCTCTGAGCAGGCTGCTTTGGGGGTGATTGCGTATCGGTGTTTTGTTTTGTTTTTTAAACAAATTTGCTGCTGCACACGTGCACACCTCCGCATAGGCGGCAGACCAAAAACACAGAACCCCTGCTTCTGAAATGGCCATTTCCCCTGCATGTGACAGGCAGCACCCCCAGGATAACCGCCATGGAGTTTGAGAGGGGACAGGAGCGGGAGGCTTTCCCCCCTTTTTTAAACAGCTGCGTTCGCCCCTGTTACCCAAAGAGCAGGGAGCTGTACATTAGCCAAAAGGATGTCTGCTCAGAAGTAAATCACATTCTCTCCAATGCCCTTACTCCCAAGTGCATAACACTGACTTAACAGGAGTCTTGTGCTCAGGAAACTCAGAACAGGAGGAACAATTCTTTTTCCTTTCTTTTTTGCAGAGATGATGAAGCAAATTAAAAAAAAAAAAAAAAAAAAACCTGTTCAAGGCAACGTCCAGTTCTACTGCTAGGGAGTTAGGTGTGGGGTGGCAAACCGGGATGACTGCTGCAGTACATTTAATGAGAGTGTTCGCTGTGAGTAGTGACTGAGAGGACTGTGAATATAGCAGTACCGTTCTGCTAAGTTGACAATATATAGTGTAATGTGGATCTCCCCCCCCCCCAGATAGCTCACAACAATATATTGTTGTTGGGAAAATCAATGTCCACCCCCTCCCCCACCCCAGTTACTATGAGGATTGCGGCTTAACTCAGAGGGAACCCTGAGAGGAGTGGCAGATGACGTCATCGTCCCTGCTAATCAAAAAGTCCCAACACTTGGACCCTGCAAGCCCTGCTCTGCTACAACACTGCTCCAAAGGCTCCCTTCAACCTTTGAATTCTTTTCCCCTGGAGACTTGCCAAAACCTGAGCCCCAGCGTTGTTCCAAAGCAGTGTAAGACATTTGTATTCAAATGGTTTTTCAGAGGACAGGATTTGAATAATTAGCAATGATGAGCACTTCGGATGATGCCGGCTATATGTCCAATACAATACAATAAACTAGTCTTCCACGGTTCACACTGGAAAGGAAGCCTTATCTGGTTCTGGGCCAATATCCAATGCTGCCCGTGGGCTAGCGGGACCTATCACTAGCGTAACAGGAAACGAGTGGTTCCTGAAGCAAACAGAAATGAGCGGAGGTGTTACTTTCCGGGATGGGGCAGTTGAGTGGAGCTTGCAGAAGGGAGCTCCACTGACCTGTCCCATTCCGGAAGCAAGCGTTTCTGCTCATTTCTGGGATTGCTTTAGGAAGCACTAGTTCCTGTTGCACTCTCAGTAGGTCCCACGGGTGTGACAGAACAAGTGGAAGTGCAGTGACAGTATTGGATACTGCCCCTGGTCTTTGCCATGATTCGCCTGCCATAAGGTGCTTCATCTTTATATATATAAAAGAAGGTGTCCTGACTGACTGACTGACTCATCAATGCCCAGCTCAAACCATTTAATCTAGGAACATGAAATTTTGAAGGGACATTGCTTTTATGACGTAGACCCCCACTAAGGAAGGATTTTGGGAAATTCCGGCCCTAAGGGAGTGAAAAAAGGGGGCAAAATCGCCCCACTCTCATATCTGCAGTTCTGCAAATAGGCCTCACCTCATAATTGCTGCAGGAGCCAACTTGCTGCAGGAGCCAATGGCAGCAGTTATGCAAATAGCCCATACGACACTTAGAATGTTCGTATGAATTCCTGCAGGGGCCAATAGGGCTGGGTATGCAAATCTCCCCTATGCCATTTAGAATGTTCTCTGAGGGGATGAAAAGGGAGGGAAACTTTTTACATGACTGACTGACTGTTGTGTGTGGGGCATTGTCGCATAGGCACCATCACGTTTAGACGGATCTACCCCAAACTTGGCATGCTCACTCTTCATCACCTGTAGACTCTCAGGATTAACCTGATTTTTCTTTACGGACAGATATTTTCTGTCACAAAAGATTTCTGCTGCCAGCACCAGCCTAAACGTTACACTTTCAGTCAGAGACACTGCATCTTTTCCATACATGTTTCTTTTAAAAACAATTATACCAAATCCTAAAATCCACGCGAGTGCAGCCAAGGGCAACAGCTAGTTGCATATATATAAAAAGAAACCCAACAACAGTTGTGCAAATTGATCCAGAAGTGGGCTTCAAGAAATGGTTGGCCATTTCCAGCTTACACCAGTTTGGGGGGAAATGAGTGCAGACCTCGGCCCACGTGCATGGAGCGAGCAATGCACATGAGACATACTTAAAAACTTCTAAAGAACACCTCTGAGAAAAACAGGCTCCCTTCAGGAAGCCTGTCATTGAATTGGAATCATTCTGTGGTTTCGAAGAAACATGTGTTCCGAGAAAACATTACACTAGTTTACAACTTGAATCCTCTTGCAGGTAATTGGTTTCATTCACTTTCCCAAAGAGCAAGTGCAGCTTCTTGCAGTTATAACAGCTGTTTCCTTTTCTTTCTTTCTTTCTTTCTTTCTTTTATATGTTAAAAAATCTGGCTTTGCTATTTCTAATGGCTCCTCCTCCTTCTCCTCCTCCTCCTCCTCCTGAGCCTGCTCTAGCAAGGAAAAAAACTGAAGGTCAGACAGCATGATATTTCCTATGACCCAAACTAAAGTTTGAGTTGGATTCTTAGGTTCCACTTGAATGAAAGTAAATTAATCAACATCCACTGCTGTAGCTGGAATGTTATGCACTTTTAAAGAGAGTGAACTGCCTGTTATCCTGTAACTTAGATACTAAAATCTATTTGTTTAGACATTATATCCAATATATCTCGGGAAACATCAGTGGTGAGAGTGGGTATGAATAGACAGGTATGAAATACCAGTAAAACATTTCACCGACATTCATTGCTACGCTAATTAGGGATGTACAAAACATGTCTGTTTCCAGCTTATGTCACTTCCTTACATCTTCATCCATAAGTCTTTTCCATCCTGTTTCTGTATAAATCTAAGATCCTTTAAGGCCACACAGAAATTCACATTTAAATACGTAAGGGCATGATCCTATGCATATCTAGACCAAAAAAACAAACAAAAAAAAAGTCAACATGGGGAACGCTGAGAGTTGTAGGACTATTTTCTGTCTAAACATGCTTAGGATTGTACCCTAAATGTATTTTCTCCCAAGATACTCCAGTCTAAGTATATTTTCTCTCAAAATACAAATTTTAAAATGCACTTTGATACATGTTTTGAGCCAAGCACTGGAACATTCGGGAAGGCTGTGTATATTTCTCCAAGGGGTGTCAATCAGATCCATTCATATCAGGATTCACTGGGCCTGAACTCTGCAAGCATCCCTACCAGCTTAGAGTCCCAGTACAACATTATGGAGAATTTGCTGGACTTATGTAACCTACTGCAGCATTGCTGAACACTCAAATCATGTTACAGATAATGCAATTCCTCCTACCATCCCTATGCTTTGTGTAGTTAATAAGAGTGATGATTCATGCCAACTTAGCTCACTGTGTATGTTTCAACATCCTTGGGAGGTCCAGGTTCTTCAGGTCAGAAACTTAACAGAGGTATTTCCACCACACACCCCTTCCCCCACTACCCACCAGAAATACCATTGGGACTGAAGCCACTGGGAGAATGCACAGTTGTAGTGTATTCAATTCAGCACTTTACAATATGTACAACGTGATCATCATCCCCTCTTTTTCCAATGTTCATGCTGTAAGTGCCGTTCCTTAAGTAGCCAAAACAGCACCATCCATGCACAAGAGGAAGGTTATTAACAGGCTTGGGGGGGGACCATGGTTTGCAAAATCTTTAGGGGGGGAACCCTAGGAGGTGGAGACCCCAAATGAGGACTGAGTGTAGTCAGTGGCAAAGGAATGCTCACTGACTGTTTGAAGGGGAGAATGGAAACCTTGTGTGGTGGGATGGAGTGCCTTGAATTTTGAACAGCACCACTCCACACAGGCCCTACTAGTATCAGCTTCTTTTTTTTACAGCCAAACTAATGATGTAAGAAAACGTGTGATCACGTTTCGCGTGTCTTGCATTTTGTTCGTTTTTTCAAGTTCAAGTTCTTTATTATTACGGTCATATGACCCAGCAAATAAACTTTGCATTTCAGATCACACCGAGATACCACAAATTACAAATAAAACAATTATTATCACTCATAATAAAACAAAATTGGGAGGAAACGTCTCTCATTTAGTCCCTACCATAAGAGCTCTCCTTCTCATAACAGCTAAAAAAAAAATATTGGTTACTGAGGAGGCGACAATTGGATTACGATCACATAAACAGAAGGAGACCAACCATTTGATCACGTTTTGCGTGTCTTGCGTTTTGTTGTTTTTTGTTGTTTTTTAAAAAGAAATAGCAAGAGAATCAGGACTGCAGTGCATGTGAAGGGCAAATCAACCCTGTTGCAGTCCTGATGGAAATCACTCACACACACACACACACACACACCGCCAAACTCCTATTCACCCTGTGAAGGAAGCTGCTGTTGACCATCCTGGGGTGAACAGCTGCTTGGCGGGCAGGTGGGATTTTCAGGTGCTGCAGCACTGCAGCATAGGACTGTTAAAACTCCTTTCCGCATGCCATAGTCCCAATTTTGATTGCCCCTCCCTGCACTACTTTTTTAATGTGATCACACATTTCTGTATCATCTAGTTTGGCCCAAAATGAGGTGACAAATTTGAGTCTGGATCGTACCACTTCAGACTGCTGACAGGACCTCACACAACTGAATGCCCACCACCTTTTGATATGGTTGCATGGCGTTTTAAGGGAGAAGCCTTTGGGGGCTTCAGCTTGGGCTCAGTTATAATGACTTGGATAGGCCTATTATATCGAGCCCCCTCAGCTGGAATAATCATAAATGGATGTCTTCCAAGAATAGAACTTTGAAGCTTAAAACGACAAGGTTCTCCTTAATTGCCATTGATGTTTATATATTTCATAGATCATAGAGTTGGAAGGAGCCTACAAGGCTATTGAGTCCAACCCCCTGCTCAATGCAGGAAACTAGAGGAGGGGTCTCCCATCCAAGCAATAACCAGGCTTGACCCTGCTTAGCTTTCCATGCTCAGACAAGCTGAGCCAGCTAATTTGGTAGGGTTAGATCCAAATATACAAGGCTTGCTAAACACTCTAACTAGCACAATCCCAATTTTTTTTTGCTAACAAGCAAAATGCTCTTATTAGTGGGAGTTATTTTGCCTCTGTGCTCCTCCTGCTCTTCATAGGATGCCCATAATCAGAAGTTTCAGAAGGTTACTTACAGGCACCCCCATAGGATTGCGCACTGAATTTATTATCATTGTATTTTTACTCCCTGGTGCTTGTGGGATTTTCTGCCTCAGATGCCAGAATAAACTGGGCAGTCTTGATTACTATGCACCTTCAATGTGGGGCGGGGTTCCATTTGCTATTCCACTCCAGGCAGCAAAATGTTGTGGGCCAACCCCGGGGATGAGGGACAAAATAAGATCGAGAAAAAGGAAATGATATTTCTTCTATTCAGCTCCTGATGTATCTGCCAAAACCTCAGTGATCTAAGGGCTTCAAAGTAGCAAACATATTTCCCCATTTTGTTGGGGTACAGTACATAATCTGCCCTGTGAGCTCCACAGCTCTGGGACCGAGTCCTCTAATCCTGTATTCTTGACATATGCAGACATCTTACTTTGCATGTGAGTGTGAATGAGGATATAATCCTCATTATTGTAATAATGTGTTACAAAAGGTGTACAAAATTATGCATGGCATGGAGAAAGTTGACTGGGAGACATGTTTCTCCCTCTTTCATAATGCTAGAAGGTGGGGTCATCCCATGAAGTTAAACTGTGGGAAAATCAGGACAGATAAAAGGATGTATTTCTTTACACAATGCATGGTTAAACTATGGAATTTGCTACCTAAGATGTCACGATGGCCACCAATTTGGATGGCTTTAAAAGGGGATTAGACAAATTCATGGAGGAGAAGGTTATCAATGGTCACTAGTCCTGATGGCTAGTTGTTGGGGAACACAAGCAGGAGGGTGCTATTGCAGCTGGTTGGCCACTGTGTGAACAGAGTGCTGCACTAGATGGACCCTTGGTCTGATCCAGCATGGCTCTTCTTATGTTCTTAAATCACCCGAAGAAGAGTAGCCATGGGAACACAACCACAGTGAATAAATAATGCCCCCAGCTCTTAGTGGCTCTTCTGAGTGTGAGGGTATATATTTTTAGCTGCCACATTCACACAAATTGCCACCTGAAACTTGTGCCCTGATACCTGTGTGTGCATTAGTTCCTCTGAAGTGGTCCAAATCAAAACCCACAAAGCCTTGAGACTGAGGCACCTCTTATTTTAATAGTCACCCACATAATACACCAGCTATTGAACTTCATAGTAAGAAAAAGAAAAATAACCAAATCCTTGTGCTTCAAGATACAGCTTTCTGTATTAAACCCACTGGAGAGAGGTTCTACCAATTGCTTTGATGGGGCATTTTCAATGGTTGGCCAGATCTGTTCAGTTTTTGGTATATATCATATTGTTCTTGCTGTCAACATTGTAGATCTTTCCCCTGACAGGAGGATACCAAATCCATCTGCTACTCCTTCCTGACAACTCTTGGCTTTCTTGACTGATGCTGAGGCCAACAGGGAGGGAACTTATTTTTCATGCCCAGATTGTTTTCTTGGCCTCCCTCCAGCTTTGCACATCTACAAATCCAGGCTGAGAGTGAGTGCTAACACCTAAGCTGCCTGCCTAATATTTTATCTCAGTTACCCTTGGAGGTAGGCACAAAAAGATTTATTTAGTTTTTCTTGACTTGGAGCAGGGGGTGGGCAACCCGAGGTCCTACATGCACATGGCTCTTGACCTAATTTCAAAAGTCCTTTCCATATGATCATTTAGACCTCTGTACAAGAATGATCTCTCCCTCTTCCAGCAGCCCACTGGATAGGGAGGGAGAGATGGAAATAGAGAGAAAAGGGAATAATGGGGGGATGGCCCCACCTACAGATGACATGCAGCCCCCAACCCATTATCCCCACAGGTATGCAGCCCTCAACAGACAATAGATTCTGCATCCATGACTTAAAGAAACACAACAGGATGGTTGCAGAACCTCTTCAGAAACAAACCCACTTCTTCACGCTCTCGGATACAATATGATTGCTCATTGTATAAGTGAAGATGGAAAAGTCTTCATTGATCATAGCCAATCTGCCCATGGTTTATAGTGCTACTTAGCACTTAGAAAACAGAGAATATATATTTCTCACTCATCACATGTATTCTTAGTTAGTATTAATAATCTTGTTTAATAAACATTCTGGGCAGTATCCAATGTGACATAAGTGCTAACATAAATTGCATTGCACTAGAAAAATCCAGTCGTGCCAGCTAATGTGGTTGGCATTGCGCCAGAGGTCCCTTACACAAGCACAACATAATTTACATTGCTGGATACTGCCCTTGGAGATATAGTAGACTGGAGAAGAGGGGAAGGTTATCTAATCTTCCAATGAGTTTCTTCTGAATTTGAAATGTAATATTGTCTTATCTAGCTGGGTTTTCTTGACCCAGAGGTGTGAAGTTAAGAGAGTCTAGTAAAGGAGTACATTGTCATGGTTTTCAGGCAACCAGTTCTACTATGATGCATCATGGAGTCAATAAGAGCAACGTGTCACTAAATGAGAGGGCTGGTCAAAACCCACCTTCACGTAACATAATTAGGTATGATCAAGAATTTCGTTTCCATGGTTCTCCCATCCCATCCCATCCCTAAATTCTTACCCCAACCAAGTATTTCCTTTGCGTGTGTATCTAACAGCATCTGTTTCAAGTGAAGGCATCCACTGGGAACTTAAGTGTCTGCTGCCCCCATGGAGTGGAAACCAAGAGGGAGAAGGACCAGCATTCATCATTGCAAGATGATGGAAAAGACATGTGGCTGTGTGGCCAGCACTGTGCAGATATTTGACTGCTGGCTGGCAGTCCACTGCAGGGTCTCCACTGAGCATTGCTGGCCAGTCAGCAGTCATGTACCTGTACAGTGCTCATCTAGCAGCCCCCGTGCCACCATGGCCACCATGCAATGCCTGTCATTTTCTCCTCTTCTCAGTCACCTCTCAGCAGTAGCTGCAGCCCCTTGCTTGCCAGCACATCACCTCACTGATGGCTGATAGTCTCAGGTTGTTGACATTCATAGTCAACTCAGGGCTATTTCCCTCTGGTTTCTTTTGCTCTGTGCGATACGACTAGCAGGATTAAATGTGGTGGTTGTTTTTTAAAACCTCAAAGCACTTTAACAGACCTCAGTCCTCTACAGCCCCACTGAAATGCAAGCGTTCTTGGCTCGCAGAATGGCACCTCAGTGAGTGGAAGAGAGATATTTTGGCCAAGAACCAACTTTAGTCTTACAAAAAGCATCAGGGGGTCTTGAATGACCATATGGAGTAGGCAAAACCTCAACTCTTTCAGCCGCCCCTGAAAGGCCAACACACATGGTGCAACTCAATAAAGCCTAATTTATGCGTCTTCGAAAGATAAAGGACAGAAGTTAACCCCACTGAGGAGTGATCCAGTGGTTACTAAAATTCCAAGAATGCCACACATAGCTTTAGCCACTAAGCCCACACGTCTAGCTGAGGGAAGTGCCCCATAACTTACCTTTCTGTGTGTCTCTTTGCTAGCTATTTTAATGTACTTGCATGGCAACATTTGCATTTAACTTGTTCTACGCTGATACCAGCTTACCAGTGGCATTTCCCATGGTTAGAGAAACACATCAGGATGAACGGTGTGGAACATCGACTCCACATAAGAACATAAGAACTAAGAAGAGATATGCTGGATCAGACCAAGGTTCATCTAGTCCAGTATTCTGTTCACACAGTGTCCAATCGGCTGCCTGTGGGAAACCCACAAGTAGGACACAAGTGCAACACCACCCTCTTGCCTGTGCCCCCCAGCAACTGGTGTACCTAGGCATACTGCCTCTGATACTGGAGGTAGCACATAGCCATAAGGACTAGTAGACACTGATAGCCTTATCCTCCATGAATTTGTTTAAGCCCCCCCCCCCTTTTAACTGGTGGCCATCTCTATATCATGTGGTAGCAAATTCCATAGTTTAACTATGCATTGTGTGAAGAATGCATTGTGCATTGTGTCCTGAAGGACCCCCCAATCAGCTTCATGGAATGACCCCATCTTCTGGTGTTATGAGAGAGTGAGAAAAATGTCTCCCTATCCACTTTCTCAGAGGTTAAGGTAACTCTTTGACTGCTAACTGTAGCAGTAACAATGGCTTGTTTCTTAGTTAGTAGAAGCCCCCACCCAGACACAAGAGAACCTAGATAACTATTGGAGGGCATTTCCCCCCATTTGTATGCACCAGAACACAGATACAAATAATTAGGTATTTATTCTTGGGGATAGGTTAAAAGGTGAGAACACTGGCACTTTTGATGGGAGTGGGGGAGTGACTCTTACTTACAGGTAACAGAACTGTATAAGTTCTATATAATATTTAGCTAGATTCCACCAACGACACCCAGATGCCTCCATCTTTAGGGATGTATGAATCTGTCAGTTTTTCTTTCTCTCACATTCAGTTATTTGTAATCTCAAATTCTTTCTGTCTTGTTTATGAAGAAGTTTGCAAATATTGGTAAATTCTTATCAAAAAATAAACCAAAGTTCTCGCCCATCTGCTCAGGTCAAATTCAATAAGAAAAGCTATTTGCAGCATGGAGAGGACCATGATGTAGCTGCCTGCCATGTAGCTGTTAAAGATGAAGAGCCTGCCAGAAAAAAAGAGGTGGCAACCCTAATTCAGCACCACAAACATTGGTGAATATGTGGAGATTCAAGCCCCGACATTCAAGAACAAAGCACTGGGCCTGGTTGAATGAATCTGTCAATTTGGTTTTTTCTCCTGCATTTGGATATATATATATATATATATATATATTTAGATCTCAAGTTCTTTTCATCCAGTTCATGAAGAAATTTGCAAATTTTTGTAAGTTCTTATTTTAAAAAATGAACTAAACATCATTCTGTTCTCATTCAAGAAGCGGATGTATAGAAGGCTGACTTTAGTGTTGTTTGGGGGTCTAGCACTCAACCAAGAGCTGATTCATCACTAAAAGGAGGTTATTACACCAGGTGCAAATTGCAGTAATGCTGCAGCTGGGTGTAGCCTATGGACAGGGTCAGCCCAAGACATTTTACTGCCTGAAGCTTATCGCGGGGACCGGAAGGTCCAAGCACATTACACCAGTTCTAGCCCGTTGGCACTGGCTGCCAATATGCTTCCGAGCCGAATTCAAGGTGCTGGTTCTAACCTATAAAGCCTTACACGGCTTAGGACCACAATACCTGACGGGACGTCTCTCCCAACTGCTATCTACCCAGACACTGCGCTCAACATCTGGGGCCTTCCTCCAACTGCCACCTCCAAGAGAGGCTCGGTTAGTGGCAACAAGAAGGATGGCCTTCTCAGTGGTAGCCCACCAATTATGGAATAAGCTCCCCATGGAGAGCCACCTGGTGCCAACCTTACTATCTTTTCGGCACCAGGTTAAGACTTCCCTCTATGCCAAGGCATTAGTTAAGGGCTCAAAATAGCACATGGGGGGGGGGATTGTCACCTGTAGGCTTAGTTTTATTAACTTTTGTATTGTCATTTTAAACAGCTTTTAAATTTGGTTTTTAATCTTTTTAACTATATTGTATGTTTTTATGGTTGTTGTTTTTATGTATAAATTGTGAACCGCTCCGAGAGCTTTGCCTGTGGGATGGTATAGAAATGAAATAAATGAAATGAAGTAAAGGACAAGAAGGCGCGCGCACACACACATATCACATCACATTCCAGGTACAGAAGCTGACTGGACTGGTGACAAGGCATTCTCCTCCACCTAAGAGCAGCAAAGTAGCTTAAGCGGTACAGGCTACATCACACCACCTTGCTCTGTCCTCCAATGTCCTGCCACCACCACCCAGGTTCTGCTGCCTGAGCCAGCTGCCTCACTCTGTCTAATGGTAGGGCTGGCCCTACCTGTGGAACCCATTTGCAACATCAGGTTCCCAGGAGGAGGAGGTGGCAGCAGCAACAAATTACCTTCTTGCAAATTTCCACCAAGTACAAGGCAACAATATATCATTCAGTTCTAGACCCTCCTCTAGTTTCCTCTAGTCGGGAGACCCGTCCTCTAGTTTCCTGCATTGAGCAGGGGGTTGGACTCGATAGCCTTGTAGGCTCCTTCCAACTCTATGATCTATGAAATCTATGAAATGACCAACATCTTTCAGGCTGCTGGGATCACATATGGTTTCCCAGACACTTTAGATTCTTCTGCAACAGCCGGGCCCACTATGGAGCTCCTAAAAGATTGCCCTCATCATTGTATATTTTTTAGTGGAAAGGCAAGATATAATTCATCTTAAATTCATCCTGCATCTTGGGGTATTTTCTTTCCCTGGGCTCCCATTTTGTTGTGTAATTTACACATAAGTAGACCTATAAGTAGGGATGTATCACAAACCTTTTGGGGGTCTTGGTTCTCTGCTGGCTCGGCTCTCTGCTGGTGGCGGCCCCCCGTGCTGCTCGATCTTCAGAGCGGCGCGGAGCATTCTCCGTGCCGCTCGAGCTGCCGGCGTCGGCCGAGATGGTCGGTCCGCTGTCACATCACTTCCAGTGCAGCCGGCACGCTGGACCCCCACGCTATGTTTTTGGCGGGGGGAACCAGGGCAACAGGGATTAAACACCCCTGTTGCCCTGGTTTCCCCCGCCAAAAACATAGCACGGGGTCCAGCGCGCCGGAGCAGGGTCCCGTCGTGTCACTTCCGCCACAGGACCAGCACGGGCGGAGAGCCGCGGAGAGCCGATCCGCCGCCCGGCCTCAGGTAGGCTCACGCGAGCCTCACGCAGGCGCAAGCTGGGCCGGGTTTGGTCCCACTCAACCCGCGCGAGCCAAAAGTAACATCCCTACCTACAAGCCAGTGCTTCTAGGACTTTGGCAAATGCAGGGTAGTAAAAAAAATCCCCAAATTTCAGCCACCTGCCTTTTACAGTTTTCTTTCTATAAACCAAACATGCCTGGGACATAAAATGTACCAAAAATCTGCATAACAATAGGCTATTTGGGGTGCTTTAGTGACCCCAGGCACTGGGGGAACAATAGGAGCCCTCCAGTGGTCATCTTAGTCTCTTTTGATAGCCAAGAACAATAGCAAACACCTCCTTCAAAAAGAAAAAAACATCCATTGGGGGAAAGCATTGTTATGATGATTTAAAGTTTTATAGGCCTCAGGCTTTTCCACTGCTAATTTAATCTCACTAGCTCTGAAAAGGCCTCTCTTTTCTTATGCAGATTTCCTGGATTTACATTCCTGCAGGAAATATTAAGTCTGAATTTACCTTAAGTAGCTGAAACCTGAAATCCATTCTTATTCTGATCCTAACAGCCTGGGGGGGACATTCAGTCAAACAAAAGCCTTTCATATGCATAGTTTGCCTTGCCTGAGGCACTTTTGTTTGGGGTGACTGGGACATCCCAGATACAACGCACGCTAGGATGCATATTTCTTCAGGATGAAGGTCAATTAACAATAAATAACCAAAAGAGCAGAGGACCATCTCCGAATGGGTTTTCAAGTAATTGTACAGATCTGAAAGTGTACCAAAATAATTGTACAGATCTGAAAGTGGAGCAGCTGTGCAGATGAGACAGACAGGGAGCAAACAAAAATAAAAGGGAAACAAGGTGGGCCTCTTTAACAGGACTCTTTCCCCCCCACTAGGTGGCTAGGTCCAAAAGGAGTCCAATGGGTCTATACTGTAGACCAGTGTTCTCCAATCTTGGGTCCCCAGATGTTTTTGGCCTACAACTCCCAGCATGCTGGGAGTTGTAGGCCAAAAACATCTGGGGACCCAAGATTGGAGAACACTGCTGTAGACTCTACACAATGTGAAAATGACATTAGTATAGTTTCCAAGGTACTAAAGTTGATGTCGCTGATCTGGCCAGTTTTTATAGCAGTTGGCCTGGGTTTGGGATTGGTTTGGTTCTTTGGTAAACTGATGCCTAAACCAGGCCACCACCTCAGTGCAAGTACCAGACTGAAAAAGCTCTAACCACACAACTGCTAAGTGCCCTGCGGACACCTACTTTGAGCTACAGTCACACCCAAACCAAAGCTTGTTTGCAGCCTCACCTCCATCATTGGTAGGTGTGACACCTGGGTGCTAAGCTACTGACCCAGTGAAAATGGCCCTCCGGTTTACAACTAAAGGCTTTAGTCATCCAGACTTGGAATCTGGGTATAAAACTGGGCCAATCTCACAAAGTCTGGAGTTATCATGAAAGAATGACATCTTCTTGGGTTCCTGCTTACCTATTCCACATGGTGCTAAGTTGTTCACATGCAGCAAATTGCAGAGAGCTTTCAACAGTGGGTAGATCATCCCAGGCAGTCACCATTTGGTAAACACGTTGCCTTGCCTGCAGCTGCTGAGATATCACGTTTCAGAATCACCTGCTCTGGCTGAGCATACAGGAACTGGCTTGTCAGACAAAAAGGCCAGTAATTACTCCTTACTCATCTACACCTTTCCTGTCTGCCTCCTAATTGAGGGTTAATGGCCTTTGTCTCACTATTTTCAACATAGATCTCTGGGCAATTAGTGCAACATCTGGCTGAGTAATATTAGCTATAGCCCCTTTCCCTCTATGAGTACTGCTAAATTCAATGCACTTTCAGCAAAGTAATTTAACATAGGACCTGCCCGTCCATTCCTCTAGAGGCATGATATTGGGCCCTGATCCATAGAGAGCTGTACGCAGCAGAGTGCTCTGCCTACTGAGAATTTCCCATCTGTGGTTCAAAACAGAGGCAAGTGGACATCCCACATTCACACGGTGTAGTGTGGGCACTGTATATGGATTCACATCATCAATTCAATCTGCATACAGATTCTAGATCCAGCAGTCAAGCTTCTGGACATCAATCCCCCTTGCTGGATTGGGAACAGCGGGCAGTATCCAATGCTATTCTGCAAACTCAAATAGTGCTAGTGGCGCTCTGGTGAATCTTTCTGTTGTGCACGCGGTAGCTCATTCCGCTTGCACAACCCTTTGTGCAAGCAGTTGTACAATGGGTTGCATAAACAGAATACACAACCAGTTGCACAAGAGTTATGTGCAACCAGTTGCACAATGGATTTTGCAAGCATAATGCACAACCGTTTGCACAACTGCACTTGTGCAAACATAACTTTAGTTGGATTCTCCTCTTGCACATCATTCATGGTGCAATGTTGTTTGCACTAATGGAATGACACAGTTGGATAGTGCCCAATGTCTCTGTTAGAGATCTATATGCTACATGAGTTCTAGAAGAACATCTAGTTCTAAAAGAACATCTGTCCCTCAGGACGAGACATATATAGATATAATATATAAGAAGACCAATGTTGGAGCATCATAAGCATATAACTTAGGAACAAGTAACACATTACTTTAAAGACATAGCTAACATATATATCTTTATTATTATTTTACTGATGGGGGGCTCCAATTTTTACTGAGAGACATCCTCCCAACAAATGGGAAGGGAAGGTTTAATCTTTCCCTCCTCAGCTGAGTTTTTATTGATAATTTCCCCGCTCCCATAGCTATGGAGCTTAGGGGGGGGGGATTCCTATTGGTGCCAAGATAGCTGCACAGAGGGGGCCATTATCAGTCAAATCACAGCTGGAAAGGGAAGGATTTATCCTGCTTTTTATTGGGTTTTTTTAAAAAAATACTTATTCTGTTTTAATGTGGTCTTGAAAACCATCCAGGGAACATATTACCAGGTGGCATACAAATGTTGTAAATAAATACATTAACCTTATCACTCAGTGCAGGCCCACTGGGGCCTTCATGCCTGACACAGGCCCAATTCCCATACTGTAACCCATCAGGTGTCTAGTGCTATGCTGAACATCTAACAATCAGAAGGCAGCCTCACATTGTCTTGGCTTTCATGCATGATTTTTGTCATCTTTCTCAGTCATCACTGGCTCAAACAGACAGCTGTCTTGGCTCAGGAATGAGAGTCCTCTGAGACTGAAGTTTCCAGTGGCGGCGAGTCTGAGGAGGGGTCAGAACAAGTTCCTGGAACTTCACAGATGGGTTCCTCCATCTTGGATCCTGCACCCTGTCCACTTAACCCTCAGGAGGCACCACTGTCCTGACTCCAGGAAGCACACCTTGGACACCTCCGGTGAGCAGGAAAGCCCTGAGGAGCATTATCCAACCAGCTCCTCACTCCCCAGACCCTCACCACTCAGATGAAGCTAGTGACTGTGGTAAAGGACATGGGCCCTTTAAAAACTCAGAGGCAGTACTTGAAGAGGAGGAGCTCCCAGAAGGACTCTCCTGGTCTGGCTATAAAACCCTGTCAATTGTTCTAAGCCAGTGCTGGGGTAGCTCATCTTACCTAGCTGTAGGGTTGCTTTCCATGGTCCTGAATCTGAGCCCCCAGTCCCTTAGTCAGCACCTACAGTCCTGTCTGGGGTTCTGAATCTGCTTTACTCCAGAACTACTTCAGCCACTGCCTGATCCCCTGTCTCCTTGCTGGAGCTATTGCCTAGTAGGATGCTGGACTCCACAATGGAACAGAACAACAGCCCACAGAGTATATTCTGCCCATTGAGCAGGAAGTTGGAAGCCACAAAGCCACAGCAACCCCTAACCTGGCCCATCTGGGAGTCCTCTGAGTCATCTAACCAATTGGACAGTAAATGGCCACGGGCATCCCATCCTGCTTCTCCCTGTCAGATGACAGGTACATGGGAAGTGGGTCTCAGATATTCCACACTACTCAGATTCCTGCCTTTCCTGCATATGTATAGCCTGCCTATTTGCTGACCGGAGCCCTCAAGAGAACTCACAACATACGCTTTTAGTAACTCTTGGGCTGACTATCCCTGAACATCATGACTCTTAGAAAACACAATTATGAAAAGTTGGCATGGTAATACTCCATCACGCAAATATCAAGTGTCCACATTACTTGGAACCATTGTATATGAAGCTGTGTGGAGCCTCATGACAAGAGGCCTCACCCCTTTACAGCTGTGTCCCTAGCTATCCCTTGTAAAATGAAGGCTGAGAATCCACTACGTTTGCAGACAACAGATGACATCAGAAGTAATAAATGGCCCCTCAGAGCAGAGAGAACTGCATGCGGCCCCCTGTTCCTTCCTTATTGTAACATGGCCTCTCAACACCTCTGGAGTTTTTCTGCAAAATCACTAGAGCAGGGATAGGGAAACTGGTGCCCTCCAGATGCTTTGGACTTCAACTCCTAGCAGCTCCAGCCAGCATGGCCAATGGTCAGGGATTATTGGAGTTGTAGTCCAAAATATCTGAGAGTACCAGATTCTCTATCCCTGATCTAGAGAGAACTTGAGAGACCCAGGACTTGATGCTCAGGTAAAAACTTTGCAGAGAGTGAGTTAGTTGTGAATCTCATATTTGGTTTTCATGGATGCAATATTGCCAGTTAATCTCTCTCTCTCCCTCTCTCCTCTCTCTCTCCCCTCTCCCTCTCTCCCTCCCCCCCCCCAGTTAAGTGTTGAGGGATCTTCAAACTACGTGGCCCTACCCTGAACATAGGTTGCTTTGCTCAAAGACCAGTTCTGTCCTTATGGCTCCATGCAGTTCTGGTTCTGAGAACTGCAAAAATTCTGCTACTTCAATTTAATGACAGGAACAGGATAGGTTATAGATCTAAAATATCACAATGATTATTTATCAAAGAATAGCTGGACTACTTGATTTGATTTTTTAAAAATTAAAAATGCTATTATTGTAATTTTCAGTCTCAATAAAAGAGTAAAATAAAAGACCGGTGTCTTGGGGGTGTTAAATAAAACAGTTACATTTATGGTTTTGATGAGTTGTTGTCCAATCCTTTGGAACACCTTCCTTCCCAATTTTGGGGACAATGTGTTCATTGCTTGTTTAATAAATATCATGTGCCCCCCTGTTATAAGCATCAAAACTACAGTCCATTAATCTTGAGCAAAATTTTACTTCCTGATCAGAACTTTAACCTGAGAGGGGAGGAGGGGGTAGCTAGTGAGAGTTTCTTTTTTCCACATTCGGGGGAATGGCATGCCCCTGTGGGAGACAGTAAATTGAAATTAAGGCTGTTTCAGTTGGCCTACAGGATATGCCTGCAAATGTAGACATATTGAAATGGTGAAAAAGTCTGTTTGTGCCCATTCATATAAAGCGAATGGGTTGTAATGTTCTCCAGCCCTTGGGAATGGTGGCTAGATTGAGGAAAGAAGCCAGGAAGAATGGGATGGATTTGACATAAGTATATTTAAGTGCACTGATGGCTTTCTCTCCTCCCTGCAGTTTAATGGTATATTCCGCTGGGGTCTACAAGGAAGAAGCAGAGTGAATCCCTACAGCTTTCTTTTTTAAGCATAACAAATCTTAAAACAGGTGTGAGCGCACAAAGATCATCTTACTGCTTAGTTCCACACACACACACACACCCTGGTCCTTTGTAACCGCCTGTATTATTATCATTCCACTGAATAACTGTGGGGCAGAAGAGGAAGAGAACGGAAGGGGAAACTGTGGGTTGTGCATGTGGGGGGAACCGCTAACAACAGCATATGAGAAATGTTAATTAAGTATGCCGGTCATGCTGTATGAAATATACTGCACTGTGATTGCCAAGAAAGCCGATTAGCCAAAGTAATGGGAGCACAAATATAATGTTTTCTCAACACTTGGAAAGGCCTTATTGACAATGAATTTAAGTTTGGCATGAATCTCAATGGAAGGCCAACAGGAGACTCATCATTGCTCAGGAGGGAAGCATTGCTGTGTTTTTAACTCTCTCTCTTTCTCTCTCTCTCTCTCTCTCTCTGTTTTAATTTATTTGTTTTTATGCTGCTTTAATTGGGATTTTGTTTTCAGTCTGAATTTTATTGTTAGCCATCTTGAGTGCCTTTTTTTGGCAGAAAGGCAGATATAAATTAAATAAATTATAAATAAATTGGTTGTATGATTAGGGAAAGGCATTTCATAATCGTCAGCAAAGGCAGAGAAGCACATCTTTATCTGTCATGGGAAATCTTGTCTGTGAAGTGGTGATACTTTGGCCCAATGCACAGACGCATGCTGTGACTAAAGATGGCTGGTTATGGTGGACCGCTTTCTTTCTTTCTTTTGAAGTGACTTTCAGTGCATTGTTGTACATGCCTACTCAGAAGTAAGTCGCATTGAGTTCAATATGACTTACTCCCAGGTAAATAACTACAGGCTGCAATCCTACACACCAACTTACCTGGGGTTAAGCACCATTCAACTCAAGGCAACTTACTTCAAAGTAGACATGTAAAGGATTGTGCTATAAGCAATATCAAGTACCTAATATATTATGGAACATCATTTCAAATATATTCATGTGGCACCTAGTCTCTTAATTATCCATCAGGCAAGAAGTAAATAAATAAGTTAAGGCAGTTGTATTCTTACATGGCTTTGGCAATTGATATTTGATCTGTTTTGTGATGCCTTCTGGCTGCTCATATTGAATGTCTGTCTTTCTTTTTGTGTGAGTTTGGGATGGTCATTTCATTGTCAAATTTATTTATTTTTAAATCACCCTGAAAACCGTAGATGGGAAAGACAGGAGAATATATGTTATGAATAAAATAAAGTTAAATAAGTTAAGTGTGAAACTGTCTGAAGCATCTAGCAACCCCGAGACTGGAGTGGGGGGGGGGGGTTCAGCTTTCAGAATTAGCCAAATCAGAGAAGACAATTTGTTTGATAAATGTTTTTGGTATTATATCATCAAGTTTCCTAAGAATGGCTTTTAATGTGTTTTCATTATATTTTACTGTATTGCTGCTTATGAAAAGTGTGTGGGGGGGGGATGCTCTATGAAAACAACTTATTAAATGTTAAGGGTGCAACACTATGCATGTTTAGACAGAAAAAACCGGGGGTGGGAAGGGGGAATGGAGTGGCTGGGGACCTGAACAAAAGCATTTCACACTGCAATACTTTGTGGCAGCAGGTCCCTCTTGTGTCTCTCTAAAATCAGAGCCTTTCATCTAGTGCTGTGCCAAAATCTGCCCTTCAATTTCCAGAATGTGTTTTCCCTATGAAAGAGGCTTCCGTTTTTCCACCTCATTCTCAGGGCGCCTTAGGATTTCTTTAGGTGGTGTTTTTAAGCCTACCTTATCCTTGTGAGGTGGCCGAGGCTGACTGTGCTTCCTGATCTGAAAAAGCCCCATGGGAGGACTTACCTCCTGACCCTGGGTTATAACTGAAGTGTGGGAAACTGGGAAGGCAGCAGACCACTGGAGAGAGGATTGTACAGTGAAAGACAGGACACACCCCTCACACATACCCCCTGTCCACCTTGTAACTAAGGGATGCACAAGAACCTCACATCCCACTCACAGGAATTTCACCAAAATTTGTTCTTCTTTGGGGGGGGGGATCAGAAGCAATTTCCCCCATCAAATTGGATGATAATTGTATTATTTTTTTTAAGGGGGGGGAAGTGGCAATTATTTTCAGCACAGCATTACTTTTATCCATTTCAGGCGGAAGAGACAAAAGCTGAGTACATTTGTATATAAAAATATGACAGAACAGAAGAAGGCATGGCTCATGTGTAATCTTCCTATCTTAGGAAAGAAGGTTTTGATGTGCATTCTAGGGAAGTGATAACAGGGGGGGATGCGGGGTTCTTGCTCCCCCCCACACACACACACACATTCATTAAAATTGTGCCTGGCATTCTCAAGCTGTTCATGTGGTTCTTATTCAGCTTTGTTTGCATAGTAACATTGTATGCCTTCTTTGAGTCAACATCTAGTCTTTCTATGAATATGGAAAGGTGATTGCATGAAAATATACAACTCAGCTCAGATTCTCTATAAGGTTTGTGTGTTGTGGGTGAGATGAGAATTCCATTGAAGCATGGCACATGATATTCATCAGGCAGATTAATTAACTAGACCAGAAGCAATTAACTGAACAACCTTTGGAAACAAACAATAAATGTCATATTATTGTTGCAAGTGATTATGAGGGAGAGGTTTAATTCAAAGGTCTAGAGCTGGATACTCATTCAGGGATTTGAGATCAAGTTGCAAATTTTACTGCTTGTCCCACATCTCATCTCTCCTTTGATTTCCATTGATTTTTTTCTGAATGCATTTTCCTCCAGCCAAGAATGATATATTATATGTATGTTTTCAAGCTAAAATATAATGGTCTCATCAGGAGTTTTTTATTTCACCTGCAAAAGAGAGGGAGAGAGACAGAGAGGGAAGAAAGGATGGGAATCAAAGGCAAGTATTTGGAGGAAGCATAATCTTCTGTGTATAATTACATCGATCTGTCTCTCCGTCAAGGGCAGATGCTTGAACTATTTCATTGTTTTATTACTTTCTTGAACTCAACGAATAAAAAATCACTTGCTTACAAGGTTACAATTTCCATTTTATTTTCTCGTTGTCTCCTCTTTTTGTTTCTCTTTTTGTTGCATCAGCAAGAAAAGTGCAGCCGAATTTCCTTGAGTGAATTTCCTTGACTTCGGTAAAAGTTAGCACCATTCTTATGGTCATGCAGGATTTCATGGTAAGCTGAAGACCTTTATGGACTGCAAACTCCACAGACAAATTAATCCAGAGACCACCGTGAATCTCTCCTGTGATTGCCAGGAGCCAGACTTGAGAGTTCCAGAAGGAGACATCTTAATGAAACTATGCTAATCATCTATCAATTGCAATGCTACCTTACCTGAGCAATGCTTCATTAATGAGCTGTTCTTTTGGCCGCTATTTACACTGATAAAAAGCAGGCTGCCTATACAGAATTCGCTGCTGTTGATACAAATGGTAACATTAACTTTGAGCCAAATGCTTTTAAAGGGGGCATTGGGGAAGCTCTCCTGGTTTCAGTTCTTTGACTTCTTTCAACAACTGTTTCTACTGCATGTCATAATTCCTTCTTGTTCATCCTCCCCCCACCCTCCCCCAAAACCTGGCACATGGACAATTGGTAATTCAAAAATATCTATATTGTCCCTGCATCCTATAATGGTATTACAATGACAATTTTATGACTCTCATAAACTTTTTGCAACTTCCCTGCAGCACACTGTAATTTCACCAACAGTTGTAAAAAATATAATAATAATAAAGCCTCTTAAGGGTTCAATCCTATGCATGTTTAGATAGGAAAAAAGTCCTACAATTCCCAGCACTCCCCAGCAAGCCATGCTGGCTGGGGAATGCTGGGAGTTGTAGGACTTTTTTCTGTCTAAACATGCATAGGTTTCCACCCTAAATGATATTTCTACTGAATTGAGATGAATGGGTTTCAGTATGAATGCATTTTTCATTGTGTAATAGGGGAACATTTTCCCATCTCTTTTGCCAAGAACAAAGAAAAAGCAGAGCCATTCAACTATTTGTCAACTCCCATTAGAAACATTTAATAGTAATAAAATTTACAGACTTGGTTTCCAAAAGATGCTGCCAGAGAAGTACACGATTGCTAAATCAGTCCTTAAATACAGCTTTTGCCTTATATGTGTCTGAACATCATTTGACACAGAAGAAGCAGAGATCTTCTGAGTCAGCAAATGGGAAAACTTTCCTTTCATTCCTGAGGCTTAGTAAATAAAAATGAAAATTCATTACCAGCACAGTAGTAACAATCTATAAAATGCTCCACATAAATTTCATAACAAAGGTAAACAGTGTATGTTACAACTTAGAAGAACATATGGAATTTATTCTGCTAACTTCAGCTAGAAGCAGTAAATTAGACTGTATTTCTTTGACCTCAAATAAGTCAAGGTTGGGTTTTGTTTTTAACATATAATGGTATTTTATTTTTATTTTTAAAAGACTTAAGGTGCAATCCTATGCATATTTAGGCAGAAAAAAGTCCAACAACTCCCACATTCCCCAGCCAGCATGTAATACATATAGCTAATCAAGTCAATTGTGATTTCATACAAGTAATTATCACTATTATGTTAGTAACATGATGCTACTAAAGAAACCAGTGCTTTCAGTTAAGGATTCCATTCACTTAGGACACAAAGTTGTTGGACTCCTTTCTGTCAAAACATGCATAGGATTGCCCCCTTATTGAAATGTTTCTGATGGTGATCATAAAGATCTGCTAACATAACAATTCTATGCATGTCTACTCAGAAGACGTACTCCCAAGTAAGTGTGTATAGGATTGTATCCTAAGTGAATGGAATCCTTAACTGAAAGTACTGCTTTCATTAGTAGCATCAAGTTACTAACATAATAGTGATAATTACTTGTATGAGATTGCAAGCGGCTTGATTAGCTATATGCATTACTGATAATAAAACACAGGGAGTGAAGAAGGATGATACAATTGAAATTGGCCAGAGTCCACAGAATTGTGATAAGGGAAGAAAGAAAAAGAAAGAAAGAAAGAAAACAAAGCACAAGAGGATTTACCATCAAGGGAAGAGTAAGTTTGTTTGTTTGTTTGTTTGATTGATTCATTGATTTATACCCTGCCTTTCTATCAAAAAATGTCAGTTAAAGGTGGCTATTCTATTTTTGACATTCAAAGCACTGAAATATACTGCTGAAAAATGGAAAGTAAGATAGAAGATGAATGTCTTGATTTTTATTACAGCTGGATGATGATGTTTCAAAAAATATTGACTGAACTGGGCCCTTGTTAAAGGAGAGAATGTAAGAGGAATTACTGTTATTGCTTACATCTCCTGCTCATCTAAATGTTAGGAATTCTTTTCTTTTTTTCACATTCTGAATTATTATTATTATTATTATTATTATTATTATTATTATTTAAAACTTTTGTGTCCTGCCTCTCCTGTGCTCAGCACACCTTGCAATAATTAGGATCAGAAACCATAATCATGATCTTATAAAAGTAATATAAAAACCCACACGCGTACGCGTAGCAGCACCTTCTAATGTAAAGCTCCTGTAAATCTCCTTCGAAATGCTTTGCTGAAGGCTAGCGATGGGTTTGCTGCGATACAAAATCAGCTTGCTTTATTCTAAACTGTGTTGGAACACTTCGTGGGAGAGCTTCAGGTCTTCAAGAAAGCCCTGAAAGATCAAGGCCATGGGGCATCTTTTCCAGCGCTCCCTGCCAGCCCCCCTCTTGCCCAAGCAAATATACCCTTGTGAAACAGAGGAAGGTTGGATACTGGCCTGAAATTAGCCAGGTTATCAGAGCTCAAAGATAGCTTTTTAAAGATAGGGCTGATCACAACCTCTGACAAAGATGGTGGGTTCCTCCTCTTTCCCTTGGAAGAAGCACTGACAATCGTAGTCAGCATATTCCAGTGGTCAGCCCAGGCTGTATTAACCAACTGTGAGGGACTCCAGAGGTCTTCACAACAAAGTCTCTAGTATGTGGCGTAGTGGTGAGAGTGCTGGACTGGGACTCGGGAGATCCAGGTTCAAGTCCCCACACGGCCATGAAACTCACTGGCTGACTTTGGGCCAGTCACTGACTCTCAGCCTAACCTACCTCACAGGGTTGTTGTGAGGATAAAATGGAGAGGAGGAGGAGGAGGAGGATTATGTAAGCCGCCTTGGGTTCCTTGCAGGAAAAAAGGCGGGGTATAAATATGATAAATAAATAAATAAATAAATCTATCTATTCATATCCTCTGAGGCCACTAGCCTGCAGTTATCCAAGCAGTAGCAACAAGCAGCCACCTCTGACATCTGCTGCGCTTCAGACACAATGCTTTTCAGAGCCAACAAGATCTGAGCAATTGGATCAGCACAGAATTGAGGAAAAACTGTGCCGTTGGGCCAAAGGTGGGGAACCGGTGGGCCTAGGGATGTCAGAGAAATCCAGAACGGATTCAAAATGGGTTCCAATTTCTATGAATCTGATCCACAGATTCTGCAGCTTCTCTGTGGACTTGTAGACCATTTTGGTTGTGTGTGTTTTTACTTTCCATAATTTTACACAAATTTAGTCATAGAAAAATATGGGGGGGAAATCAAAGAATCAAAAAATGTGCATTTCCCCCATACCCTAAAGCAGTGTGCTCCAACCTTGGGTCCCCAGATGTTTTTGGCCTACAACTCCCAGCATGCCCCAGCCGCATGCTGGGAGTTGTAGGCCAAAAACATCTGGGGACCCAAGGCTGGAGAACACTGCCCTAAAGCATGAAAATGTGCATTTTTGGAAGTGCAAATTTGTGCAAATGTGTATGAATGCATTCGCGAAAAATCTCTGTCAATGAGCAGATGATGGAATGAAAGGTGCCTGAGAATACATGAAACACAGATGGAACAGATTTAACTAATTCTGCACATCCCTACCTGTGACACACACACCCCAGATGTTGGCTTGGGCTGATTCCCATCAGCCCAAGCAACATGGCCAATGATCATAGATGATGGGAGTTGGCATCCAACAGCATTTGGAGGACCACAGGTTCACCACTCCTATCCTAGGCACTTCCTCATTCTATACTTAATGGATTAGTTCTGGAGCACAACAGTTCCCTCCCCACCACCCTAAATCTTATTTATTTGTGCATTTAAATTACTTAAACTCTTTATATCCTGCCTTTCTGCCTGACAAAACACTGCCAAGGACCAACATTAGGCCAGCAAAGACCAACAGTAAGAGAAAAATTAACACACAAGAAATGTAAGTTTGTTTTTTAATGCACTAGGTCTTCATAGAGTCTAGGGATTTGATAGCATAAACCATGGGTGAGAACCTCCAGCCCTGCTAGGCATCCTATCTGGCCATCTGGCCTCTTCCCAAGGCCAGCCCACTGTCCTTGGTTCCACCCCCTCCTTGTCCCTATTTCCCTGATTCTCAACTGTTTCCTGCAGGTCAGCAGGAGGAGAGATCTCAAGGGTCACATGGAGAGATAGAGAGAAGGGGGAGAGAGAGAGAAGGATGAGAAAGAAAGGAGTATAGAGAGTGTAAGAGAGAGAGAGAAGGGGAAGAGAGAATGGGGGGGAGGGGGGAATAAAGAAGGTTGCTTAAGCCTCACCTACTTTGGTTATGACCACACCCACTTTGGCCAAACCTGGCACTGCTTTGCTAAAGAATGTCACTTTAGCCTCATCCACTTTGGCTTTGCCAAACCTGCCACTGGCCTGTGGCTTTCAGAATGTTATGAATGGGTGAATGCAGTCATTAGGTTGAAAATGGTTCCCCATCCCTAAAAATGGTCCACTACACAGTCCTTAGATATCTTCTTCCGATGATGATGATGATGATGATGATGATGATGATGATGATGAGGCTGCTTGGGCTGTTGTTCTTTAAAGGTTCCATCCCTGGCAGCCATGGGAAGGAGTCACTCTCATAATTTCCGAATGGCAAGTGACAACCATTTTGCTGCTTTTGTGTCCTCTTGGAAGCCACTTACAAGTTACCGAACTGAAGTATGACTTTTTGTATTGCAATCAGTGCTACGGATCACTTGAGATTGATGCAGTGGCTAAGGAGAGGAAATTACACTTGGAAAAAAGTCTGTTCTGTTTGGATGGAAGACCCCCAAAAAATTAAGAAAGAAAGAAGGCAAATTTCACATTTGGAATGAATGTGCTTTAACTAATGGATCCCAATATATAAATATCAGTAACTCACATTAACTCTTAAGCATGACAGTTTCCTCATTTTACACCAGTGTCCAATTAATTCTGAACAATAAAATATCATCCTTTGCTGTGCTGATGTCCCCATATGATACTTACCTCCATGTGTTTCAGAGAGGCTTGGTGGGTTGACAGGAGGCAAGCTGTGAACACAAGTAGACTTTAAGACTGAATTCTTTTACATGATATATTGAAGAGAAGATCATCCATCACAGTTATAAGCCATAAAGCTGACAAGAAAGGGAAAAAAAGAAAATATGACTCTGGGTTGGGGTGGGGGGAGACCAGAGAGAGAACCATAAAATGAAAATTTCATGATGAATTAGTTTGTATTTTCTGTTTTCATTTCTGACACATGGAAGGAAATGCTTCATGTTTTCTTAAGGAAGTGCAAATTTCTCCACTTCATCCATTTCAAATCCTCACCCTTAGGCTTTTTGTACTGAAGCATAAAAAGCTAGGATACCTTAAATAGTCATAATGAATCCCTGTGGAGTTTGGCCTCATCAACCCACTAACAGTTCAGCAGAGCTCAAAAGGAAAACCATTTTATAGCAATTTGGCATCATCCATTTACAGAAAGTGGTGCATATGGAGCATCAATTTATTCTCATGGTTTCTTTACCATATTTGATGAAATATAAGATGCAACTGGAACAAGCACCTAAGGAAAAAGGGCCATAAACTTTGAAATGGTGCTGTAAAACACACACACACACAGAGAGAGTGTGTTAACATGAAATGAGTTACAGACTTGAAAGAATTTGCAATAGTTTGCTCGTATAGCGGTAACACAATAGGACTGTGATTTGCAGATGTTTGTTGGCCTATCTGGTTTTTTAATACATTGTTCCTCTCTCTGTGAAAGGTGCAAGTTGCCAATCTGGAGGAGGAGGAGGAGGAGGAGGAGGAGGAGGAGGAGGAGGAGGAGGAGGAGGAGGAGGAGGAGGCGGCTAACACAAAGACAATTCTGGGGGTGAGGGAGAAAAACCAATACAGGAGCGAGGGAAGCAAAGAGAGTGGGTTTGGAAGAGAGCCATTTATATTTGATAGCACGAAGTGAGTTTATGGGGAAATGGCAACATGACCCATTGGTAAACAGAACATTTACTATAAACTGTGGAAATGATACATTTTAATACAGTGTTCTCTTAATCTACCAGATCAATCAGAGCAAAGAAATCCATCCGGTTCATATTTTAATGTGTATGTACCAAATTTCACACTTTCAAACCAAAACATGAACCAAAATTCAGCTCTCCTTCAAAATTCACACTTCTCTGAATTTTGCAATGTTCTCCATCAAAACATGCATACAAAAGGTGTATATTAGGGGAAAGTGCGCACAGAAATGTTTATACTGTATTAGTGAAAACAATGTTCAAAAATGTATTGTATTAGGAATTGTATACAAAAATGCATGTACTGGGAGAAAAGCACACAAAAATCATACACTTTTTCATGCAAATTGAAAAGAATATATTAAAATCTTGACATTTGGGATGAACCAAACCTAAGATTGGAAAAATGAGAAACTGAGAGAACTGAAATCGACAGATTTGTCCATCAGGTACTCAAAATCATTTCCTGGGCTCAGAATTCTTCATTCTATGTGTTTTGTACCAGTCTGCAGCTGGCAGATCTAGGGGATCAAGGAAAAGACAAAGTAGTGCCCACAAGCCTGAAGTCTGCCCATCGCTGCTTTAGATAACATCTGCCCACCCACTCCAGTATCCCCTCCTTTACCACTGCCACCTTTCAGAGCAGCAGAGCTGCCCCACAGAGACTGAAAATATTTGGCAGCTAACCAATAAGCCTGAGACCCTATTTTGTGGGGCGGGGGTTGTCTCATTCTCCATGGCCAATGCAGTGAACCTGGTGAAGCAGCAACACCAGGGAGAGGACAATATACATCACAGTCCCCCCAGTGACTCCAGTGACCATTGCCTCCGAGAGTGGAGTTCTAAGAACTGAGAGCCATTCATACCATCTGCTCTGAGCAGCAGCAGTAGTGGTGGTAGAGGCAGCAGCAGCTCTGGGTGGACTGGGGAGAGGATTCTGAAGATCATCTGCTCCTCCCAGTGCCCCCTTTTACTACCACCATGAGCACCTTCTTTCAGGAGAGCAGAGCTGGAAGCCACACAGTACCATGGTTTGATGGAAAGTGACAGCACTTGGGGCGGTATCTAACAGGGCCATTGCGCAAGCAGCCCCCTCCCGCTGATTCCATTGTGTAAGCGGGACCGGCCGCTTGTGCAACCGAGATTTAACACTTCCTATAGGAAGCCCTGAAACAAGCAAAAATGCTCATTTCTAGATTGGGAAAGGTCAACGGAGCTCCCTTATGCGAGCACCACTGATCTGCCCCGTTCCAGAAGGAAGCATTTCTGCTCATTTCCGGTTGCTCCGGGAAGCACTAAATCTCCAATGGTCAAGCAGTGGGTCTCATTTGCGGAACAGAATCCGTGGGGGTGAAGCATAATCAACAACAGGGGCACAGCGCCCCATTGGTTTCTGTTCCTAATTCGTTCCTGTGCGGGCAATATCATCTGCCTATAAACTTGATTTTATTATCACTAACCACTTTGGGAAACATCATGGCTGAAAAGCAGCTGACACAGATGGTTAAATAAATAAAGGTGAGGGCATGACAGTGACCCATCTTCACCTTAGTCTATGATTTTTTAGTGGGTTGAGCGCATGTAAAAAAATAACCCACTCTCCCCTCCTCATTCTCGACACACACAAGGTTCGGGTGAATATGCCTTCACCCAGTATTGCTACTTGATTATCGGGTGGCCCGTACAGAGAACAACCTCTGGCTTAGAGAGTGAGACTTCAAGATCAATAACCCTATATTGTGTCTATTACATATTCCTGCGGATACTGACTCAAGCATATGTGTGTTCTTATTCAACAGAGACCTATTATTTTTCCTTGTACAGTTCAATCTTAAGGTCACCTCCATTATGAAATGAGTCCAGCACATCATTTCTTTGCACTAAACTTGCCAAAACTCTACAATTGATCTGCTTCCTACGCACGCGCGCACACACACACACACACACACACACACAGAGAGAGAGAGAGATGAACACACCCTTAATAGATCCAAACAAACCACCAAGAATTTTTATTTTCTATATTCCCAATTGGAAAGTTGAAGAAGCTGCCATATTAAATGGTAGAACAACACCTACACAACAAACCTGGTGGAACATCAAACCTCTGCATATTTTAAAATTATAACTCCAGATGCTTTTATCCCCGGTTCTTTTCAATGACCTTTCACTTGAAAGTCAATTTGTCAGTCTACTTCCCAGTGTCTGAAGAAATAATCAAAACCACAATACTAAATTGTTCCCAAAAATGGTGTTCCTGACACAACTGCAATGTTTCCTGATCATGGGAGCATACCTCCCACTCCTGCTAGCAGTGTTTAAATAAATTCAGGGCTTTTTAGTCAGTAAGTACAGTGCAAATGCTGTCCTTTTACTACCCACAGAAACATATGCATTGTCCCTCAGAACAGTCTGGGGATAGACTTAGGAGAACTGTGGTTGGTTAGCATCCACCATGGGATAAATTTAGTCTTTTAGAATGTTTCTATTATTATTATTAGGGGATGTTGACCTGGTGCTGAATGGGGTACATCTACCCCTGAAGGACCAGGTCCGCAGCTTGGGAGTCATTCTAGACTCTCAGCTGTGCATGGAGGCTCAGGTGTCAGCTTTGAGCCGGGCAGCGCTGTATCAACTTCATCTGATATGGCAGTTGCGCCCCTACCTTCCTAATCATCTGCTCCCATCAGTAGTTCATGCCTTGGTCTCCTCTTGCCTAGACTACTGTAATGCGCTCTACGTGGGGTTACCCTGGAAGACGGTTTGGAAGTTGCAGCTGGTACAGAATGCAGTGGCTTGCCTGGTTAAAGGCTGCCGCCGGCGTGATCACATCACTCCAGTGCTCAAAGGGTTGCACTGGCTACCAGTTGTTTACCAAGCCAAATTCAAGGTGTTGGCGTTGACCTTTAAAACCCTGTATGGCTCCGGTGCAGTTTATCTCAAGGAGCGCCTCCAACAACATCAAGTAGGCCGCTCAACAAGATCTGCCACAGACAGCCTTCTCCCTGTCCCATCAGCCAGAGAAACCAGGCTGGTGGGGACTAGGAGGAGGGCCTTTTCTGTGGCAGCCCCCAATTTATGGAACTCTCTCCCCAGTGACCTGTGCCATGCCCCTTCCTTGATTAGCTTCCACTGGGCATTAAAAACGTGGCTTTTCAGGCGGGAATATGGGGTGGGTTAGGATTTTTAAGTTCTGTACTGCTTTTAATTGTGTTTTATACTGTGTGTGTGTGTGTGTGTGTGTGTCCCCTGTATTTTATTGGACTGTACATCGCTCAGAGTGGCCGGATGTCTGGCAAGATGGGCGCTTCATAAATATAATAAATAAATAAATAAATAAATATTATTACCACCACCATTTTATTACCACCATTTCTATTACCACTTCATATCACATGGTATTAATCTTATTTATCTTCAAACCCTTACAGAAAAATTAGGATACAGACCTATGCACACTTACCTATACAGAACACAATGGGTCTTACTGCTGCGTAGCTATAGCTCCATATTTTGTGGGGCTCTGGGTAGACTGCCCTCGATGCCTCCCCCAGCACTGAAAGCCCCCCTAGCACCTGCCACCACAAGCCCCCCTCAGTGGCACTGCTACAGTGCTACACAGCACCGGCACAAGCTCTCCCGCTGCCTCAAGCAGGAGTGTGTGTCCATGGCACTGCCGCACGCCCACGCCCCCCTTGCCCGGACAGGCTATCTCCTGAGACACCCCTCCCAGAATGCCTGGCTCTGAGGAAGGACTTCCTCTGGCCGACATCACTCTCCAGAGAGCCTGCCAGCCCTTTGACTCATGCTGATAACCAGGGCTTTTTTTCTGGTGGAACTCACTGGAACTGAGTTCCAGCACCTTTTCTTCTATTAATTGCATTACAATTTAGTCGCCATCTACTCCTGAGGAAATGTAATCCAAGAGTTCCGGTACCCTTTTCTCCAGAAAAAAAGCACTGCTGATAAAAATCCTCTCAGACTCAGTGTGAGCCAAAGGGTGTGGGGAGGGGGAGGGCTGAGAGCAGTCACCCGTCCTCTGTTTCACTCTGAGGATCCCCTTAGAGTGAAACAGGGTGGGCAGAGAGGGCGGGGAGGGAGATCAGTTGCTATGGAAAAGCATGAGTTGCCTCATGTTCCCTCCCTGGGACTAGCTTTGACTTGTAGCTCAATGGCTGAGTTTTACCAGCATGCCCATTATTAGGAGCCGAGAGGAACTACAATTCCCAGCAATCCTGGTGTCCAGGATGTCAGGATGGCTGGGAAATGCAGTTTCTTGAGGCTTTGGGAGCCTTACCTAGGGGTAGGGTGGCCATGATCTCTACTTGACAGAGGGCAGTCAGTCCTCTGTTTGAAGGCATCCTCTGTTTGATGAGCTTAACAGTCTGCGTCTGGTTTGAAGATAAAGAACCAGAAGGAGGGAGAGCGGCAGGGGCCTTGAAGGTGCCCATAGGTAGTTAGCGCCTGGAGAGCAGAATGAGCAGGCACACCAGTCACCTGGCCACAGTCTTCCCCACTACTGTGAGATTTGTTGTCTTTCTTTTCATTTACATTAATTATTTCTAAATTTGCATCCATCTATCTATGTCATGATGTGTACATTTTATGTGAATCTCTGTTCTCTGTTATCCTCTTCTTTAGAATTCATAAGTGGCCACCCTACCTAGGACAGCTGGGAAACTACAATTCCCAGCAATCCTGGTGTGCAGGACACCCTTGCTGTTGTTGTTTTGTTGCAGTCAGGTATGTTTTGTGGGAAAGGATATGAGGCATTAAGGGTGGGTACTCACAAGGTGGCTGAGGACCATCTCATCATGTTCCCCACCAGGAAGACATCTTACGAGTGGGGGGAGGTTGGGAGACCTCCAGGCCTTGTCCCGATGACATGATTGGTAACACAATGAAACCTTGGTGTTTGGAATGGGCCTGACTTTAAATTGAACTTATTCATGTCCAGTCTGAATGGAGCCCAAGTTATGTTCATTTTAGACTGGCACACTCCAAATCAAGACCTGGGAAGTTTGTCTATCACAGCCTTCCCCAACCTGGTATACTCCACATGTGTTGGACTATGACTCACATTATCTTCAACCAGCATGGCCATTGCCACTTGCTGGGAATGGTGGGAGTTGTAGTCCAACATATCTGGAGGGCACTGGGTTAGAAAAGGCTGACCTATTACTATAGTACTACTGCTGACAAGTAGTACTCAGTTCAGCAGAGAACATTGGCAGTCACATGGGCAGCTCAACTTGCGTCAGCACAGCTGATGAAGACCCTCCCACTGCCTGAAGCTCATAGGTTTGTGGGAATTGTCCAGTACTGAAATGTGATGATACCCACATTTGACTGTATGGGTTTTAGTGGTTTATACCATGATCACAACATTTTGCAGTGAAAGCTGACAAATAAATTGAAATAGGACTTTCTCTTCTGTGGGGTGAAACAACAAAACAAGACAAAAGCTGTAAGATCATGCAGCTTATAAAAGAACACACCACTTCTCTTCAGACAAATACTGCACATTCCACAGAACTTGCTCATGCCGCTTCCTTCCCTACAGAGTTGCTGCCTGACTTTCCCAAAGCCGATATTAATATCGCAGACCATTATAATATAGTTATTTTCGTGGAAGCCTGGGAGGAAGTCACATGGCATTAATTGGTCCCAGGTGACAAAAAGGTCTCCATTTAGGTTGTTGTTTTTACTCACATAAGCAGCAATGGAGTGGAAAAAGCCGAGGAAGTCGCAGTGATTGTCTTAAATGAGTGATAACCTTTTTCTTGCCTGTTTTGTTAAGGCATCATTATCCCCCATTTAATTGGATGAACATGTGGCACTCGTCATCCAAAGGCAGATGCACACACAATGGTTCCGCCAGCTCATGTTAAGGGGAGCTAGGCCTTTGCTGCTGACAGTTTTCAAGTATTAAAAGGAATCCCAGAGAGAAAAGAAGATGAAGAAGAAGGGAAACAAGTGTTGTTCATCCTACTGAGGGGGAGGAGGACAGGGCTAGGAGCAATTGTTATAAATGACAGGATGCTGATTTTTAGAGCTAAGCAATGCACTAAGAAGAACTTCCTAAGTGTGTCATGCATGTATTCACAAGTAACATTAATAACAGCCTGTTGTTTGATTCACTTTTCAAACTGCAAAGATATTTAGCTGCAAAGGTACACACACACACACACACACACACACACACACTTATTCCTTATCTTACCTCTGAGTTCTACGCAGCTTATTACAATTAATCATTGAATAATCAATCATTAAAAATATCCTTACAATTTACAATATCACCCAAAACACAAATGGGGCAGAAGAAAACCACAACACAACCACAATCACTTGTAGGGTCCTTCCAACTCTATGAAATCTATGAAAATATTTCAAATATTTGAAAAATAAGAGACTGATTAAAACAGAAAATTATTATTTTTTATTTCATTTCTATACCACCCAGTAGCAGCATACATACTGAATGCCTTCACCAACATCTGGAAGGTCATTGATGAGGAGGTGAGAGAGCCCCCCACCCTTGGAAGGGAGTTCCAGACCCTAGGCGCAGTCCCCAAAAAGGCCCTCTCCCTCGTCCCACCATAGTATGGGATCCAACCCACTTTTTGTACATGCAGCAGAGGACAAGAGGCCTCTTCATGGGCCTGAGGTGCATTCTGTTAGCACCCATATCTAGTTTCTGTGGTTGTGTGCGAGTCTGATGCCTACTCTCCCTCCCGGCAAAACAATCATATACCAGGCCATATTGGCATGGGGAAGCAATAGGAAGCTCTCCCTGCTGGTGTCCAGCAGCATGGGTTCCGCTTAGGAATGCTGGTTATTTCTGCTCAGAGTGTTCACAAGAGCCATCCTCCATAGTGAGAGTCCACCTGAGGTTGAGGCAGGGCATTCATCCTCAGCTCCCTCTTAGAGGGTCTCTGCAACTCGCCTGAAGCCTCATCCCAGAGCCATGAAGTGCACTGGATCATCCGGTGCAAAGTGGCCTCCTGGGTGGTTTCTACTAGGGGTGTCAGGTCTCTCCTTTTACAGAGGACAGTCCTCTATCTGAAGGGCTGCCAGAGGACCATCCCCTATTTGAAGGCATCCTCTATTTCAGTGTTTTCCAACCTTGGGTCCCTAGATGTTTTTGGCCTACAACTCCCAGCATGCCCCAGCCAGCTATGTTGGCTGGGGCATGCTGGGAGTTGTAGGCCAAAAACATCTAGGGACCCAAGGTTGGAGAACACTGCTCTATTTGAAGGCCTGTCCTGTCCAATTCCAGTTTAAAGATAAAGAACCAGGGTGGCCGGGTGACCGGCCAGATGGGCGATTAATAAATATAATAATAATAATAAATAAACCATAAGAACTAATGTCCATCAACATTTACCACCTGGACAGCAGACTGAACAGGCAGGCACAGAAGTCACCTGGTCACAGTCTTCCCCTCTACCATGAGATGCTCTGTATTTCTATTTAAATTATAATAATTATTTCTAAATTTGCATCTGAACAGGCAGGCACATACGTAGGTCACCTGGTCACAGTCTTCCACACTACTGTGAGGTGTTTTATATTTCTGTTTAAATAATAATAATAATAATTTCTAAATTTGCACCTATACATATAAAGTAGTGTATGTAGATGTTATGCAAATCACTGTCCTCTTGTGTCCTCTTTTTTTGGTGACGCATTTCTGCTTTTTTGGTGATTATTGTCAGGATCTGCTCAGCTTGCGCAGTGCTGCAGCTCCACCTGGTGGCCTGATGGAGAAGGCAGGCAAGTCCACCTGCAAATACTTGCAGGACTAGCACCGGACTTGTAGGTGCTTGCAGGGTTAGAGCAGTCTACTCATGAAGACCAGCTGGGAGCCACAGGAAGCTATAAAAGGCTTCCTGTTCCTGCTTAGCTTTGCCACAGCAACATGAATCTTTGTGGTGGTAGCATTGTGCCTTGGCTCTTGCTTCCAGTCTCATTATGCTTTCCTGGTTGTATATGACCCTCATCTGTCCTCAATGTTACCTTGTCTCTGGTCCTGTTATGCCTTCCAGATACCTGATCTCTTGCCTGCCCTCAATGCTGCCTTTGGTCCTGTCATGCCTTGCCAGTATCTGACCCCTTTCCTGACACCGCCTTGCTTCTGGTCCCACCATGCCTTGCTGACATTCGATGCTTGCCTGAGTAAACCTTGGGTCTCCATCTACCTCCATCACTTCTGGCCCCAATGTTCCAGTCCAAGATGCCAGCTGCTCATGTCCTGGACCTGACAATCCACCTTAGGTCTCACTCCCAGTCTCACAAGAACCTCCTGAGCAGCTGATGACCTGGCCCTTTCCAACTCACTTTAAGCTACCTCCAAACAAGGTGGCTTAAAATGTGCTGCCAGTCAGTGAACTATATGGTATGACTTGGTATAAAGCACTCCCTATGTTTCTACTGTGTTTATGTCTCTACACTTTCCAGCCCTGACCCATAAGAGCTGAATTGATAGACTACATCACACTTTGCTGTATGTAAACAGATGCCCATTAGTGGTTGGTGATCACCATTTTTGCCATCAAGAAACATAGCATCTGTGAAGAAATGCCATGTATATAACTGTTATGTAATGTTCACTTTGGCCTCTGTGAGGCTACAATGTATTTGAATAGGCCTGAGGCCTTCTTTTGTTATTGTCAAAGGCCTATGTAGTAGTTGCTTAGTGCCATTCTGAAGGGGGGGGAGAGAATTGCTTTGAATATTGTAGATGGAGCCTGGATCAGGTGAATTTGATTCTGATTGGCTGGGGATTCTAGCTAGGTGGAAAAGAGCAGTTGGGAAATGACAGTTAAGGAGTTGACTGTAGACAGACAGTTGCAAATTAGTCTGCGGAGAGTGAGGGAGAAGGTCTGCTGGTTTTGGTGTGGTGTTTTAGAAGGACTAGAAAACAGCTGAGAAGAAAGTGAAGAGCTAATGCCTGAATATTAAGCTATTCTTTTTCTGTGGGGTAACCATATGTGGCTGGTGAAGATCAGAAGTAGGGAGTGGGTGGCTGTGTTATGCTAGGAGGCTGCCCTAAGATCTTGTCGGAAGAAGGTTACACAAGGAGGCAGTAAAAACCCAGATAAACTGCAGAAGCAGCCAGAAATACAACAGGAGGAGCTTTGGGAATCAGAGGAAGTCTATACCCAGGCTGGACCTGGTTGTGAGTGTATTTGGCTGGGGTGGAGGTTTAGGGAATTTGGCCTGAGGTAAAAGAAGTAATTAAGAGGCTTGTAGCAGCAACAGTGTCTCTTGAGTCCTTAAGAATTGTCACTAAGCAATATTTTGAAAACCCCAAAATAAATATTAGTATTCCCTTATGTGTAAAATATCCCTTTAATAAATTCTCTTGTTTAATAGTTCATCTTGTCTCTAGTGTTGTTGCCCATCTCAAGCCTAAGCCTCTTATACTAGCTACTAGGTTCTGAAGTATTCTAATAGCATTGGTGGCAGCAGAAAGGGTCAGCTTGTGGAACTCTGGGTTATAGTGGCAGAGAGTTCCTTAGGCCCTGAAATATAAGCATTTGCTATGAATAAGAAACCCCATAGGTGGGATTTCCCAGTGAAGGAGCAGAAACCCCATGGGTGGTGGCAGTGCTGGGGATCTAAGCCAGCTTCCCCCAACCTGGTGCCCTCCAGATGTTTTGGACTTCAACTTCCATCACCCCCAGCTACCATGGCTAATGGTCAGGAATTATGGGAGCTGTAGTTCAGAACATCTGGAGGGTACCAGGTTGGGGCAAGCTCTGCTCTAGATAATGTTGGGTGTGGTATTTTTAAGAGAAAGTGAATTTACACAGGAACATACAAAACACAGTGCAATTGACATTGTCAAGCAGCTGTGGAAAACAGAAAACTGACTTAAGTGTCTCCTTAAAATGTTCACCAAATGGAATAAGCTGCATTGGGATGCTGAAGAATCTCCTTCCTTGGAGGTTTACATGAAAAGCTTGAGAAGCATCTGTTAGCTATAGAATACAATTTCCTGCCATGATTTATAATGATTTATTACAACATACTTGTTTCAGTAAGGGGCTTACATTTTTTCTGTGCGAACAAATCAGCATTGGAGATATTCTGCAGGAGTTTGCAGGATCCACATTTCAGGGTGAAGTCTTGTTTTCCTCTGTGAGCCACAAGTTCAGGATGATACATGATAACCATAGCATCCTAGGCAATATTTAGGAAAACAGTATAAGGAAGCTGCCTTATACCAAATCAGACCATTGGCCCATCTAGCCCAGTACCATCAACACCAACTGGAAGTGGTTCTCTAGGATTTCAGGCTGGGCTCTTTCTCAGCCCTACCTGGAGATGCTGGGGATTGAACCTGGAACCTTCTGCAGTGAGGTTCATTGATAAAAGAATCCATGAAGGGACAAATTTACTTGTGGGTCTTGCTATGACCAAAGAGTCAGTGTGGCATAGTGGTGAGAGTGTTGGACTGGGACTCGGGAGATCCGGGTTCTAGTCCCCGCTCGGCCATGAAACTCACTGGGTGACTTTGGGCCAGTCACTACCTCTCAGCCTAACCTACCTCACAGGGTTGTTGTGAGGATAAAATGGAGAGGAGGAGGAGGATTATGTAAGCCGCCTTGAGTTCCTTGCAGGAAAAAAGGTGGGGTATAAATGTAATAAATAAAAAAAATAAAATAAATCTCTTGCTCACACCCTTTGAGGAGTATCTCAAGGTTGTCATCTCAGCCAACCAGATATTTCTGACTGAAAATCAGTCACACTCCATTCATGATTTAGAATAAGAATATTAAAATCTTGGAAAAGCCATTTTGGAACAGACCAAAGGCCTATATAGTTCCCAAAGTAACTGATAGCATCCTCCTGCTTGTGTTCCCCAGGAGCTGGTATTAAGAAGCATACTGCCTCTGATACTAGAGGTAATATATTGCCGATGCCATCATGACTAGCAGGACCGGTGCAGGGCAGTTTGGCGCCCCAGGCGAAAAAATATTTAGCGCCCCCCCCTCTCCAAAGCAAAAAAAAAAAAAACCTGCGCCACCACCAACCTACCTTCCCCCCCCCGCCCTGGCTGCGGCGGCGGCAGCGGCGGCGGCGGCGGCTGCGACGAAGGTAGGTGACGGGGGGGTTGGGGGGGTGGCGATGGCGGTGGGAGGTGCAGTGGCGGGCGAGCGGGCGAGCGGGCGAGCGAGCGGGCGAGCGGGTGGGCGGAGGCGCGGCGGCGGCGGCGGCAGGCAGGAGGGTGGGGAGGCGGAGGCCTGGCGGGGGAGGCGGAGGCCTGGCGGGGACAACACAGCGGCGGCGGAGGCCTGGCGGGGGCGGCGCAGCGGCAGCGAAGAGGAGCGCAGCGTTTCCCCGCCCTCTTCAGCCGCGCGCCCTCTTCAGCCGCGCGCCCTAGGCAACCGCCTAGTTGGCCTAGCGGTAGCGCCGGCCCTGATGACTAGTCAGCATTCATAGCCTTCTCCTCCATGAATTTGTCTAATTCCCTTTTAAAGGCATCTATGTTGATGGCCATCACTATATCTCATGGAGGCGAATTCCATAGTTTGTGTGCTGTGTGAAGAAGTACTTCCTTTCATCTGTCCTGGATCTCTATAACAGATAATCTGGGCATTAGATTCCCTCAAAGGAGAGAGACTAACCCTACACTCTCACAAAAAGTTTGGGATCTTTGGCTGGGGTAAAGATGTGCACAGCTGGGTGAAGTGTGCACTTCGCCCTTTAACACTAAACACATACACACACGCTGCCATCGGAAACAAAAGAGTTGTTTATTAAAGATGAAATACAGAGCAGGTACAGCATCTTACTTCTGGTGGTACAGTAAACCCAATGATTTCAGGTGGTGCAGTAAACCCAATGATAGCAAATACCCTTATGCTATTGTTCGAACACACTCTATAATTCCTGGAATTTTATTGGTCTATGTGAAGAAAAGCCCACAAATGCACTTGGATGTAAGGATGGATATGGGATATGCTATGAAGACAGGATCATTCTTCTTCCCTCCCCATTCCTTTTTCCTTGTGTGTCGTGTCTTTTTAGATTGTAAGCCTGCGGGCAGGGACTGTCTTGTTAATTGCTGTAAACCGCCCAGAGAGCTTCAGCTATTGGGCGGTATAAAAATGAAATAAATAAATAAATGGAATATAAAGCTATTAATAACTACTAGTCATGATAGCTATATATCATGCACTTCAAATTCAGAAGCAGTATGCTTCATTGCCTCTCAATATCAGTTGCTGGTCTGAGCATAGTGGTCTTACCCGAGTTGTTGGGGGGGCTCGCCTCTCCACCGGCTCGCCTCTATGCAGCGGTGCCCCCCCCCGGCTCGATCTTCTGAGTGGCGCGGAGCTTTCTCCGTGCCGCTCGAGCTGGCCACGACTGGCTCGCTGGTCCTGTCACGTCACTTCCGGCACTGCAGAAGTGACGCGACAGGACCCTGCTCCGGTGCGCTGGGATGTAGCCGAGCAGCCCGCAGACACAAATGAGGCCCGAACTGGGCCTGTTCGTGTCCGCGCGGCCCGCGGGCTCTCTGCCCCCCCCCCCCGCGGGCTTTACCTGGGCTCTCCGCCGAGCGGAGAGCCTTCCTTCCCTGTCCGATGGTCCCATCACATCACTTCCGGCACGGAGGAAGTGACGCGACGGGACCCTGCTCCGACGCGCTGGACCCCCGCCCGCGCTCTGTTTTTGGCCGGGGAAACCAGGGCAATAGGGCTGTTTAAGCCCTGTTGCCCTGGTTCCTCCCGCCAAAACAGAGTGCGGGCGGGGGTCCAGCGCACCGGAGCAGTGGCTCCGGCGGTGGCGGTGGCGGAGGTAGCGCGCAGGAGTGGCGCGCAGGACCAAGTAGGCAGGTGGGGGGGTCCTGGCGGCAGCAGCAGGGGGCGGGGGGGTTGTCTGGCGGCAGCAGGGGGGCAGGGGGGTTTCTCCGGCAGCAGCAGCGCGAGCGGCGCGAGCGGCGCGAGCAACGCTCCGCACCACTCTGAAGAGCGGGATTGGGCCACCGCCGCTCGCAGGGGGGCCTAGCCCGGAGCGAGCCTCCAGCCGACTCCAGCTTGGCCCCACCACTACGCTGGACCCCTGTGCTATGTTTTTGGCGGGGGAAACCAGGGCAACAGGGTCCAGCGCGCCGGAGCAGGGTCCCATCCGTCACTTCCGCCGCACCAGAAGTGACGCAACGGGACCAGCACGGGCGGCTCGCCACGGAGAGGCAAGCTGCCGCTGGAGCCAGGTAAGCCCACACGAGCCCGCGCGGATGTGAGCAGGGTCGATTTCGGCCCGCTACGCCTGCACAAGGCAAATGCATCCATCACTACATGAGCATGAGGGTGCTATTGTACTCAGGTCCTGCTTGTGGGCATCCCATCAGCATCTGGTTGGCCACTGGGGGAACAGAATATTGGACTAGATGAGGCTTCAGTTTGACCCAGTCTCAGTCTGCCTCTACTTATGTCTCTTATGTCTCACAGAACTTCCCTTCTGCCTCTATGCTGCTGTAGACCACTCACCAAGTCTCATTCTCTTGTGGTTTGAAACTAACGTTTTCTACTAGTTTTATCTTCACAATAAAGATTTATTTTATTTATTTATTATATTTATACCCCGCCTTTTTTCCTACAAGGAACCCAAGGCGGCTTACATAATCCTCCTCCTCCTCCTCTCCATGTTATCCTCACAACAACCCTGTGAGGTAGGTTAGGCTGAGAGTCAGTGACTGGCCCAAAGTCACCCAGTGAGTTTCATGGCTGAGCGGGGACTAGAACCCGGATCTCCTGAGTCCCAGTCCAACACTCTCACCACTACGTAACTGAACTGGAATACATGCCATGGTTGTGTGGCATGGAAAAATTAACTAGTTAGAGAAGATCATTTAATGGAATCACAAATTTAACCACTTAGAGAAGGTCAATTCATGGAACCACAAATTATGGCTGAAAATAATATTTTATTCTAAGATTTGAATCTAGACTAGACACATGTCCCCAGTCAATCGTTTAGGCCTTGAACTATTTGAATCAACTACCTATCATTAGCTCTGACTATAATTCTTCTCCCTGCTATTAATTATCATGTGATATTCCTACAGAGTTTGGTTTTCTCCAGTGGTATTTGGAATACAAGAGGCCTCTGCTTAAATGAATGTCCAATTCTTTACATTTTTTCAGATGTTAAGTACAGTTTGTAGAAAAAGAAACTACAGTTAATACAATATTTGGCTCCCTTTCATCTAATCCAGAATGTACTATGTGTTCCTTGGGAAATGGACATGTTTTTTGGGCAGCTCCAGATAAGGTATCCAATAACTCTTCACTGCAACCCTCCTATTTCTTGCCCTTCTTCCAGCAAAAATTGGCTGAATTCCTCCTAGGCTAATTTTTATTATGAGTAGGATTGTTATGAAAAAGTACTCCACTATTTTTTCATTGACCTCTAAAGTGAACTCCCTAATTAAGTGGAAATGGGAAACCAACTTGGAGCAGGCTTTCTTGGATTTTGGACAGGAGAAATGTAGTAAAGTTTATGAACCTGATATGCAGTATGGAGCAGCAAAAAAATATTTCTCCTTGCCTTCTTATAGCAGACATAGAATATGATTCTATGATTACTTCACTGAAGTTATGAGAATGGGAGATTCATAAACCATCTGTGTGTGCTGGAAGTGAAATAATATTGATGGTAAAATGTGTAGACTGGTTATTTTGGATTATGAGGATTTGGAAATATGAGCTAATTATTTATGCAAGGACATTTTTCTATCTTTCAAGTTCAGTTAGGCATAATTCCAGCAAATTATGATTATACTCAAAACACAACCTTTCCACACCAGGTTGGAACTCCTTTCAAGAAATTACCCGGGTTCTCCCGGAAGGAGATCAGAAGCAATTTTTCCAAGCTAGTCTGAAGGCTTTGAAAGTCTCTCAGGAGCCTGTTTCCTGCCCCCATAGGAACTAAAGCAGTGTTCTCCAACCTTGGGTCCCCAGATGTTTTTGGCCTACAACTCCCAGTATGCCCCAGCCAGCGTAGCATAACAAAATTACTTAATATTGACTGAAACTTACATATGAAACATATCAAGAAGCTGTTGTATTTTAAAATAAATTTCCCTTCGTTCATTGAAGCAACCTGTGTGGGAAGCTGTGCTTTATAGTTCGTCAGAGAAGTATAAGGTAGGGATAATAGACATCCCAAAGTCAGTGTGAGAGGGGTAAGGGTTAGAGAAAGAGAAACCCACAGCCTTACATAAGAGCACCCCTAGCTCCAAAAAGGAGGGCAAACTTGAGGCCCTATGAGGGGAGGGGTGTGACGGGGGGCTCACCATTAGCAGTGGCAGTGGCACAGCTGCATTCTTTTCCTCAAGGATTTTTTTTTCTGCCACTGCAAGTTGCAACTGTGCTGACAGCCTGGCCACCATTTTGCATCCTCTACAATGCCCCAAGCCTAGCAACATTCTGGGACATTGTGGAGAAAAATGGTGACTGGCACAAATGGCAGAGAGAATATTCAAACGCTATTCAGCAAAAACGGTCCTCTTTTTCTTGGGGACGGGGTTGAGAAAAAGAAAATTTTCAGAAATGTTCTCAGAAAAAATATATTCGCAGAAAGGTTGGCTCATCTCTGAAATAATTCCATTGATTCCTATGGGGGTGAGGGAAAGACAAATCATATGATGGGTGGAAGGCCATTCTCCTGTGGAGGACCAACGGAGGGGTGCCTTTTCCCACCACCCCAAAAATTGGTCCTTGAAGTGCCTTTTTCTCACCCACATAAAAAGAAATGCCTCTATTGATTCCTAAAGAGCTGTGGAAAATATACCTCAGGGGCCAAATCCAAGGAAGGCTGCACACAACCCTGAGAATGACCCATGGGGGCAGACTTTTCCCCACTACCCTCAGACTTAGAAAATTATTTACATAGCTTTATCAAATGCTTGATAACCCATGTGCTTGTGCACCAGCAAAAAAGGGCCAAATTAGATGTGATAGATTTGAATTTAATGTGCACTTTTGTAAAAATAATAATAATAATAATAATAATAATAATAATAATAATAATAATAAGTGCAATAGCATCCATTGGGGGGCAGGGGGAAAGCTGTTAATTACTGAGATCAAAACACAGATGGAGGAAAAATTTAACTCTTTCTTCCCTTGCTTTGTTCCTGGGGAAGATCCCCCCTTCTGAAGCTGCTATTTGCATTGGGAGGAAGTCCCCCATTGGCACTGTTGCAATTCAGGACAGACAAAAGGAAGTACATTTTCACACTGCACATAGTTAAACTATGGAATTTGCTGTCACAAGATGTGTTGACAGCCACCAACTTAGATGGCTTTCATTCTTGGAGGATGAAATTATCAGTGGCTACTAGTAAAGATGGCTGCATGCTACTTCTAATCTCCAAGCATGCTTCTGTATACCAACCACTGGGAAGCAACAGTGGGATTTTGGACTAGATAGGGCTTTGTTATGACCCAGCACAGCTCATCTTACATTCTTATGGATTGCATGGAGTAATCTAGCAATGCCGTTCCTGTTAGTAACTCCCTCAATGCCAGGAGGCATAGCAAAGTGAAACTAGCATGAAAAAGGGCAAATTTTTGAAAAAGTGCACACAAACATGTTGAACAGACAGAACGGTGGATCTACAGCACCAAAGCACAGTACAGGAGCCAGAAGGGCAACTGCAGGATGAGGCGGAGTCAGAGACTGCAGAGGCAAGGGAAAATAACACAGGGGGAACTCCCTGGAAAAGGGTGACTGTTAGGAGCAGAAGAACTACAAGACACTCTGCGCCTGTGGAAGCAGTGGAGCTATGGAACCGCTTCCATGTACTTGAGGACGAGAGCAGAGGACAGCCTGCAGAGGACGGATTACCGGGCACCCAACGTGACAGTGAGCAAGAGGCTGAGGGTCAGTCAAGTGGAGGAAATCGAACCAAGGCCTACAGCAAGAGGAAGAGAAGAGTACTCGTAGTGGGAGACTCCCTCCTGCGGGGGATCGAAGCCAAAGTATGTCGCGAAGACCCATGGACTCGCCAGGTGTGCTGTCTCCCTGGGGCACGGATTAAGGATGTGACAGAACAGCTGCCGAGGCTCATGCAGCCCACCGACACATACCCCTTTCTTCTCTTCCACGTGGGTACAAATGATACTGCCAAGCGGAGTTACAAAGAAATCACGGCAGACTTTGAAGAGCTGGGAAGGGAACTCAAGAACTTCGGGGCCCAGATAGTTTTCTCATCCATCCTTCCAGTACTTGGAAGAGGCATAGAAAGGGAAAGAAAAATACTCCGAGTGAATGACTGGCTACGAAGGTGGAGCCGACGTGAGGGATTTGGATTCTGGGACCACGGGCTACACTTCCTGGAAGATGGACTGCTGGCAAAGGATGGGTTGCACCTCACAAGGACTGGGAAGAATGTGTTTGGACACAGCATGAGGAACTTAATCAGGAGGGCTTTAAACTGAATCCAACAGGGGAGGGAGACATAAACTCGGGGGGTACCAATGGAAGAAGGCCTCTATGCCACAATGGAGAGAACAGCTCCAGCGGTGCCCATTGATAGTCTACCACAAAATGTAGGGGGAAAGTCGGACTATAAAGCACATAGTCTTCAATGTCTCTATACTAATGCCCGGAGTATGGGCAATAAACAAGACGAACTTGAACTCTTGATACATGAGGGCAGGTACGACTTGATAGGGATAACTGAAACCTGGTGGGATGACTCCCATGACTGGAATACAGCAATTGAAGGGTATAACTTGTTCAAAAGGAACAGAAGCAACAGAAAGGGAGGTGGAGTTGCACTGTATGTTAAAAATACGTATCTCTGCACAGAGATACAGGAAGAGGAGCTTGGCAGCCCCATTGAGAGCATCTGGGTTAAAATAAAGGGGGCAAAGAATAAAACGAACATGGCGGTTGGAGTCTACTACCGACCACCCAATCAAGGAGAAGATGAGGATGGAACTTTTGAAAAACAAATTGCCATTGTTTCAAGGAGGCACAATGTGGTAGTAATGGGAGACTTCAATTTCCCTGATATCTGTTGGGAGACTTATTCAGCCAAACATGGCCCCTCCAAGAAATTCCTGACCTGTGTTGCTGATAACTTCCTCCTACAGAAAGTGGAGGAAGGAACTAGAGGATCGGCTATCCTTGACCTGATTCTAACCAACAGAGACGAGTTAGTGGATAAAGTGGCAGTTTCGGGAACTCTGGGGGAAAGTGACCATGTTATACTAGAGTTCTTGATTCTAACAGAAGCAAAAGCTGAGTGTAGCCAAACACGTACCCTGGATTTTAGGAAAGCCAATTTTAACAAACTCAGAACAATGATTAGTAAGATCCCATGGCAAGTGACTCTCACGAGAAAGGGAGCCCAGGAGGGGTGGGAGTTTTTAAAGAAGGAAATTTTAAAGGCACAATTGCAAACAATTCCCACAAGGAAAAAAGGCAGAGGGCAACAGAAAAAGCCAATGTGGCTTCACAATAAACTCAAAGATGACCTGAAAACAAAAAAGGACACGTATAGGAAGTGGAAGGAAGGACAGGCTACAGGGGAAGAGTACAGGCAGGTAGCACAGAACTGCAGGAATAGTGTCAGGAAGGCTAAAGCTGAGAATGAGCTAAGGTTAGCGAGGAATGCTAAAAGCAACAAAAAAGCTTTCTTCAGATACATGCACAGTAAAAGACAGAAGAAAGAACTGGTGGTTCAACTACGCGATGAGGATGGCAAATTGATAACAGAAGACAAAGAAAAGGCAGAAGTGTTCAATTCCTACTTCGGCTCGGTCTTCTCCCAAAAGAGGGTCTATGACCCCCCTGGCAAACCTGAAGTGCAGACTGAAGGGGCAGGATTGCAGCTTGAGATTGATAGGCAAATGGTCAAGGAGCACCTGATTACTCTGAACGAGTTTAAATCTCCAGGGCCTGATGAGCTGCATCCTAGAGTAATAAAGGAACTGGCAGAAGAACTCTCAGAACCACTGTCTATTATCTTTGAGAAATCATGGAGGACAGGTGAAGTGCCAGACGACTGGAGGAGGGCAAATGTTGTTCCCATCTTCAAAAAGGGCAAGAAGGAGGAACCTGGGAACTATAGGCCAGTCAGTCTGACATCAATCCCTGGGAAGATTTTTGAGCAGATTATAAAGAAGTCAGTCTGCAAGCACCTTGAAAACAATGCAGTGATTACTAGAAGCCAGCATGGATTTGTCAAGAACAAATCCCGTCAGACTAATCTGATCTCATTTTTTGATCGGGTAACCTCCCTTGTGGACTGTGGGAATGCTGTGGACATTATATATCTGGACTTCAGCAAAGCTTTCGACAAAGTGCCTCATGATATCCTGATTAGTAAGCTAGCTAAGAGTGGGCTAGATGGAACAACTATCAGGTGGATCCACAATTGGCTAAAGAATCGGACTCAAAGAGTGCTTATCAATGGTTCCTTCTCAAACTGGGGAGAGGTAACGAGCGGGGTACCACAGGGCTCGGTCCTGGGCCCGGTGCTCTTCAACATTTTTATTAATGACTTGGATCAGGAGGTACAGGGAATGCTTATCAAATTTGCAGATGACACAAAGTTGGGTGGAACAGCTAATACTCTGGAAGACAGAAACAAAATTCAAAGTGACCTCGATAGGCTGGAGCGCTGGGCCGAAAACAACAGAATGAAATTTAATAGGGATAAATGCCAAGTGCTGCACCTAGGGAGAGGAAACCAAATGCAGAGTTACAGAATGGGGGACACTTGGCTCAACAATAATACAAGTGAGAAGGATCTTGGAATTGTGGTAGATCACAAACTGAATATGAGCCAGCAATGCGATGTGGCTGCAAAGAAGGCAAATGCAATTTTGGGCTGTATTAATAGAAGTATAGCTTCCAAATCGCGGGAAGTGATAATTCCCCTTTACTCGGCACTGGTTAGGCCTCATCTTGAGTACTGCGTCCAGTTCTGGGCACCTCACTTTAAGAAGGACATAGACAAACTGGAGAGGGTTCAGAGGAGGGCAACAAGGATGATAAAGGGACTGGAAACAAGGCCCTATGAGGAGAGACTGAAAGAACTGGGCATGTTTAGCCTTCAGAAGAGGAGACTGAGGGGAGATATGATCGCACTCTTCCAGTATTTGAAGGGATGTCACACAGAGGAGGGCAAAGATCTCTTCTCGTTCATCCCAGTTTGCAGGACACGGAATAATGGGCTCAAGTTACAGGAACCTAGATTCCACCTAAACATCAGGAAAAATTTCCTGACTGTCAGAGCAATAAGACAATGGAATCAACTACCTAGGGAGGTGGTGGGCTCTCCCAGTCTGGAGGCATTCAAGGTGCAGCTGGACAGACATCTGTCAGAGATGCTTTGACCTGGATTCCTGCATTGAGCAGGGGGTTGGACTCGATGGCCTTGTAGGCCCCTTCCAACTCTACTTTCTATGATTCTATGATTCTATGAACCTGTATAAAAATACATCTATTTGGGGGGGGGGGAATGCATGCAAGAGCATGTCATTTGATGGGGAAATCACTTGCAAAAATGTGTACATTTGAAAAACTCTATACAAAATGTGTATGTTTTGAGAAATACACAGGAAAATACATGCATTCTTTTTGTGCAGACTAAAAACAAATTTGCAATCCAATGCAGAACCAAGTTAGCAGTGGAAAAATGGATACCTGAGTGAAATCAAGCTTGACAGATTTCCCCATCTCTGCCACACACATATACATCCCTGCTCCTCCTCTGAATGTGTCCATGCAATTCATCTGTTGAAAAGATTACCTGTGATTAAAAGCAAAAAATAAAAGCTTTAATTGGCCACTTCAGCATTCCATTTCTCTGTTTATTTCTTGGAGCTTCTTCTGCTGTGCGACTCTAGTGAGTTGCTCCCACTTGCTTGTGCTATTCTCTTGCATCCTTAGTGAACATAGGAACATCAGAAGTTGCATTATACCAAGCCAGACCATTGGTCCTTCTAGCCCTGTACTGTCAACACCGACTGGCAGCGGCTCAGGCAGGATTCTTTCCTAGCTGGGGATGCTGGGGATTCAACCTGGGAGTGGGACCCTTCTGCATACCAAGCAAGTGTTCTGCACTGAGCCACAGTCTCTCCCTATGAACCCATTGATAAACAACAGAATGCATCTATTTAGGGCTCAATCCTATGTATGTTTAGACAGGAAAAAAAGTTCTACAATTCTCAGCATGGCTGCCTGGAGGGATGCTGGTGGTCGCTGGACTTTTTGCTGTCTGAACATAAAACCCTTTAAAACCCTATACGGCTCCAGTCCAGTATAAAATTTTAAAATCTTAGCCCACCCCATATTCCCGCCTGAATAGCCAAGTTTTTAGTGAGCGGTGGAAGCTCAGCAGAGAGGGGGCATGGCGGAGGTCACTTGGGAGAGAGTTCCACAGTACGGGGGCCACCACAGAGAAGGCCCTCTTCCTCGTCCTGACCAGTCTAGCTGCTCTGGCTGAAGGGACAAGGAGAAGGCCGTCTGTGGCAGATCTTGTTGAGCGGCCCACTTGGTGTTGCTGGAGACACTCCTTGAGATTGTAAGCTCAGAAATGTGTGGACTTCAACTGCAGATTCAGTTCGGGTTCAGGAGTTGCAAAGTAAATTTGAGGCAAAAATGAACTGGATCAAATTTCTCAACCATCCCTAGCACTGCTGCTGTTCTGGTGGATCCAGCCAGCTCACCTGACGACGGGCGCATAATCAATGTGTGCCTCCTATTGAGGTACTAGCTGGGGTGGCCACTTGTGAATTGTCAAACAAAAAGAGGGCATGTGTCACCCCAAACTATGATACCTAATTGCATAAAATGTGCATATATGAATCTATCTGAATAGAAGCAAATGTACACATAATAATTATTATAATATAAATAGCAATACAGTACAACTTGCCATAATGTGGAAGACTGTGACCAGGCGACCTGTGTGCCTTGCTCAGTCTGCTGTCCAGGTGCTGTTGATGTGCAACTCAAAGTCCCAGCTCTTCCTTCTGCTGGTTCTTTATTTTTATACTGGAATTGTACTGGACAGCCCTTCAAACAGTCCTCAGACACCCCTTCAAATAGAGGACTGTCCTCTGTAAAAGAGGACATATGGCCAGCCTAGAATTAGATCACATAACTTTAGAATGTCTTCAGACTGTTCTCTGGGCCCAAAACACAATGGAGTCACTCGACACCCGTTTTATACATATATAAATATATGTGATGCACATAGTGGTACGGGGGAACCCTGGAGTTTCCCAAAATCGTATGAGGGGTCTGTCAATGAGAAGATCAGAGAGGCGTTTCTGTGAATGAGAGCTTTTCCTCCATTACCATCCCCTGTAACATGCATCCACAGTGGAGTGTTGTGTATGTGTTCTCTGTTGAACTCAGTTCATGGGGAATAATGACGAGGCCCAAGTGGATTAGCCAACATGCAGGATAAACTGTGTGCAACCTAGATTACTCTCCCCAGAATCCTCTGCTGTTATTAGGTGTTCTGTAGCAAACAAGCAGGGATTTTTTGACAAATTTGTGTGGGAAGGCTTCCCTGAAAGTAAAAAGTTTTTGTTTTTTTTTAAAGAATGCATTTATATCCCACTTTTTCTCAAAGTAGCTCAAAGAAGCATTCATGGTTCTCCCTCTGTCCCACCCCCTTTTCATCCTTGTGACATTCCTTTGAGGTAGGCTAGGCTGAGAGGTAGTGACTGGCCCAAGGTTACCTGGTGAGCTCCATGGCTGAGTGGGATTTGAACCTGGGTCTTCTCATTTGTAGTCCTACACTCTAACCACTGCATCACACTACCTCACTCTTGAAAGCTATTGATATTCACAGCTAACAAGAGCCTAGAACTAAGCAAGTGCCTGGAAAATGTGTAAATAAATAGCTGCTCATTTTTATTTTGCAGCTAGATTTCAACTGACAATAATAAATAGCATTATTCAGAGAACCCAGTCACACAGAAAAAATGTTAAAAGGCTCCAACCATATGAGGTTTTCAAAGCTCACATGCTATCAAATGGCTTAAATGTAAGCCAATTTGCCTTACATTTATTTACTAACACCTACTTCAGGATTACATCACAGGACTCCTTCTTAGGATCCTGGCCCTTGTCCAGGAAATTTATTTGATATAATGTCTTAACTTTTACTCTCTCTTTACGAAATTTAATATTAAGGGGAACAAACACCTGCTTAAATCCTTGGAGCCCGTGTCCTAGAGGAACAATAAAAATTGTTTATATATCATGAATATAAATAGAGTGATTTTAAAATATATATACAGTATATATATCTCTATATTTATTTATCTATTTATTTTGGCCATAACTATATTGAATTTGGGTACTCCCTTGAAGAACCCCTGTATGCCAGGGGCCATGAGAGCTTGTGACAGCACACCAATAAAATTTGGCCTCTGTGACAGTCTCTCTGCTGAATTTTTCACCCCATAAATACGCTGCTATAGTGGCAAGTAATTTCTGAGGCACTTTCCACTGACAATTACAAATTGAAACTATCCTGAAAATACTGAGAAACCAGGACATTCACTTTCCCTTGACATTGAAATTTTTAAAACTCCTGCTCCTATATGAAGATGGGGAAACACCATCCATTTCCTTCTCTCATCTTGTATATCACCCTACTGAGTTACTATATTTTGTCATGTGGAAAACTGGAAGTTAAGGGCATAATATACAACAGGGTGCTTATGGCACCGCCGATTCTCTTCCACCCCACCAATTGTGCTGCACAAGTGCCGCTTGCGCAATGTTGATTTAGTGCTTCCAGGGCAACCTTAAATGAGCGGAAACACTAGTTTCTGGAAGGAGGGAGCTCAGGGGAGCTCGCATAAGGGAGCTCCACTGGCCTGCATCCTTCCAGAAACAAGCGTTCCCACTCATTTTGAGCCTTCATCTAGGAAGTGCGAAATCTCCCTTGTGTAAGCAGTGGGTCCCACTTGCACAATGGAATCAGCGGGGCCCACCACTTCCGGAAGGGAATTGGCAGGGCGGAAGGGAATCGGAGGGGGTGGAAGCACCCCATTGGATTCTGCCCTATGTGCTGACCACGGTTTGGAATTCTCTGGACATTCAAGGCAGTGCGTGAGAAGAGAATTGTGGGAAAGTAAGCCACACAGGCTAGAAATGAGCGTATGTGCATTTCATTACATTGTGTCCAATGAGCTTCCTTATATGTGTACAAGCAAGTTTCCTGGCATTAGCTAGCAGAGAAGAAGTCAAACTCCCACACACAATGGTAGTAGTCCATATGGGGATCCTTTCTGCTTACTACAGCTGTGACATGAAGCAGGTGCCATTTAGGCTGTTTAAAGTGGCCTCCACTACTTGGCTAACTTCATGTGTAAACTGGTTGGAGCTCTTAGAATCATAGAAAAGTAGAGTTGGAAGGGGCCTACAAGGCCATCGAGTCCAACCCCCTGCTCAATACAGGAATCCAGGTCAAAGCATCCCTGACAGATGGCTGTCCAGCTTCACCTTGAATGCCTCCAGAGTGGGAGAGCCCACCACCTCCCTAGGTAATTGGTTCCATTGTCTTATTGCTCTAACAGTCAAGAAATTTTTCCTGTAACTTGAACCCATTATTCCGTGTCCTGCAAACTGGGATGATCGAGAAGAGATCCTCCTAGCCCTCCTCTGTGTGACAACCCTTCAAGTACTGGAAGAGTGCGATCATATCTTCCCTCAGTCTCCTCTTCTGAAGGCTAAACATGCCCAGTTCTTTCAGTCTCTCCTCATAGGGCCTTGTTTCCAGTCCCTTTATCATCTTTGTTGCCCTCCTCTGAACCCTCTCCAGTTTGTCTACGCCATTCCTAAAGTGTGGTGCCCAGAACTGGACGCAGTACTCAAGATGAGGTCTAACCAGTGCTGAGTAAAGGGGAATTATCACTTCCCGCGATTTGGAAGCTATACTTCTATTAATGCAGCCAAAATAGCATTTGCCTTCTTTGCAGCCACATCACATTGCTGGCTCATATTCAGTTTGTGATCTACCACAATTCCAAGATCCTTCTCACTTGTAGTATTGTTGAACCAAGTGTCCCCCATGCTGTAACTGTGCATTTGGTTTCCTTTCCCTGGGTGCAGCACTTGGCATTTATCCCTATTAAATTTAATTTGTTTTCGGCCCCGTGCTCCAGCCTATCGAGATCTCTTTGAATTTTGTTTCTGTCTTCCAGAGTAGTGTTCCACCCAACTTTGTGTCATCTGCAAATTTGATAAGCATTTCCTGCACTTCCTCATCCAAGTCATTAATAAAAATGTTGAAGAGCACTGGGCCCAGGACCGAGCCCTGTGGTACCCCACTCGTTACTTCTCCCCAGTTTGAGAAGGAACCATTGATAAGCACTCTTTGGGTCCGATTCTGTAGCCAATTGTGGATCCACCTGATAGTTGTTCCATCCAGCCCACTTTTAGCTAACTTGCTAATCCGGATATCATGAGGCACTTTGTCTAAAGCTCCAGATATATTATGTCCACAGCATTCCCACAGTCCACAAGGGAGGTTACCCGATCATTAGTCTGACAGGATTTGTTCTTGACAAATCCATGCTGGCTTCTAGTAATCACTGCATTGTTTTCAAGGTGCTTGCAGACTGACTTCTTTATAATCTGCTCCAAAAAATTTCTCAGGGATTGATGTCAGACTGACTGGCCTATAGTTCCCAGGTTCCTCCTTCTTGCCCTTTTTGAAGATGGGAACAACATTTGCCCTCCTCCAGTCATCAGGCACTTCACCTGTCCTCCATGATTTCTCAAAGATAATAGACCGTGGTTCTTGATTTACTATTTCAACACTCAGAATGCTTCCTTTGCACCACTACTGTCTATGACTTACGGTAATTTAATGTTAGCAAAATAAATAAACCATCTTCAGTTGCATTGTTTTGGATTTCAAAGATAGTGGAAACTGCTTGCCTCCTCCAAAATACCCACCACTGTGTAACATGGATTGTGTGATTTAAGTACACCAATAAGTAACCCTAATGACTCAATTTGAATGCACCACGCTTGAAAGCAAATGGTTTGAGGAACGTAGTGTCACGTTGGTGCATTTGTGCTGCTTGTCCCGTGTTCGGGGACCTCCTTGTAGATGAACTGTAGTTCACTATGAGCTGGGTGAAGTCCCCTTACCTCCGTTCAGCATCAGCTTGGCATTCCCATTTCCTTCTGGAGCAATCCATTCTCCCCACCATAAAAAAATCACAACCCTGCTCCAGAGGGGTGCGGGTGGCTGCATCGGGGAGGAGGTGAAGGGAAAGTCCCATTGCGCAAGCAGAATTCTGCTCACCTTAGCATTGGATGTAGCTCTACATCTCTATTTTAACATCACTAATTATACATACTACAGAACTGTAGTAATTCAGAAGCCTGGACATCAATGCTTTTCAGGGGGAGAGAAATATAAACCCAAGTCAAGACAACTTTGAACTGAACAGGCAATGTAGATGAAGAGTTGGTCCTTGTTATTTTTATCCACCTCCATCAGTATCCATCAGACCTAATCTTTCACCAGTCTTCCTGTAGATGACTATTGACCTGTTTCTCCAAAAACCACTAATCCTTGACTAGTTCTGAATGAAATAGAATATTAAGAGAAATTTTCTCTGGAGCCCAATAAAAGAACTTGACATTCTTCCAGTTCTTCGAGCTTGCAAATCCTTCAATTATATGTGTTTTTTTAATCTGGTCTAAGCTACGTAGCTCTTTCTGCTTTCAGTCATTGACAGATATGCCTTAGTGTTGTTCTTGTTTCCCCTAATTTAATTTTATGAACTGTACTGTGAAGAATGACCTTTTCTGTTTCACTCTTTCGACTATTCCCGTAGCTGCTCTGAAAGAGGCACAATAGTGCAGTGCTATATATATATATATATATATATATATATATATACACACACACACACACACATATATATATATGAAACTTAGGGCTATGCACGGGGGAAGGATATAAATTTGGATTCAGGATATTGAGATTCAGGTCCAGGTCTCATATAGAGCAAGCACTTGTCTCATGCCCTAGTCCCCGTCTCAGCTTCTCTACACAGCCCATGTTAATTGGGAAATCATTATCATTCTAATGTCCAGTTCATATAGAGAATAATCATAATCAAATGTTAAGGATCTTCTAAGGTTGTATCACTTCAGCGGCAGGTAGAGTGTTGCCTGTCTGAACTGTCTCCTACAGAAATAAAACAGTCCTCTAAGAACATAGGAAAAAAATCACATCAGTGGAAAGACTAGGCTGATTCTTTCTCCCTGGTCAAATAGTGGATGGTTTTGTTTTAGGGTGCAATCTTGACTGTGGGGCCATTGGAGAAATCAGACTCCCCACTGCGACCTTGGAAATCCCTTCCAAGGTTGCAGTGGGGAGTTTGAGTGCAGAGTGCCCGCTCCCCCCACCTCACAGCTGGCATGGTTCTTTTTGTGCCGGCTGGAGACCAAAGCTGGAAGACTGTCTTCTGGCAGGGGGGGGGCATTCCCGGGGGTGGGGAGGAGTGAGGCACCGCCGGCTTCTGAGGACTCCAGGCAGTGCTTCAGCCTCTCCTTCTCACAAGGAAAGGTAAAACATTTAGATCAGTGTTCTTCTCCAACCTTGGGTCCCCAGATGTTTTTGGCCTACAACTCCCAGCATGCTGGGAGTTGTAGGCCAAAAACATCCGGGGACCCAAGGTTGGAGAACACTGATTTAGATGGTCGAAATCAGCCATCTAAATGTTTTTGAGGGCAAGGGGAGCAGAGCAGCAATTCTATCCACTGCATTCCTTCCACCCTCAATTGGATGCCCGTAATCCTCCAGGTTCAGAGGGTTGTGGCACCCACATAGGATGGGTCTGCCCATGTTTAGAGAGATTTTTAGATAGGGGAGTATTTGAACGTGCAGTCTCCTGGCTGCAGCCTCACGTGGTACAATCCTGGAAAACCCTTGCCACCTGATTCTGTTGACAGTATAAACTGGCCCTGTGCAGATGAGCAGTGGAACCACACAGTTAGTGAGGTTTCAAGGATCATCTCATCTGCACTTTTCAATCAGTGATTGGACAAGATAGACCTCAATGAGTGGCTGCTCTAAATCTGAAGGGAGGTTACTCTAGAATTCTATAGGAAGCTACTTAGGACTGTTTGGTAGATGGCATGTGTGAAAATTATTTGGACAGCAGTTCCGAAATGTTGGCTCACTCTTATTACCAGGGTGAATCCATTGCTAGTCAATCAGTAAATGCTAAGGAAATTAAAAGCAAGAGCACTGTTTTCATCCTACTTGGTAGTTCTTGTCCATTGTTTTCATTCAGAGGTATGTCAGTATAATCTTTTCACACAACTTTTCACAATAGCCTTGCAATTCTTTCCTGTTTGTTTGTTGTTGTTTTTTCTTTCATGTGTAAGAAAGCTTTGTCATTTCTTTCTGCTTATGGAAGTTACCACACTGAGAAGTTATGAAACCTACAGTGACTTGACGACACTGAGACCTAGACAGAGTGTGACAGTTTGACTTTAAAATCACGTAAATCCTCAGAAAGGTCTTCAAAACTGTTTAAGTCACAGGTTTTTTTTTTTTCTTTGCTGGCTACTACTACTAGTACTACTACTAGCAACAACAACAACAACAACAACAATTCATTTACTATGCATTTTATTCATTTTTACTCGGGCCTACTTAAGCTGCAATCCTATACACACTTACCTGGGAATAAGCACCATTGAACTCAGTAGGACCTACTTCTGAGAAGACGTGTATAGGATTGCTCTGTTACATATATATTATAATATATGATAACATATATTGTCAGATGTCTAGTTCTGTTTAAAGAAAAGAACTTCCAATGGCCCCTCACCTGGGGCCGGGGAGAAGGCTTGCGCGTGGGGGAGGAGAGAGGAGGCAGGCAGCTGGTCAGGTGGGTCACTGGTAACGAGCCAATGGCTCAAAAGGGCGGGGACACAGGTAAGAGCTTATTTAAGCTCCTGGGTTCCCACCCTCTGTCTCTTGCTCCTGATCATCCAGTGGCACCTTTCAAGGTGACTGACGTTTACCCAAGGCTGCCCTCGCCAATGCCATGAGGCTTGGCACAAGGGAGATTGGGACGGCTTTGGGGTTTTACCTTTCTCACCTACTTTGGGAGCCTGGAGGCGCCAAAGTAAGGTGACGATGGTAAGGCCCTCCAGCTCCACATGGAGGGCAACTGGGCGGTGGCGGGCCATCTCGCCTCCGGTTCAGTTAGGATGCATTCGCCAAATATTGGTCTTTTTTCCCGGCCAAGGGCCGGGCTAGGTTAGAACCGCACTTCACCCTTCACAGATCTTCAATTCAATAAATGTGGCCTGATTTGAAACCATATACCCTGTGTCTGCCTCTTCTTTATCTCGCCTTTACACGCGCAAACACTGAAGATTAAGCTAATGGGGTTGGATTTAGAGGCAGGTGATTGAAGCAATCAGTGCATAGTTAAACTATTGGATTCACTACTACAAGATGTGGTGATGACCATCAACTTTGATGGCTTTAAAAGAAGATTACTATACAAATTTGTGGATGATAAAGCTATCAATGGCCACTAGTCATGATGGTGATATATTACCTCCAGTATCAGAGGCAGTATGCTTAGGCTATATATACCAGGTGCTGGAGAACATGAGTGGGAGGGTGCTGTTGCACTCATGTCCTACCTGTGGGTTACCAGCAGGGAGTTGGTTGGCCACTGTGTGAACAAAATGCTGGACTAGATGGACCCTTGGTCTGATCCAGCTGGGCTCTTTTTGTGTTTTTACCTGTGGTGCCAGGCTTAAGGGGTGCCTGACATGGGCTATTTACTAAACTATCCACTCAAAAGCTGAAACAATAGCATAAACAGTTCATACGGCATGAATAATATAGATTTGCAGATATTAGGATGCAAACTTACAATCTTATATGGCATGGATACATCATGCATAGAAACCGTGTATCAAAGTCATGAAACAGGCTACAGATTCGATTTTTTAAAAATAATGTATTCAAAACTTAAACAAATGGAAGGGTGAGGCATAGAACATTTCTTGCCTGGGGTGCTATTTGATATCAGTCTGGCCCTGATAGCTAATTGAGGGATGTTTCTGAAATTTCACCTCACCTCAATTTCGCCCTGAATTTTGGAGTTTCAAATTACCAGGACTTGTTTCAAAAGTGGAATCCTTCACAGTTTGTGTTTCAAATCCTCCACAGTTTGTGTTTTGTTTTTTAATTTCCAAATGTTCTACAGAGCACTAAGTGCAGTTTGCAAGAGCTTTCAGTTCCTTCAGTGCAGGTGTGTCTTTTGCTTCCTCTGTACCACCAACGTGCACAGGCACATCAATGAAACAGTGCCAAAAATAAATCTGGATTAGTGATAGCGGGATCGGTCTATTTTCAGTCTGGTCACTTTCACATGTACTCATTCGTAAGTCTGTTTCATCCTGTTTACAAATTCATCTGCAACAAAGGAAAAACAAAACCTGAACATCCACATGAACATATGTATTAAAATACCTATTTTTGGCATATGCATTTCTAAAAGCATTTTATCCAAAAATACACATTTTTAAATGCAGTTTGGTAACGGGGTTGTTGTTGTTGCTTGTAGGGGGTTGGTGTTTTGCTTGTTTTTGAGCTCAGAATTGTATTGCAAAAGTCAGAAAAATGCAAGTGTATTTATTTATTTAAATCCAAAGGATAACTTCACTCTAGCCTTTCCATTACCCCAAGAAGTGTGGATCAGGTCAGTCTGCATCGAAATTTGCAAAGATCAAATTCCCCAAGCATCCCTGTTGCAAATTGCACATGCTTAGTGCTCTGTAGAACATTTGGAAATTAAAAAACAGAACACAAACTCTGGAGGATTCGAAACACAAACTCTGGAGGAATCCACTTTTGAAACAAATCCCAGTAATCTGAGTGTACTTTTTTGTGTTTTACTAATGCACAGGAGCACGTCTGTCTGTGTACCACACAGGAAGACTCTTGATGCAATCATACATAAAACCATACCAAAATTGCCTCTTTGTAGTGTTTTATGAAAAGCCACACTCACACTGGTAACATGGAGGCGAAAAAGTATGCAAATTAACTGAAGGATCTTAAAGCTGTGGAAAATTCCAATCCCAGAACTAATATTATAATTTTCCTCATTAAACTGGAATTCAAGAGAAACAGGACAGAGCACAGAGGGAACTTATGGAATAATAAAGGAATGGAGCACAGCAATTAACTCATCCCAATAGCTCAAGATTGACAGGCCTGTCCATCCCTCCAGATGTGGTTGGACTCGCATCATCTCTTACCTGATCACTGGGGCTAAAGGGAGTTGGAATCCAACAAGATCACAAGCTCCCCATCCCTGCTACAGCTAACAGGAAAATAGTGATGTTTTGACCGTTTTTATTTCAGTCAACTCTGTGTGTATAAATCTCACTGCTCTATTGTTCTCATTGAGTAAAGACACCAGAGTTGAAAGCAAAGGAAATGGGTTGGCATCTCTTCTAGAGCTTCCATAAAGTTTGAGGGAGGAGAAGTAAAGGAGGAGATAACAATACTGTGTCTTCCTGTTTGCCCAAAGAAGGTCTGCTTTATTCCCTGAAGAGCGGCATTATGTTTTGCCAGGATACTTGGCAACAGAGGCGTAGCGTGGGGGGTGCAGGGGGGGCCGGCCGCACCGGGCGCAACATCTGGGGGGGGCGCTCGCGGGCCAGGTGAGCAGGGAGGGCTCACGGGAGGACACGTGTCAGCCGCGGCGCGTCGGAAGCTCCCGACCCGCGAGCGCGGCTGCCGCTGCTGGGGCCACAGGGGGACCCCGCGCCCTCGGTCAGGGGCTTTGCCGGGAGGGAAGGAGAGAAGGGAGGAGCCGCCGCCACCGCCACCGCCGCCCGGGGAAGGCTTGCGCGCCTGGGCCTGCGAGCCGCCCGCGATGCCGCCAAGCTCCGAGCGAGCCGCCCGCGTCGCCCTCCCCTCGGCCCCGGACCCCTGCGGGAAGCCGCCAGATCCTCTGGGCAGAGGTTCCTCGCCGCCGCCGTCCAGAAGCTGGGTGAGGGTCGCCGTTCCCCAGGCTGCCCTTTGCGCCCGGGAAGGGGCCCGGAGGAGCCGTCCGCGATCCCAAGCGCCGAACGGACGGAGGGGGCGGGGGGCTGCGGAGGGGCTTGTGTTGCCCCCCCGCCCCGTGAGTCGGCCAAAGCGCCCTGGAGGTAAAGAACGCCCCCCCCCGCTCCGGCATCCATCTCCCCTGGAGCATGGACCCCCGCCAGGCGGAGAATATCTTCCGGCCAGTGAGGTGGTCATCAAGATGGGAGCGGAGGAGGGGAGGCAGCCGCCCGAAGGGGGAAGCTGCCTGCCCCCGCCCCACTGCAACAGGCTCTTATCCTGCTACCGAGATCCCAAACTTTTGGCCGGGAGGGGCGGGCTGTCAGTGTCCAGCGGGGGAGGTGGGCTTTTACACCTTCTCGGCTTTACCCCCAGCCGGAGGGGGAGGCCATGCCTCCCCCCCCCGCCCCGTAGCTCTTCCCGGGGATCCTCTTGAGAGCAAGACACTGGGCTGGAGGGACAGCGCTGGGGCTGCTCTCGCCTCTTGACACGCAGAAGAGCGTCCCCTCCGTAGCTGGCTCAGCGATGGTTGAAAATGTGGAGAATGTGTAATGCATGTTCGCACTCAATAAAGTGTTTGAAAATAAACTTGTATTTAGATGCATTTTACTTTAATTACATCAGTATTTTCATAACAAACAATACATGTGCTTAGGGGGTAAGGGTTTCTTTAACTAATCTAGTGGAAGAGACTCAAGTGCTAAAATCCACGGGTTAGGGGGCGCAAATTACTTGCCTTGCCCCGGGTGCTGACAACCCACGCTACGCCACTGCTTGACAAGAGTATTTTGTTTTAAAATAATGGAGAAAGCCCTTCTTCAGCATAAGGTCTGAAAGCTCTTCCAACACAGGATCCTGAAACAGGTGCATCCATTGCCCTGCCCAGAAACCCGGCCATGTAAACTCCACATATTGTTTTTACCTGTGGTGCCAGGCTTAAGGGATGCCTGTACCTATGCATGTTTACTTGGAAGTAAGTCCCGCTGAGTTCAATGGGGCTTACTCCCAGAGGTAAATGTACGTAGGATTACAGCCTCAGTGGGAAGCATTACCTTCGGGTTGTTAATAACAGAACTGTACATCTGAAACACCTAAGGCCATCTGGTCCAACCTTGGCCTGCGGAGGAAGGGCTCCTCTAATGTAACAGAGTAGCTCTTATCATATGTAAGCTTATGTAGGACGCAGCCTAGTGCTGAGTTACACAGATCAAAGGAAAGCACTTGGAAACGCAGCTCAGCTCTTCCTGCGGATATGGCTACATGCACTTAGCCACAATGTATTAAATTCTTGTATCTAGGTACAGGATTTTAGCCATATTGTTCTTCTCTGGTTCCGCTTACTTTTAGGCAGATGACAATGGCTGCAAATGAAAGATGTCCAGTTGAGAAAGCCAAGGTATAAACGCAGGTTCACCTGGCAATTCTTTTCAGTTTTGTGCCTTTAATGGACTTTATAATAGTGGTGTGAAATTCTGAAAAGATACAGAGAGAGAGAGAGAGAGAGAGAGCCAGATGCAGGCATCTTGAATGTCATTCAACTGCCTCAAATTGTGTCCAAACCCCTCTTTATTTGTGTTCTTTTCTCATAGCAATGGGAAAGACGCTATTCTGAGGTCAAAGTGAAGTGGCTGTAAATTTTAAAAAAACAATTGTATTTCTAAGGAAACTGATTGTTCTCTGCTGATATAGCGGATAGCTAATGTTAGCTCCATCTGGGATATGCGTGAACACAGGCTTCTCTTTCTCTTCCCCCGCACCCCCACCCCACTGAAACTCTCAGTGTATTTAATATAACAGGTGCACAGACTTGGTTTGTTTTTCTTCCTTTATTTCTAAGGAAATCATAAACAAAATATATTGCTAGAGGATGGTTTCTGGGGTGCCCTGTGAGCAAACAGAGAGGGGAAATGGACCAATGAGTGATCAGGAGGGACAATAAATCAACACACTAAAAAGAGAGCTCAATATACTTGCTGGGCCTCAGGAGCTCAGTCCAAGGACAAGGCCTCTGTCAGTCAGGGCCGAGCATTAATGTCAAAGACAGCTGGAGTTGGCAGCTTGCAGCTCTGAGGAAATGATTGAGCTGTCTGTCAGTTGCTCGGGATCCACTAGAGGCCATTGTGGCATAAAGGAAAGTGTTGCTTGCTTTAGAGAGCTAGGAGAGCTCTTTCTCGTTTCACTCACTTTTTGGTTTAACTGCAATGGTGCCTGCTGTGATCCACAAGCGAGTAAGGATTAAAAGGATTCGAAGTTGCAGCCAGTTTAGTCCTGATGAGGTAAACAGGGTGTTCATTTCCTAGTATCACATGAGAGTTAAGTTCTAGTGCTCCCTGGAACTTATTTCCATGAAGAGGCAGTGTTGGGGGGGGGGGTGGCCCACTAGGGCTGGAGCCCAGAATCTTTCATTTGGAGCCCCGAATCTCTGGGAGGCCATCTGCCCCACCACCGTGCTGTCCATGGGCGTTTCCTAAAATGAAGGGACAGGGGCCCTGGTTATCTCTGTTGCATCTGATCCCCCCCGGATTAGCTGGCTTTCTGCCCACACGTGCTTCCCCTCCTGCTGCCCCCCCCCGAATCTTTCTGTCTGAGATCAAATGCCCTCCTCTCCCCTGCCCATACATCCCTTTTTATAAATAGGGGTGTCCTTAGGAGACAGGGCCCTTTAAACACACACACAGAGAGAGAGAGACTTTAGAGCATATGTAAATTAGCACATGCAAATTTGTGCTTTTTTTTTCTTTTCTTTTTCTGTTTTGCCCTGTGGGCCTGAGCCCCGGATCTTTTTAGGTACCTAGCACCACCCCTGCTTCCATGTCATATGTCTAGGCCCTAGGGTTAAAAATCTGGCACCTCCTTCCTATGGATCTTGTTTAAGACACAGTGGTACAAGGAGGGTTATTACTTTTTTTAATGGGCAGATGTTAATGGCTCTGCACCTTTAACATTTCTCTGACAAGCAGAAATTCTTTAGATGCACCTTTCCCCTTCACAATACCTTTCTGTCAGTAAGATATTCGCCTACTGATTGCTACTTGTTTTAAATCAGGGCCAGTTCCAGGTTTGAGGGGGCCCTTAGCAAAGTATCCTCCGGTGGCCCCTTCCTACATTGGAAACCATCCCTCATGCAGCCTTATCTGGTGGCAGGCAATGGTGGTGGCAGTGCTCCAACCAGAGCTGGGTGTCTGCCATTTTGAGTTCCAATTATGCCTGGAGTGACATAGCATCACTCCAGGGCATTGTGGGAAATAAAAATGTCAGACATCCATCCAATGCCAGTTGATGTGGCAGTTTTAAAATGGAGTCCAGAGTAGGAATAAGTGGGAAGTGTCCTGGTAGCTGCCTGAGAGTACCTGCGCAGATCCTTAGAACATAAGAAAAAATGTGGCAGCTCTCCAAGAAGCAACTTGGCATTGCTGCTACTGCAGCCTGCTCCTACAGCTGAGAATCCCCAAGAAGTAGAGAGACAGAGTCAAGAAACACATTATCAGCCACAAATGTGCATACATCTCTGTCGTTCATGTGGATCAAAATGGACCCAGAGGATCCCATGCCATGGAAAAGTAGAGGAATCTGTCTTGTTCCTTCCCAGCTTTACCATAGCAATGAAATGACACTTGTGTAGCACAGCTGTCATGTGAGTCTGGGGCTGGGTCAGGGGTAGGCAACCGGGTGCCCTCCACTACTCCCATAATCCTGGACCAGTGGCCATGCTGACTGGAGATGATGATGGTAGTTGTAGTCCAAAACATCTGGAAGGCACCAGGTTGCCTACCCCTGTTGTTCCAAGTCAAAAGAATAAGCAGCACAGCAGACATTGAGGTCAGGGTCCATCAGCAACTTGAGGGGACTAAGTTGTCCACAGTTGTACCTTCTTCTCATAGTAAGGGAACAAATTGACAAGTTTGTGCTACTTACCATCTTAAATAATTCACAATTCTATGGCCCATGTGAGTATGGATGCGTCCATTGTCTGTCTTAAATATGGTGAGGGGAAAGGGCACGAAACTCTGCGCCACTTCTCCATAAGTTATGAAATTTCCCCAGCATCACAGTGGAAATTGTATTAGGCAAGATTATTGCTGTTGATGTCATTTCCACAGGATATAAGGCAATAAGCTAGGGTTGCCAGCTTTGAACTGGATCCCGCAACTGTATGGCACACTGCAGCTTGCCATAAAGCAGTGTAGCATTATGCTATTAAAAGCTTCACCGGCTGATTTCAAATGTCAGTAAAAGGCACAGGGGAAGACCAAGCCAGTGATTTTTCTGTCCACCTGGCAGTCCTGTATTATGCAAAGAATTTCTCTCCATTATATTTAAAAATTTCACATTGTTTTTTCACAAAAAACTGTCATCTTAAACATACTTACTAAGAAGCATGTCCCATTGAACTCAGCGGGACTTACTTCAAAGTACGTAAGTTCAGGATCTGACCTATCCCTCTCCTGCCACGCTTTTCTTTGCCGTAAGCAGCGCTGAGAGCTTGTCGGGATTAACGGGGCATGACCATCATTTCATTTCAGCCCTTCTCTCTTTACTGTCCTGATGATAGATAACAGGAGCCCTATTCAGGAGTTATTAAATTATACCCATGGAAGGGGAGCATGCCAGCCCCGCCCCCAACATCCCTGCATGCAGGCTCCACCTCTGACCTTCCCAGGTGGAACAGAAGGCACTGAAGGGGATTCCTCTGTGTGTTCAACTGGATGTGCTTAGACTGGGAACTCTCACCACACAGTTTTCAGAATCGCTGGGAGGATTCTAAGCATGCTCAGCCAAACGCATGAAGAATCCCTCTTCACACCTTCCCGCTCAATGCAGGAATGCCAGGGGTGCAGCTGGCGCATGCAGGGATGGGGACGACGCCTGCAGCCCTGCCCTCCTCCCACAGGTACAATTTCACAGTGCCTGAATAGAGCTAGGCAAATTGGGAAATGGTTTGTGAAGACCACCCAGCGCAGAACCGGCATTCAGGTAAAAATTCTAAGTTGAAACAGCTGTTATCAAAAGAAGCTGTAAGAAATTATTGAAAGGTAAACAATCAACAGATGTTATCTTATTAACCAAGAATCCCTATAACATATTAATAATAAAACCACAAAAGAGTCTCACGACACCTTAAAGGCTAACAGATTTATTATGGCATAAACTTTCATGGGCTGAAGGCAGACTTCAGGCTTGCGGGGTCTACTTTGTTTTTTACTAGACCCCCAAGATCACCAAACAGAGCCCAGGGCAGAGGACATACGCTTAGAATTAAATAATTCTGAGCCCAGGAATTTGTTTTGAGTACCAAAACGGAATGGCACTTACAGTCCACTCCATACGCTCCTGTTTACTCCAAGCTTTCTTCATTTCATCAGTATAATTTAGAAGGGGTTGGGAGTCATTTTGTTGCTGCTAGCTATCCTTAAACAAACGGGAATCAGAAATCCTTGCCAATCGACTGCAATCCAGAGAACTATCAATAGATCCCTTTCTAGTTCTTCTGCCCACCTCTGCACTTCATCAGATGCATGAACTCTAACAAAGTGAAGTCTAGTCCACAAAGCTTATTCCACAATTAATCTGTAAATGTTTAAGGTGCCAGAAGACTCTTTGTTGCTTTAGTTGCACAACAGACTAACACAGAAATCCCCCCTGGAAGATGTTAATATAATAACTAACAATAAATCCTGAGAATAAAAACAGCTGAACTATTGTGAACTATTCAGTCATTCTCCCGCTCGCCCCCCGCCCACTGCACACACAGAATTACCATTCCTCTTATATTTTCCCGAGCCTAATCTTTTCAAGGCCAAACTTCCACTATTCACTCCTTTTTTTTTTAGAACCTTCTTAAACCGGCTGCTTTTATTTTGAAAAAAAAGTGGCTGTGGAGCTCCAACCTGGAATGCCAGTTTGCTGCAGAAAATCCCCGACCCAGCCACCCCAGCTGCTATTCCGTGTAGATGCTACTTACAGTAAACAGCACCTTTGGGGGCAAATAGCAGCTGGGTGGGATTTTTGTCAGAAAACTGGCATGAGGCCTGGTCCAGATTGAGAGGGCATTCCAGCCACGGGAGAATTGATTTGGAATAGGGCTGAAGCACGTGGAAGGGTTAACCTTTCTTTCCCCGTGCTGATTGCCCAACGCAAATCCCCGCCCACCTGCTGCCACCGTCCCAGTTATTGTTAGCCTCAGAGGGTAAACATACAGCTTTGAGGGTTTGCACTTGGAAATAGCTGTGAGAGGAAAAAGTTAAACCCACTCCCTACTCATGGCTGCTTTTACAGAAAGAAAAAAGACAGTCAAGTGATCTCATTGCAGATCTCCTGCATCACATCTCATTTGGTCCTGACTCTTAAACCATCTTTCCTTAACTTGGTGACCTCCAGATGTCTTGGACGTTAACTCCCAACAGCCCCAGACAGCATGGCCAATGGTCAGGAATTCTGGGAGTTGTCGTCCAAAACATCTGGAAGACACCAGGTTGGGGCAAGGCTGCTCTAAACTATTTTTGTCAATCATATGCACCATTTCACCAGTTTTTGAACAGGACAAGGGCATTACATTTTCATAGGCAGGAAATGCATTTCTGCCTTTCAAACAAGGCAACAAGAACTGTCTCAGAGATTATGGACTTGTACGACAGCATGGAAACAACTCACTGGCAAACAGCTTTGTCTAAATATAAAAATTTCTTGAGCACCTTTGATAGGTTTACATCTAGGAATAAGTCCAGAAGAGAAAAGAAAGTACAGATGGAGAAAGATCTCCTGGCTAAAACTAGTTGGGCCTGTTCTCTTGATAGCCCAACCCTACAAAGAGTTAGGCATACCTAACCATTGATTTTAAGGGGGTTTAGGATGCTTAAGATTACCAACTTTTGAACTGGCCCCTGCAGCTGTCTCTTTAACAGCAGTTTGAGATGTAGCAGATAAGTAGGTAATGATGTAGGCAGGGGCTCCATGTGCACGTAGAAGAGCTCTTCCATGAATGGGGGATTTGTCTGTACCACTATTAGGAAGTGAAGAAGTTAGAGTGTTGTTGTTTTTTTACTATTAAAGTCAATAGAACTTTAAAAAAAGCCTAACTTTGGTTGAATCATTCATGCCCATCAGTTTTATAGGGTTCTCTTAAATTCTGGTGTTTATTGTTTCAATTGTTATATGATGTAAGCTGTTTTGAGAACCTGGCTGGGCTACTTAAGTGGGAAACACATTTTAAATTAAGAAAATATTACTGTCCAGTGGCCCAGGTTGTAAAGGGGGAAAAATCTTGCTCAGACCTTAAAGAAAAGCACTAATTGGTCTGGCCTTCAAAAGACAGGTTTTTCTTTTAGATTTCATAGATCATAGAGTTGGAAGGAGCCTACAAGGCTATCGAGTCCAACCCCCTGCTCAATGCAGGAAACTAGAGGAGGGGGTCTCCCATCCAAGTAATAACCAGGCTTGACCCTGCTTAGCTTTCCACGGTCAGACAAGCTGAGCCAGCGTAAGCCACAGGCCTGTTTTTTTGCTTGTTAAAAATTACCTCAGAATCACAAGTAAAGCTGCCATTTGAAGGTGTTGGCCAAGTCACTAACAGATTTTATTAAGCAGAATGTAATTGACTGTATTATGTTTTTACTTTATTTATTTATTTCATTTCATTTCTATACCACCCAATAGCTGTAAGCTGGGCAGTTTACAACAGTGCCTAAAACAAGGCCGAAATACAAGAAAAACAACCATACAATCATTCTATAATAAAGAAAATGAAAACAGTTTAAAAGATTTAAAAGCAATTTAGCCAGGGATAACAATATTTAAATACAGAATAGACCTGACATGCATGCCCCATCAAGCCATTAAAAACAGCCCTAGATGATGCTGAAAGACATCTTTTTTTGCTATTTGATTTTAGCCTTTAAAGTCTTATTTTACTGCTTGATTGTAGATGTTTAGATTTTAAGATTGTAAAAAAAATTTCTTGGTCTCTTCATAGTGGTCAGTAGCTAAACAATAAAAACTAACTGAACTGAACACAGAAAGTAAATAAAACAGCAAAAGCGAATGTAACAGCCTTCCCCAACCGGGTGCCCTCAAGAGGGGTTGCAATGCAACTCCCATCAATTCCAGCCAGCATGGCCATTGGACTTCAACTCCCATCATTCTCAGCCAGAATGATGGGAGTTTCAGTCCAATGGCCGTGCTGGCTGGGAATTGTGAGAGTTGCAATCCAACCCCACTGGAAGACACCCAGTTGGGAAATACTGGTATATAATAAGTGTTACAACAGCCCAATTCGGAGTGCCCTGACCTCTCCTCAAAAACCAGCTCAGCTCTGGATATTTTTACCTGCTTCCCCAACACACTGTTTCAGTACAGAAATACCACTCCTTAGTTTTACACCTAGATGTTGAGGTTGCTTCTACAAGTGTATGGACCTGTTTAACGGTTCCTGTATTGCACACCGATGACTGCTAAGTTGTTGGCTTTAGAGTGATTTAGCTAACATTCTGGCTGCAGGAGAGGAAAAACAACAACAAACCGGAAGGATATAATTTTGCAATAAATATTCAAACGGTTCCTGTCAAAAGAATTCTTCTTCAGCTAAACAAGGCAAAAACCACACTGCCACAATTTTGTGCCACTTCAGCAGCTTAGATTCAGGACAAGCAACTCTGCTTCTTCACAGTGTGCACTTCCTTTTTCTTTCTCTTTTTTTGGTATTATATTTTTGTGAGAAGAACTGTCGTCCCTCTTCAGCACATTGTGTGATGCTGATATTATGCAACCTGTGTCAAAAAGCTGCTCTGAACAGCGATGCCTTAGTATTCCCTTGCTTGAACTACACCATGCAATCAGGGTTCTTTAGTACCGGCAGGAGGGCATATGTTTCGAATATGACTTTGGATTTGCACAGGTTGGTGGAATTTCTTAGAATGACTCAACAAGTGGAAACAAATAAAAAACCACAGTGGTATTTGTATCTTCAATGTGCTTTAAGTAACTGCGTTATGACCACAGCTTCTCCTTAGTTTCCCGTTATTGTGACTGCATGTTGCCATCACTTCCTAAATAGATATATTTATTTAATTAGTTTGATGAACAGGTTTTACTGAGAGTCTTCAGAGTTGTGTGTGTGGAGGCGGGTGGGGGTGGTGGGGTGGAGAGACATTCTTCTGCCAGAAATTAGGCCAGGATCTTCATACCTGACTGCCAAAATATATTTGTTGTTTATTTTATTTCATTATAGAATATTTAGTCTCCTTTCTATAAGCGATTCCATAGGAATTTATGATAAAACCTCACAAAAATATTCAGACTTACAAATGAAAACACATCCATGATACAATAAAAGGAATACAATAGAATGGCGTAGTGAAGCAAAGCCATGCCAGGTTTATTTATATATTCCTTTTCTGCAGTTACTGCATTCATTATGGGTTCCTAACAAATACAATATTTCATAACAACTGGTGTCAGTCTGCTGACAGAATGCTCTTCGGTCCAGGCAGAGGCTTCCATCACAGGAATGGGGAAACTCATGGGGGGGGGGGGAATGAATAAGGGCACAGTCCTATGTATGTTTAGACAGAAAAAAGGCCTACAACTCCCAGCATGCCCCAGGCTGGGGCATGCTGGGAGTTGTAGGCCTTTTTTTCCTGTCTAAACATGCATAGGAATTGCGCCTTAAGTAATCAAAACTAAGAAAATCACAGAAAAAATACTTCAAATAATTAGTAATGGCCATGGAAAGCTGGCTGACTGTTGAAGTGGGGAGGGGAAAGGAAGCCTGCGGGAGGGGAAATGGAATGGTGTATCATCCAAGAAGGCATGACTAGTAGCTGGAACACTGAATGGGAGCCCCCCACACTGAAACATTTCGTTGCAGGTCCCATTTGTCCATAGGATTTGGAAGCTAGTCATAGTGGAATGTGGAATTTCTAATGCTGTTCCCAAGTTCCAGCTCTTTCTTTGTTTCCCTTTTTAAAAAATTAATTAAACTTAGGTTCCGTACCACACTAATGAAACATCCTATCACCAACTCATTGCAGCAGTTTCAGGGGACTCAGGAAGAAAAGTAGTGAAGAACATCCTCTTCTCTAACCTGCTATTTCCTGCAATTCATCAAACCAATATTTTTCAAAAGCTTTGACTGTCGTTTTTTTCCTGGAGTACCATATATCACAGTCCTGTGGGCTTTTGACCTTTTTCATATAGTTGCTGTATTCACTTTTGAAACAAATGGCAAAATGCCCCCCCCCCCAATGACTTCATGTGTAAGACATGAATGATAGATAAGCATGAGGTCTAGTCAGTGCTGACCTTACTACCGGGCAACCATATGTAACTTCTTAGGGCAGCAGTTTGAGAGGGAGCAGCATACTCACTGTCACTGCAAACAACTGGGGGGACAAAACTTTCCCTTCCAATGCCTTTGCTGCTCAGGAAAAGCAGAGGAGAAGATGGAATGGAGGGCAAGAATAGGAGGCATTAGAAAAGAGTCTGTGGGTTTAGGGTCAAAGATAAGGCAGTATATAAGAAACTGTCTTATACTGAGTCAAACCATCAGTCCAATTAGTCCAGTATTGTCTACCTGGACCATCAGCAACTCACCAAGTTCTTACTGCTGCTTTTACTGCTGCTCCCAGTCTTACTGCTGCTTTAACCAGAATTGGCAGAGACTGAAGCTGGTTCCCATCACTGAGCTATGTCCCTTCCCCGAGGAATCGCTGAATCCCAAGATACAGATTTAAAATAATGTCTGTTCTGGCCCTATGCCTGATGATTGCTGGAACCCACCAGGATGATTAGTACAGACGTTACGGACACTGAAGTACCTTCAGCAGCTGCCTCCCATCCTCATTACACAGACACGCTACTGATTTATAAATGCACTAAACTAGAAATACAAGAAAATAAATAAATAACGGTGACTTGCTCTCTTCCTGGGGACACCCATGTTTTCTTATTCATTTTTAATAATTTTAATAGATTTTGTCCCCATTCTTTCTCCCTGAACTCAGAATGGGTTGCAACCTTTTAAAGCCATGCATAAAAAGAATAGATATATTAATCATAGAAAATGAAAAGACAACTCCCATAATAAAATTCAATTCTGTCTTCTACCATAAGCAAGCATCATAACACAGCCATGGTATTCTGTATTACTCAAGCTGAAAAAAACCAGAAATCGTACAAACACAAGGGAACAATATGTATTATTCACCTTTCAAATGTGTATCTTCGGGCCATTTCACATATTATGCAGAAGACAACCCAGATTTGATACTAAGTGAAGTTGTGGCTTCCTGATAAGTATAGCTGCATCTAATATGTGTTTGTTGCATTCAACTTTTTCATTTTTAGGTATACATTTAAAATAGATTAGGTGTACACCTGAAAATGTAATGTATAAAGTTGCATTTGGTCTCAAGACATTAGATCTGTCTTGCAGATTCTAAAGCAAAAGATTTTCTGACAACATCCTACGAAGTTCTTGAAAAACAATATTGCTGCAGTATAAGGAACCTACTGATACGACACATATAATATTCCTATAAGAAAGAGATACTTTTTTTCCATGCTAATAAAACTCTGACCCGAAATGGACTCACTTGCTGTCATTTTTTATCTATCTGATGGCTTTTAAACATATCCAGTACCAAATTGTTGTACTGTTCGTCAATGGAAAAGCTCCCTAATAAATTCCATAGCGCAACAATTTGGCCCGTAAGAGCTCTCATCTAGGGAGCATACACTGAAATGAATGCTGATGGTTGAAGCAGAATGGAATGTAGAACAGAGAGATGCGTTGCACAGATAGAGGTTCCCTGGTGTATTCAAGTTGTCAAAACTGATCTTCTTTTCTTCACTCGCTGTAGAAAAATATTTGAATGTTATTACACTGAATGCAAAATAGGTTATAAGATCTCCATATTTCTCTGCAATACTGTGAAAGTCCCAGAGTTAATTAAGGCATAGGTTGCCTTTTCTTTAGTAACTAATCAAATAAATCGCAGCTGATTTGTTTTAATCAGTTATTATTTTTTCGTCTAGTAAAAGATGAAATGCTGGGAGTAGATAGGCTTTGGTATGTATTGTTAGCAAAAGAAGAAAGATTGATAAAAGCAAATTGACCTAATAAAAAAAAAAGGGAATCGTGCTAGACAACACAAAGACAAACAAAGCAGATATTACAAATAAAAAATAACAGCCAGAAACCATTTCTTGCTCCCTGTATTTTCAATTATCATTTGAACAGAAATGAATCACTGGCCATATTTTTTTTTTTCAGTTGGAAACAGTTTTACTTCCCTTTTCCCCTCTGGACACATAATTTTGATTTATAAGCATGGCAACCCAGAGCAAAAGGAAGTTTTAGGCACAGTATATTCTTCTACCGGAGCTCTTTCTCCCCTAAATGCTTTGCAGGTGGGGGGGGGGGATTATGGTCACAATCCACCAGATGCTACTGCTCTTTAACCTCTATTCATTTCAAGGAGGGAGTTGTAATCTAATGTAAGCCCCATTAAAATCAATAGAGGTTGGACAGCATTCATGCTGGGTGGATTGTGTCCATTTTCAGTTTTTTGAATAATGGATTGCCTTGCAATTTAATTCACTCAAGCTTTAGGGTTCATCTTTCACCAAAGGTCTCACATTATGCATTTAGTTATGGTTTCCTCCATTTGAAATGCACTTTTTAACTGGGATCAAACTGTCTTCTAGTTCTAATGTCTTATAAATCTCCAATGTGGTATTATTTATAGTTTAGCTACTGCATGCTTACTTTATTGAGTCTGAATGAATAAATCAGTATTCCACATCTCTCCATTCTCTCTGCTGATGTTTTGATTTGGTGTCTATCCAAAAGTCTCCGATGGTCGGTGCATGATTATAAAACCATCTTATGACCAGACACCCATTTTATAAATAAGCAATGGAGTTAACATGTTTTAGATATTGATTTCACATTGCATATTTGAATGCATGGCTATGCATTTTCCAAAGAGTACATTTTTTTAAATAGTGTGAATTCACTGGGTAATCTGAAATAAAAATGCTGGAATCCCCCCCCCCCAATCTTTTAAATCTGACTCAGGCTTTTAAGCTGGAAGATCTTTGCCAAGTTTAAACCAAAAAAAATCATCTTTTATTTTTTATAAAATGTCCTGTAATTTAACAGTACCTCACAGGGTTGTTGTGAGGATAAAATGGAGAGGAGGAGGAGGATTATGTAAGCCGCCTTGGGTTCCTTGCAGGAAAAAAGGCGGGTATAAATATAATAAATAAATAATGAATAAATAAATAAAAACTAGAAATACATAGCACTGTAGAAGCCCATATGTGTATATAGAAACCTATATATACAGAAGTCCATATATTCAATCACTGGCATCTCCAGTTAAAGCACTGTTGGGGAAAACTTTTGTGTGAGCCCTTGGAGAAGTGCAACCAGTCGCAGTACACAATTCTATGACAGAAGCACCAACTTCATATGTTTTATTTCATTTTGAAAACTGCCAATAGCACAGAACAGCCACGAATCAGGGTTCAGTGAGACACACTAAAATCCCATTCAAATCACTGGCATTGAAGCATTCTTAAATCTATCCTGGATTGCATCCAAAGTGTTCAGAGAAATGTTATTATCCTATATACTAATAGCAATCTCATTTGCCAAGTGTGGATCATTATGCAGTCAAAACAATGCCAGAAGGAGATAATAGTACGCTTAGGGATGTATAAGAATTTCATTGCAATTCGCAAATCATCCGAACTTGCCCCATTCACAACCCTGCATGTGAACGTGAATGGAAGCACATTTTTTAAAAAAAAAAAATGTTCACACATTCCCAAATATGCAGTTGTGTTTGAAAAATGCATTTTTAAAAATGCACACTTTGAAATGTGCATTTTAAAAAAAACAACTAATTTTCACGCTTTAGTAAAGGGGGCAGGGTGGGGCTAGGTGGGCCCACTAGGGCTTTGGCCCTGGGTCTTTGCTTTGGGGACCCGGATGTCTCTCCCCCTCCCTCTATACACTACCGCTGTCCTTGCTGTCCTTTCCTTCAGTCTCACCTCTGAGACTCGGTTCTTGTACTGCCCATGCCCGCCGAGCACGCACACACAGATCATGCTGGGAGGGATGATCCCGCCCATACAATCAAGCAGAATGGCTGAGGCGCTTTCTTGGAAGAGCAACAGAAGGTGCATCTCCGGGGCTTTTCAATGGACCACCCCATGCAGCCTGGACACCCCATGCAGCGGTTGCATAGCAACCGGGTCAACTGACCTTTACTGGGCCAATCAAAGTCATTAAAAATGCACCTTTTCTGCAGCAGCAGATCACCTGTGTGAGAGGTTTGGAGAGGAAGAGAGAAAAGCCAAGATCCAGAAACAAGGAACAGCAGGAGCTGCTGAAGTTGTTGTTGGAGTTCCCCCCCCCCCCAGACCTGAGGAGCTTTTTATAAATTGTGTTTATTTTTTGAAGAGAAGTGTGAAAGAGTGGGCAAGCAGCGTCTCCCCCCCCCCCGCCCCAGACTGAGGAGCCAGTCAACCAAGATACACAAATTCATCTGGTGGGTGGGGATGGTTTAGCAATGAGATTGCTCTGGGTCTTGTAGGGTGTATGATTTAAACTGGGCTTGTGGTGGCTTGCATGATTTAAACAAGGATTTTGCTTACCCAAACTGGGCCTATCTGGCCTCTATGCCTCTTTTTGCTTATCACATAGCTTAGACAGTGGGACATCTTTTATTTTCTCTCAGCAAGATCTGGTGGCTGTGGGTCATTTCTTATTTTTTGCAGAGCAAGATCTGGTGTCTGTGCATCTTCTTTTTTTAAAAGCAAGATCTGGTAGTTGTGGGTTATTTCTTAATTTCTTTGAGCACGCTGTGGTGGTTGTGGTGTGGTGGTTGTGCGGCAGCAGCATTTTCCCTGAGCAAAATATTTGCAGTGGGCTTGGGGATTTTTATCAGACCCATTTCTGCTTCCTGTACCCAAGCCCACTGCAGCAAATTGCTCAGAAGACATGCTGGGGCCCATCAGGGTTGATGCTGGTTGCTACAGCATCCTTTCTTCCTTATTTTTAAAAATTAGCTTATACTCTGGAAGCAGGTATATGGGCATGCACATGGGTATACATGGTAATCTTTTTATTTTTAAAATATTTATTTAAAACTAATCATCTACTTAATTTATTTTAGAGTATTTTTATCCTGCTCCTCAGTCAAAAAGGCTCCTGGAGTGCCTTGCAAGCAATCAGTAAAAGAAGACAGTCCCAGCCTGCAAGCTTACAATCTAAAAAAGACATGGCATGCAAGGAAAAAGGAATAGGGAAGGATGGGGGGGGGGGAATTAAAGGTGCAGTTCTATGCATGTATAGACAGAAGTTAAGTCCTACACCTCCCAGCATCTCCCAGCTGCCCATGCTGGCTGGGGAATGCTGAGAGTTGTAGGACTTATTTCTGTCTAAACATGCATAGGATTGCATCCTTTTAGTAGGGCTGATGGAATGGCCCTGCTTGCCCCACTCATGCTCATCTTCCTCAGCACAGCCTGCTGGTATGGAATTCTTAGGCCGGCTTGAAGAATAAAACTTTCACAAGGTGGCGTACAAGATAAACATTGCAAAAGTGTACAAATAATTTTTTAAAATTAAAAACATTTTATTTCTAAAATACATTATCCTTTTAAAGAAGAAAATGGGTGTTTATTCCAAAGTAAATGTGTTCAGCAACAGGACAGCAGAAGCAAACTCCATTTTATTCCTGTAGTCATAATGACGATATGATTTAAGTGAGTTTAAAGTGCAAAATTACACATGCTTAGAGGTTGATGTTTTTTTTAAGTCAGGGTTGGCAAATAGTTGTACAGCATGGGGGAGTGACAATTTTGTGCCTCACAACTGAAGTAATACACATGGCTGTCTAAAGGTAGCTGAAGACTGGGATGAAATAAGAACGTAAGAAGAGCCCTGCTGGATCAGACCAAGGGTCCATCTCGTCCAGCATTCTGTTCACACTTTGGCCAACCGGCTGCCCACAGGAAACCCACAAGCAGGACGTAAGTGCAACATCACCCTCCTGTCCATGTTCCCCTCCTGCCCAATCCCCTTTTAAAGCCATCCAAATTGGTGGCCATCACTACATCTTGTGGTAGTGAATTCCACAGTTTAACTATGCACTGTGTGAAGAGGTATCCCCCCAATTTTGAAATGCTCTCCCCAGAGAGGTCCACCTGGCATCAACATTGTCATCTTTTCGTATATGTTTTACATGGAATTCCTCTATTTATACCTGGCAATTATTTTCAACTTAATGCTTTGTTTCGCACATTTTTCTGTGGTTCCTCGCCTCCACGAATCTCTTTTAAAAGGATGCAGCTTGCACGAAAGCCCCGGCGGTGGTAGCCATCCCAATAGCAGTGTGGTGATAGGCACTGGCTATCTGGGAGGTGCACCTGGGTGGCAGGGCAGATCCTTAGGTGAAACAGGTGTCCTTGGCCACTAGGCGAGGCAGCAACACCCCACCTGGATATAGGGTGAGGGGTGGTCATCGCACAAGTGTTCTAGGCATTTCAGAAAATGTGCCTGCCCAAATGCAGTCAACATAGGAGGAGTCACACAGAGGAGGGCAAAGATCTCTTCTCGGTCATCCCAGTTTGCAGGACACGGAATAATGGGCTCAAGTTACAGGAACCTAGATTCCACCTAAACATCAGGAAAAATTTCCTGACTGTCAGAGCAATAAGACAATGGAATCAACTACCTAGGGAGGTGGTGGGCTCTCCCACTCTGGAGGCATTCAAGGTGCAGCTGGACAGACATCTGTCAGAGATGCTTTGACCTAGATTCCTGCATTGAGCAGGGGGTTGGACTCGATGGCCTTGTGGGCCCCTTCCAACTCTACTTTTCTATGATTCTATGATTCTATGATACAGGTGTAGACCTCAGAGAAATCTCACTGTTTGTTCTTGTGAACTGATAGTCCACAGCACACCAAGACACAGAGTGTGCTGATACAGGAAGGCTTAGCTGTCCTATGGGATTGGAGAGACATCTAGAAGGGTGCTGGAGGGTGGCCAAGAGGGTCCTGAACCTAGCAGGGGTTGATGTGCTGTGAAGCAACAGAGGCCTTGACTCATCATGGTGCAAATAGTGGTTGTCTGTCTTTATTTTGGCATTTCAGGTAAGGAAGGGACCTGGATGTTTAGTGAGGACTTGAGTGTGGCTAAGAGATGCCACTTGCACAGCTCTGTGTGTGATGGCTGAAAATTGATCTGGATTTTCAAGAAAGATCAGTCAGCAGGAAAAACTGCCAGAAAAAAATGCACCCTACCACTGGACCATTTTCTCAGTAATTTTAATTTTAACTAAGGTGGAAAGCTAATACTTCCCTATCCATTTGTCTTTTAAAATATTTTTTATATGTTGTATATCCACCACTACCCACCCTCCCTTCTGTGGCATAGTGGTTAGAGTGTTGGACTGGGACCGGGGAGACCCAGGTTCTAGTCCCCGCTCGGCCATGAAGCTCACTGGGTGACTTTGGGCCAGTCACGGACTCTCAGCCTCACAGGGTTGTTGTGAGGATAAAATGGAGAGGAGGAGGATCATGTACAACATGTTGGGCTCCTTGGAGGAAAAGGAGGGTTATAAATGTAATGCATAATGAATTGTGCTGTAGTATTTATTGAAATGATTTTTATCCTGCTCCTCAGCCAAAAAGGCTCCTGGAGTGGCTTACATGAAATCAGCAAAACAAAAGAGGTTGCAATCCTATACACACTAACCTGGGAATAAGCCCCCTTAAAGTCAATGGGACTTACTTCTGAGTAGACATTCATAGAATTGCACTGACAGTGTGTTTTGGGCAAAGAAATCCTATGGCCCCTAGGCAGTGTCTAGAGGGCCATAGGATGCTTCGGATTCCCAGCTCCAAAGTCAGAAAAGAGCTCCAACCTTGTAGCTAGGGACTGGCGCTCGGATCCCCCCACCCCAAAGCCGGTGCAGAAAGAACAGCACCAGCGGTTTCTCTGAGAATGTGAGACCAACCTTGGAGAAGGGGTAAAGAGGGCGTTCTGTGGGGTGGGGAGTGGAGGGGAGGAGACTGGGTCCACCAGGATACAGCATACCCTGGAGGTGCTCCAGCCTCCTTGTCTGAAGTATCACAGGCTAGACATCCGAAATTAGCCATCTAGCTGATTTGCAGGGCAAGAGGACTGGGGAGGCAAAGATCGCCTCCATGCTTCTCCTGCCCTGCCTAGGATGTCTGGAATCCTCCGAATTCGGAGGCTTATGCGCCCGCGCCCCCCGTTGGATTGCGCCCTCAGTCAAATTAAGAAGCTGCGCTTAATGAAAAATAATGGGGTGGGGGAGGAAAAAGAGTTCAAAATAAACTGTATCTGCAACATCAATTAATATTACAAGTGTGGCAAAAACAACAAGGAAGTGTAGAGATAAATAGTACAGAATCAAAAGTGACAGATGTTCTTTGTGAGGAACAAAAATTAAAACAGAAAACCACTAACAGAGAGTGCTCCCTGGATGGCTACAGGTAAAAATACATCTTTATTAGTCCCTGTAATGATACCACATGTGGCATTAATACTGAAAGAATAAGAAAAGATCACAAACCCATCCTATACATATCTAGTGCTGTAAATGCTAGAACAGGGGTGGGGAACCACCCCGCTCAGTGTGCCATGGTCCCAATCCAAATTGGAGCCATGTGCGCTGCATTTTAGACTTTGACTCCCAATGGCTGTTTTTCTTGACATCTAAATGTCTTGATTCAAACATCAACATCACTTTTAAAACCCACTCTCTAGGGCAGGGGCAGGGCTCTCCAACCTTGGGTCCCCAGATGTTGCTGGCCTACAGCTCCCAGCATACCCTGCCAGCATGGCTAATGGCAAGGGATTCTGGGAGCTGTAGTCCAGCAACATCTGGGGACCCAAGGTTGGAGAGCCCTGCTCTAGGGTTACACCTCCCTTGCCAATTTATCACACTGCAGTTGCATTCCATGTTTTAAAATTGTATCCCCCAAAAAGGATGACCCCCAGGTTCCTTTATTAGACAAAATATGCTACCAATACTCCAGCAATCTCCGATATCCCATTTTCATGTCTACAAGATATATATTGCATAATTTATCTGCTATGCACCTCAGTTTTTTCTTCAGTGTGATTCATCAGTGTGATTCATCCATCCAAAATTTTTCTTCAGTGTGATTCATCCATCCAAATTCATTTGGGCTTTTCTTAAAGTAATTGCAACAATAATGATAGAACAAAATATATTTTACAAGATGCAAGAGAATGAAGTGGAGCAAGCTTGGGGTGTTCACAAATAAATGATCCGCTGAACTCTTTCTCCACAGAGCTCTGCCATTGTGACCAACCTATTTATGAGCAGGGCCACCCATTTCAATCTTCCATATGTTGCTTACATTCCCATCCAATGCAGACAATTTCGGCCATCTCAGTGTTTTCCCCTTCCTCGCAAGGAGAGGCCAAGGCACCACCTGGATTCCTTGGAGGGCAGCAGTGCCTCGCTCCTCCCCTCCCCACCCCCAGGAACACCCCCCCACGCCAGTTCCAAAGATGGTCTTCCATCTTTGGAGCCCAACCAGTGTGGAAAGAACCACGCTGGCTGCAAGAGGGGGAGGGCGCTCCACGGGCATGGACCCTGCTGCGACCTCAGAAGGCATTTCCAAGGTCAGAGCAGGGACTTTTACCTATCCTATGGCCCCCAGACAAGCTCGGGGGGGGGATAGGATTGTGCCCTTACTGAGTCAGCATAGAATAGGAATGGGGGGGCATTCATTCAACTTACCTAATTTCACACTTTTGACCCACAATGTGAACCAAAACTGTTATCCTTTGAAATTTGCTGAATTTTGCAATGCAGTTCTCCAATCTAAATGCATTTATTAGGGGAAATAATGTTAAAATTCATTAGGAAATTGCTTGGAAACGTGTATATTAGGCAAACATGCACACAAAAATGCATGTGTTCAAAGAAATGTGAACAAGGATGCTTATGAATTCTCATGTGAACTTTTAAAAAAGCAATTCTCAAAGTTTGGGACAAACCAAACTTAAGAGTGGAGAAACTCTTAAAATTTGAGATGAACTAAACTTAAGAAACTGAGAAACTGAATTGACAGATTTGTCCATCCCTAGACTGTACAAACCGTGTGAACCAGGTGCAAATTATGTTGCAGATATTTTTTTTTTAAATCCCATTTGGTCCAGTAGTGGCCCTGTTACCTACACCAAATTCCCATAGGGTGAGTGGGCAGACTCTAAACAGAACAGAAAGAGGGCCAGTACTTAGTATCTTGGATAAATATTAATTCATCTGCTTCAGCAGGGGGTAGTTTCTGGCTTTTGTTTTTCTTTCTTGCTGCTTAGCAATCCTTTCATGCCTGATTTTATTAAATGGTCCATTTAATAAAAAATATAGTGTGCTCTTCCAATTTGCTGTAATATTTCTCAGCTGTTGTAAAGATATCTACTGTGATTGGCCAGGATATACCATACATGCAAAGCTTAGTTTTCTGATTTATTATCCATGAATTTAATTGAGTTTGTATGTGGTTAGCAGTTAACAATGCACCCTTTGACTGAGATCTATGAATTGTAGGCTATATTGAATGTTCAGAATGCTCTTTAAAAATTCCACTGTGGAATGGTGAGTGTGCATGTGTGTTTATCATCTGCTTACAGTGTATGATTAAAGGCAGGGATCCTTATGCTGAATCTCATAGTGAACTCTCCTCTGATAGTGCTTGTATAAATGCATGTAAACTCTGGGGACGACACCATCCATTATGCAAAACAGGGATGGGCAGATGGTAGATCTCCAGATGTTTTGAACTTCAGCTCCCATAAACCCCTCCCAGCATAGCCAATGGTTAGGAATGCTGGGAGTTGAAGTCCACAATTGATGTAAAAGATGGGACAGTGAAGAGAGCATATAGCTCTTCTCTTAATGCTGGACAAACAGCTGGTATGTTGGTTGGTTGGTTGGTATGGCTCTTGACACTGGCCTTAGCAACAAAGTGTGTTTTTAGTCAGCTTAGTAACAGTTTGGTACTATACACAGTCTTCTCAGCACCATTTTACAAAGGGCCTATTGGCAGCTGGGAGGGACAAAATTAAAACTTGCAATACAGAAACTTAGCCTAGCGGCTGTTCTCACACATTACAACAGCATGTTGACATGTTTTGGTGCAAAATTGATTGTCACATTAACTTGGGTCCCCTCCACTTCTACAAGATTTTTCTTCAACTCTGTGACATTTTGCCCCAATGGAGAATATTCGGTTGGTCCAATTGTTGACCAGAGTATAAAGTTGTTTCTGCTTTCCCTCTCACATCCCTATAAGCTAACCACACACACTCACTGTAGCTGTCATTTAACTGCCCTTCAGTAAGAAATCCCCAAACTAATTTTATCACATAGAAAACTGGCAAGCAGAAGTACTGTGTTATGGAACTGAAACAGGTGTGGCTTAAGCAATCTCCATATGCGGTCTAGGCAAAAGCCAAAGCAAATGAACAGAAGGCTATTCATTAATCAGCATGGGTAATATGCTTTTGGAATCTATTATCTAAAATAAACATTCCTGACCTGCTCTGTCGGACATAGTGTAATGCTGCAGGCTGTCCAAACCAGGAACACCCTTGTTTTGTAATATATTATAGCAGGTATTTGAATTTTATGAGATAAGTTTGAGTAATATTTCAGCATCCTTCACTTCAGCAATAACACTGTTAATCTACATACAGCATCATAGATTGGGTTTTATTACCTATTCACACAACATTGTCACGATTCTCATATTATGAATCTTGTAGATCAAATTGTCACCCAAATGCTTTCATTGTCAGCTTGCCCTTGGTGCCATATCCATGAAGGAAGGTGCCATATCCATGAAGGTGCCTTATGAGAATGCATACACAGATCAAAGGCCAGCTGCAGACACACTTGGAGGATACCGATTATCTAGCCCCATTTCAAACAGGTCTCTGGACTGGTTGGTCTTGGTTGCCCTGATGAGAAAGAGTGAGGGGGGTTTGATTCTACTCAATATCTCATCAGTTTTTTATACCATTGACCATGGTATCCTCCTGGATTCATTCCGCAGATTGGGTGTTGAAGGCGCTATGCTTCAGTGCTTCCACTCCTACCTGCAGGGTCAGTTTCAGAAAATAACATCAAGTGAATGTTCTTTCACCCCTTAGAGCTTGAGTTGTTGGGTCCCACACGGCACTTTATTGTCCCCAGTGTTATTTAACATCTGTATGAAGACTTTGGAACTGGTCATTAGGGGTTTGGGAGCAAAGTGGCATCAGAATCTCCCCATAACATCTGCATCTAGTGTGACCATGCAAGTCCTTGACCATACCTGGACTCAGTAGAAGGCTGAATGAGGGGCAATAAACTTAGCTTGAATCCAGGTAAGATGGAGACCCTGTGGGTGAGTCATTCCTCTGTTCAGGAAATAGACATTACCTGTTCTAGACATGGTTGCACTCCCACTGAAGGAGCAGGTTTGTAGTCTGGAGATACCCTTAGATCAATCGTTGTTGCAGGAGGCCCAACTGACTTTGGTGAGTTGGAGTGACTTTTTCCAGGTTCAGCTGGTACACCAGCTATGACCTCTCCTGGATGGGATAGCTTAGCCACGGTTGAACAGGCTCTGGTAACTTCAAGACTGGATTACTGCAATGTGCTCTATGTTGAGCTGCTTTTAAAGCTTGTCCAGAAGCTACAGCTAGTGCAGAATGAAGCTGCCTGACTGTTGTCAGATGCTGCACCATATCATATGTTATACTTTTGCTGAAGGCATTGCACTGGTTGCTCATATGCTACTGAGCCAGGTTTAACGCTTTGGTATTAGTCTACAAAACCCTGAACAACTTGGAACCAGAATTCTTGAAGACATGCCTTCTTCTTTATCATCCTGCCTGATCGCTGAGGTCTTCTGAAGAAGCACTCCTGGTGGTCCCACATGGATTGGAGATCCACTTAGCAACCACTAGGAGTAGGGCCTTTAGTGTGTCAGGTCCTACTCTATGGAGTGCCCATCCAACTAAGATCAGGCATGCACCTACATTACTTTGTTTTTCACATTTGTTGAAGAGTTTTCTTTTTAGACAAGCATTTCCTTATTGATGAGTAAATTCCAGTCACTGTTTATTGATATTGTGGAGAGAAAGCCTGACAGAACATATATTTGTTTTTATTGTAAAAAAAAAATAATAATTTGGTATTTTAACTTGTACAGGACTCCTAAATCTTTTGATGTGGATAGTTTATCAATCCTGCAATAAATACATAAATAAATACTCTGGCTGTTTCTTGTTCAAAGATCACCTTCTTCCTTATGACGACAGTGGAATATAATCATCATCATCATCAATGTACGTGCAGGCCCTTTGGGTGGATAGACAATAGGGGCAATGGCCCCAGACCCCAAACATGGAAGGGGCTGTATCAACATTGAAAAATTTAGAAAAGAAGGGAGCATCAAATAAACATTCAGCACCCAGGACTGCCCGAGTCCTAAAAAAAGTGCAAAGTGTCAGGACTTTAGTAAACTTGTGTCTCTCTTCCACAGCCTCTTCTGCTATTCTTTGAACCAAAAACAGGCAGATGCTCCAACATGGTTTCATAGATTTCATAGATCATAGAGTTGGAAGGAGCCTACAAGGCTATCGAGTCCAACCCCCTGCTCAATGCAGGAAACTAGAGGAGGGGTCTCCCATCCAAGTAATAACCAGGCTTGACCCTGCTTAGCTTTCCACGCTCAGACAAGCTGAGCCAGCATAAGCCACAGGCCTGTCACAACCCTCCCCTGGTTTGGCTACAGAATTAAGGGGGTCCCCAGTGAAGTTGTTCTGCCCCAAATGGGCACATTATGTTATTTGTTATATTGCTCCCTAGTCTTTGCATTTAGAACTGCTTTACTTTTCCCTTTATAGATCTCTCAGCAACTGATGGGGGATACTTGGCTCAACAATACTACAAGTGAGAAGGATCTTGGAATTATTGTAGATCACAAGTTGAATATGAGCCAGCAATGTGATGTGGCTGCAAAAAAGGCAAATGCTATTTTGGGCTGCATTAATAGAAGTATAGCTTCCAAATCATGGGAAGTGATAATTCCCCTCTATTCAGCACTGGTTAGGTCTCATATTGAGTACTGCAGTCTGTGTCTAGTTCTGGGCACCACACTTTAAGAAGGATATAGACAAACTGGAAAGGGTTCAGAGGATGGCAACAAAGATGATTAAGGGACTGGAAACAAAGCCCTATGAGGAGAGACTGAAAGAACTGGGCATGTTTAGCCTTCAAAAGAGAAGACTGAGGGGAGATATGATAGCACTCTTCAATACTTGAAAGGTTGCCACACAGAGGAGGGCCGGCCAGGATCTCTTCTTGATCACCCCAGATTGCAGGACACGAAATAATGGGCTCAAGCGACAGGAAGCCAGATTCCACCTGGACATCAGGAAAAAATTCCTGACTGTTACAACAGTACACTAATGGAACCAACTACTTAGGGAGGTAGTGGGCTCTACAACACTGGAGGCATTCAAGGTGCAGCTGGACAGCCATCTGTCAGGGATGCTTTGACGGGTTCTTGCATTGAGCAGGGGGTTGGACTCGATGGCCTTGTAGGCCCCTTCCAACTATGATTCTATGATTCTATAATCAGGTCTTTCTGTCTCCTATCATGCATTGATTGGTTGCTTGTAGGAAGAACCTCTCTTTCTGTTTGCACCAGTTCTTCCTTAGGCGAAGCATGCCTCCTGGTTCTCTGCTGCTGTCATGAGTTGCAGCCTGGAAGGCCCAGTCTTGCATTGTCTTTTCACCTCCTCCATACTGTTTCTTCTATTTCAAGCTGCTTCAACTTCCACTCATCCTCCTTTTACACTTAAGTTTTTGATCCTCTGCATATATTACTTTCTTGCTGTTCAAGTGGTGCTATCAATAAGGATGTATGAAAAAAATTGTTTCAGTTCATTTTTTTTATCAGGATTTTACCCAGTTTGCACCTTCTGGTCTGAGCATAATCCACGGTCCAAGTCCATACATTTCCAAACTTGATGTGTGATTCACAGACCAAAAGCATGTGTACATTTTTAAAAAGTGCATGAAAAAAATGTGTACTTTTGAAAAATGCACACAAATACTCTTTAATTAATGGGAGAAAGAATGCAAACATTTCAAAGATGTGTGCAATTGGAACACATACATTTGGAAAAATATGCATGGATTTTCATGCAAAAAGAAAAAACAAAGCTCACAGTCTGATACAAACTCAAGTCGGAACAAGCTTCAAGATGGAATTTGGAGAACTTTGGCAAGCTCGAATTTTGCTGATTCGCACATCCCTAGCAAGTTGAAGTTTAATTTACATGGAAGTGTGGATTGGCTGTGAGTTTAGCTGCCTGGACACACACACAGCCCAATGTGTGTTCAGGCCAGAACAGAAATGCCACCTTCCCCTACTTTGGTGGGCTCCTCCCTATTACAGGCCTAACTAGCAGCAGCAGCAGGAAGCAAGGAAGCCTCTATTTAAAATTTCCCAAAACACCCTGGAGTATCCACCATAGCATTGCTCTGAAACACTGAAGGAAATCCTTCATCCTGCATCTCGGGGTGCTTTTCTTGCCCCAGACTCACATTATGTGGTGTAATTTACACATATGTAGACCTACAATCCTTTCCTGGTAGGACTTTGTCTAAAACAGGGCAGTAAACAATATTTACAAATTACAGCCACCTGACTTTTACAGTTTTCCTTATGTAAGCCACCTTGGGATCCTTGTAGGAAAAAAGGTGGGGTGTAAATATAATAAATAAATAAATAAATAAATATAAACCAAACATGCCTGAGACATAAAATATCCCATAAAATCTGCATAACAATGCTATATCTGGGCTGCTTTGGTGACCCCTGGCAGTGGGGGAACAATAGGAGCCATCCACAGGTCATCTTAGTCTCTTTTTATTGCCAGGAAAGAAATCAATTGAGGGAAAGCATTGTTAGGATGATTTAAAGTTTTATAGGCCCCAGGCTTTTCAACAGCTAATTGACTCTTAATCACTCTGACAAGTCCACTTCATTGTTATGCAGATTTCCTGCATTTACATTGCTGAAGGAAAGATTAAGTCTGAACTTACCTTAAGTAGCTGAAACCTGAAATCCATTGTTATTCTGATCCTAACAGCCTGGGGAAAACATTCAGTCAGCCAAAGCCTTTCAAATGTACAATCTGCCTTGCCTGAGGCACTTTTCTCTGGGGTGACTTTGGCACCCCAGATTCAATGTATGTTAGGGTGCATGTTGTTGATGGATGAAGGTGGCTTCCCGAACTCAGTGTCCTAGTGTGAATGGTTCCCAGGAAGTTGTCAGCATTAGTGAGCCTTGCCAGGGCACCTGAGAATGCCAGGTGCTGACACTGGACCAGACCATCTTGGATCCTTCAACAACAAAAGGAGATTTGTTATTAGCCCAACCAAAGAATCATAATCATGAATCTAATTTTGAGGGTTGCTTCATACTGATTTAATTATAGGTACATTACTTGTTCTATTTACAACCATTTAGCTGTGAGTGCTGCAAGACCTTGTCCCTGTTTGTCTGCCTGGCTCACTTCCACCTGGCCTGGGAGGGTGGGGCCTTGACTGACTCCAGCTGCAATGTCTGCTCCTGCTGCTGAAAGAGCCTAGAGACTACTGTAGGATGGCCAGGTGTCCTACTTTACAGAGGACTGTGCTCTATTTTGGAGAGCTGGCAGAGGACAGTCCTCTGTTTGAAGGTGTCCTCTCTTTGATGAGGCACCCAGCCCAAGTCTGGTTTAAAGATAAAGAACCATAAGGAGAGAGCACAGGAACCTTGGAGTTCCCCACCAACAGTGTCACCTGGACAGCAGAATGATCAGGCACAGAGATCGCCTGCACAGCACAGTCTTCTTCACTATGGTGTGATGTATTGTATTTCTGTGGAAATTATAGTTACTATTTCTAAATGTGCACCTATTTATATACATTTGCATATGCAGATGTTATGCAAGTGGTGTCCTCCTTTGTCCCCTTTTTTTATGATGTATTTCCTATTTTTTGGTTATGCTTAGTGGCCACCCACAGGTGGGGTCTGGTTTTGTGGTGGGGTAATATTTAGCCTTAGATGACATGTATTGTTTTTCTCCTGTTTAGATTTGCTTTGTATTTATTTTTTGTTAGACCTCAGTATGAATCCTTAGTAGATTGTTTAATCTTGGTGTATATTTATTGTGATATATTAAGCCCATTTGGTTTAAATTTTGTTATTTTATTTATTTACTTGCATTGGATACCTATATGCTTCCAAGCCCGATTCAATGTGCTTGTTTTAACCTATAAACCCCTACACAGCTTGGGACCTCAATACCTGATGGAATGCCTCTCCCAACCACAATCTACCCGGACACTACACTCAACATCTGGGGCCTTCCTCTGACTGCCACCTCCGAGGGAGGCTGGGAGGGTGGCAACAAGGGGCAGGGCCTTTTCTCTGGTAGCCCCCCAACTTAATGGGTAGCCCCCCATTAAGGCCTGCCTGACGCCAACTCTACTATCCTTTCAGCGCCAGGTTAAGACTGCCCTCTTTTCTGAGGCATTTAACAGCTCCAAATAGTACGGGTGTGTGTGTGTGTTATGCCACCTTTTCAACTGGTCTGGTTTTATTACCTTGTTTTTAGCTATTTAAGTCATTTTTCAATTGTTTTTAAATGTGTAGTAGTGAAATTTTTATAACGTTTTTATTGTTTGTTTTTTATATTGTTAATGTATTTTATAATTGTTGTAAACCTCCCAGAGAGCTTCAGCTATTGGGTGGCATAGAAATAATAATAATAATAATAACAACAACAACAACAACAACAACAACAAATATTTATTACATTTATATCCTGCGTTATTTCCTCTTGCAAGGAACCCAAGGCGGCTTACATGATCCTCCTCCTCTTCATTTCATCCTCACAATAACCCTGTGAGGTAGCTTAGGCTGAGAGTCAGTGACTGGCCCAAAGTCACCCAGTGAGATCCATGGCTGAGTGGGGACTAGAAACATACAACAAGGGACTATGTTTAAAATCCTGACAAACACAAAGCATAGAAACTTAAAAGTCAAGAATTTGTATATATAAAAAATAACCATAAAATATAGTAAAATAGATTAAATTTTATAATGTAATATAAAAATTTCCAGAAATGTTTTTTAAAAAATTATATATAAAAAACATGTATAAGACAACAACAATTACGTAGACCTGTAAAATACAACGTCTTAAGGGCTGAAGATGATACAAATGTCCTTTCAGACTTGAGGACCTCTCTCTCTAGATGAAATAATATTAGTGCCAAAGTTGTTGTTTTTGTTTGGTGCTTCCAGAGAATGTCCTCACAGCATGTAAGCTTTCTTAACTTGTGTGTAGAAGCCAAACGCGTTTCGGCCCAAAGGCCTTCTTCAGTGGCTTAGGAAAAATACAAAACTTACAATGAATCAAATTACAGTCTGCTAGTTTTTCATAAGAAATTGGTAGTAATATAGAACATAATTAAATGATATCATGCTCACCCCTGTAGTTTTCACTAAGGTCAATATACAAGCTAATGCTCTGTATCACTCCAATTCTATATAAAATATACATTTGTTTTATTAGTACATACATTGATAAGAAATTTTTTTTTTATAAATTTAAAAAGATAGAAAAAATAAAAATATAAGAGAACCCTTTCAGAAGGAGTACATTGACTTACCAAGGTTGGTTTCATCTACCAAGCTCCTGAGGCAATGCTCCAGAGTTTGGCAGATGGAGTAATTTATCTGGTGTGATACTCTTACACACACCTGGTAGTCATCTTCATTTAGAGGTTGCCTGATAGTGTGGCTATACATCTAGTATTCTGAACGAACTTACACTGAAGTTGGTCTTTATACATAATTTATTTCAACAAAACCATGGCAAAAAATAGTATACTACAAACCAGTTGATAACCAATCTATGTTCTCATTTAATCCAAATGGAGCCACTGTATTTAGATTAAATATCCATCTGGACTCTTGGTTTTTAAGTTTTGCTATTAGTTGTTTTCCTGTACCTCGCACTCTTTCTAAGCGCCAAAACCTGACAGAGTTTTCATCATGCTCCTGTTCCATATAATGTTTGACCATTGGTGCATGAATCTTTTTGGTTCTAATGCAACTTTTGTGTTCAGCTATTCTTAATTTTATTTTTCTAGTTGTCATGCCTATGTATAGTAAAGGGCAGGGACACTGGATAGCATATACAACACCTGGTGTGTTGCAATTGGAAAATTCTTTTAGGGTGTACTCTTTATTGTTAGTAGGGTTTCTATAAGACTTTAGGGTCAAGCAATTGTCACAAACACTACAATTCCCACATTTGTAATGTCCCACAGGTATTTTTCCAGAGATAGTTGTCTGATTCGTGTTGTGCCCTAGTCTTGAAGGGACCAAAATGTCTTTTAAACTGGCAGTGCGTTTGTAGGCAAACATGGGTGGTTGTGCACACTTAGGGATGTCTTTCAAAAGGTGCCAATGTTTTAGGATAATGTTTTTAATATACACAGTTGAGCCATCAAATGTTATGGGGATAATCATTCTATTGTTTTGTGTTAATCTATTTTTGGGTTTTAGCAATTCTGTCCTTTTTACTGTTTTGGCTTTGTAGAGAGCCTGTTTTAGTATTCTACGGGGGTAGCCTCTGTTTTCTAATTGTCGCATTAATTGACCAGCTTGTAGATGGAATTCACTGCTTTGACTACAGTTTCTTCTAATCCTTAAGAATTGTGAATAAGGTAAATTTCTCTTTAAAGAGACAGTATGATGACTTTCATAGTTCAAATAGGAGTTCACATCTGTTGGTTTCTTATAAGTAGATGTTTGTAGAGATCCCTCATGCACAGTTAGGTATATATCCAAAAAATGAATTTGGCGCTTGTCATATTTCATGTCAAATTTGATAGTGGTATGTTGATTATTAATGAAATGTTCAAAATCTCGAAGCGTGTCTTCAGAACCCTGCCAGACCACAAAAATATCATCCAGATATCGTTTGTAGAATGTTATATGGTGTCTGAATGGGTTATCCCTATTCAAAATACGCTGTTCTTCAAAAGTTTGCAGTCTCCGGCTGTGGATCTATCCTAGAGCCCCTAGCTGTGTATGTAATCCATTTTTTAAAACCATTTATGGAACAAATTAATTCATATATAAAGGATACAACTCACTTTTTGAATTTAATACACAAGCTACAGCTAGAATCAACTGATTCATGGCTAGTCACCTTGGATGTTAATGCCCTCTATACAAACATCCCACAAGAAGAGGCTATACTTGTTATTGAAGAGACACTAAATAAAAGAAAGGTGTTAAATCCACCGACCTATAGGGATAACCCATTCAGACACCATATAACATTCTACAAACGATATCTGGATGATATTTTGTGGTCTGGCAGGGTTCTGAAGACACGCTTCGAGATTTTGAACATTTCATTAATAATCAACATACCACTATCAATTTGACATGAAATATGACAAGCGCCAAATTCATTTTTTGGATATATACCTAACTGTGCATGAGGGATCTCTACAAACATCTACTTATAAGAAACCAACAGATGTGAACTCCTATTTGAACTATGAAAGTCATCATACTGTCTCTTTAAAGAGAAATTTACCTTATTCACAATTCTTAAGGATTAGAAGAAACTGTAGTCAAAGCAGTGAATTCCATCTACAAGCTGGTCAATTAATGCGACAATTAGAAAACAGAGGCTACCCCCGTAGAATACTAAAACAGGCTCTCTACAAAGCCAAAACAGTAAAAAGGACAGAATTGCTAAAACCCAAAAATAGATTAACACAAAACAATAGAATGATTATCCCCATAACATTTGATGGCTCAACTGTGTATATTAAAAACATTATCCTAAAACATTGGCACCTTTTGAAAGACATCCCTAAGTGTGCACAACCACCCATGTTTGCCTACAAACGCACTGCCAGTTTAAAAGACATTTTGGTCCATTCAAGACTAGGGCACAACACGAATCAGACAACTATCTCTGGAAAAATACCTGTGGGACATTACAAATGTGGGAATTGTAGTGTTTGTGACAATTGCTTGACCCTAAAGTCTTATAGAAACCCTACTAACAATAAAGAGTACACCCTAAAAGAATTTTCCAATTGCAACACACCAGGTGTTGTATATGCTATCCAGTGTCCCTGCCCTTTACTATACATAGGCATGACAACTAGAAAAATAAAATTAAGAATAGCTGAACACAAAAGTTGCATTAGAACCAAAAAGATTCATGCACCAATGGTCAAACATTATATGGAACAGGAGCATGATGAAAACTCTGTCAGGTTTTGGTGCTTAGAAAGAGTGCGAGGTACAGGAAAACAACTAATAGCAAAACTTAAAAACCAAGAGTCCAGATGGATATTTAATCTAAATACAGTGGCTCCATTTGGATTAAATGAGAACATAGATTGGTTATCAACTGGTTTGTAGTATACTATTTTTTGCCATGGTTTTGTTGAAATAAATTATGTATAAAGACCAACTTCAGTGTAAGTTCGTTCAGAATACTAGATGTATAGCCACACTATCAGGCAACCTCTAAATGAAGATGACTACCAGGTGTGTGTAAGAGTATCACACCAGATAAATTACTCCATCTGCCAAACTCTGGAGCATTGCCTCAGGAGCTTGGTAGATGAAACCAACCTTGGTAAGTCAATATACTCCTTCTGAAAGGGTTCTCTTATATTTTTATTTTTTCTATCTTTTTAAATTTATAAAAAAAAATTTTATCAATGTATGTACTAATAAAACAAATGTATATTTTATATAGAATTGGAGTGATACAGAGCATTAGCTTGTATATTGACCTTAGTGAAAACTACAGGGGTGAGCATGATATCATTTAATTATGTTCTATATTACTACCAATTTCTTATGAAAAACTAGCAGACTGTAATTTGATTCATTGTAAGTTTTGTATTTTTCCTAAGCCACTGAAGAAGGCCTTTGGGCCGAAACGCGTTTGGCTTCTACACACAAGTTAAGAAAGCTTACATGCTGTGAGGACATTCTCTGGAAGCACCAAACAAAAAAAAAACAACAACTTTGGCACTAATATTATTTCATCTAGAGAGAGAGGTCCTCAAGTCTGAAAGGACATTTGTATCATCTTCAGCCCTTAAGACGTTGTATTTTACAGGTCTACGTAATTGTTGTTGTCTTATACATGTTTTATATATATAATTTTTTAAAAAACATTTCTGGAAATTTTATATTACATTATAAAATTTAATCTATTTTACTATATTTTATGGTTATTTTTTATATATACAAATTCTTGACTTTTAAGTTTCTATGAGTGGGGACTAGAACCTAAATCTCCTGGAGTGAGTCCCAGTCCAACACTCTAACCACTACGTCACACTGGCTCTAATTATGAGCTGTAATTGTTAATTATTTGGAAATATTGCTGTATTTTATCTTTTTTTCTGATGTTGCTGTAAGCCACATTGAGCATCACTTCACCATGAAAAAGCAGCAATACAAATAAACATGATGATGATGGTGATTATAATTGTGTATCTGCAGGGAGAGGCTTGTGTCTGCATTTATGTCTGAACAGCATAAATGCCTTTACAAATATTGAAGGCTGCTGGTGCTGAAAAATGGCCTAGCTGCCTCCTGTGACTTTAACATCTAATTGATCTGCAAAAATCAGCAACTGACACATTAACAGCACAGAGAAGAACATTATCACCTGCTAGTTACCTGCAGATACAGTTAAAAAGTTGACAACCATAATGAAGAGATATTGTTCAGGAAAGATGAGGTAGGCCCAAGGCCTAGCTCCAAAGCCTAGCACTGCTCCTTACAGTGTTTGCCAGCTGGAGCAGACAGGATTCAGAGGCATCCATGCCAAGCCGCGGGCCACACACAGGCTCCATGGCTTTGCACCCACGCAGACACTCTGTTTTGTTTTGTTTTTAAATGCTGAATCAGGTTTTAAGACTAACCCAGAAACACTCACAAGAGCAGTATTCTTTACTCTCAAATCTCCATTTGGAAAAGGCCTATTGCACAGGCAGTAGCTGGTCAGAGCAGAAAGTATACAATGCTAAACAGCAATCATCATGTTTGACCACAATAGTTTTCTTGGCTTCTTCAATTGCTGACTGATTTAAGAAGGTTTTAAGGTTAATGAACCATGGTTCCACGCTATTATCTCTATCGCTCGTGCACTCAAACAAGGAATGGCATGCAACCATGGATTTATGACGATCGTACTAGTAATATAAAGGCTTTTTGTTTCTTAGGAACATTTGCTGGTGTGGAAAGTGTGAGCTGATCACCAATGTGCTGCCACACTCAGACTGGAAATGGCAGGCGAAAATATACAGTCAGAGAAGGAGGAGGAGGAGATATGGGCAATGCTGGCTCCAGGTTTTGAGGGACCCATCATAGCTCTGACTAGGCCTCGCCTTTGTGATGTAGATTTCCTGCATTTACATTGCTGAAGGAAAGATTAAGTCTGAACGTATCTTAAGTAGCTGAAACCTGAAATCCATTGTTATCCTGATCCTAACAGCCTGGGGAAAATATTCAGTCAGACAAGTCTTTCATATGCACAATTTGCCTTGCTTGAGCCACTTTTCTCTGGGGTGACTTTGGCACCCCAAATTCAACATACGCAAAGACGCATGTTTCCACAAGATGTAGATTATAAAACCCCTAAGGGCGTGAAAAGGGGGGGTTTGAAGCACTCAGAGTACAGGGCAGAAAGTAATCAGTTTTTTTAATCCATTTGAAGAACAGGTCCTTCAGCTAGTATATATATATTGCTCATAGCAAGGTTGTTGTGAGGAGAAAATGGAAGGGACCAAACACCTGCACATAACTCCCTTCTTCCAAGGACTTTGGCCTACTTGTGAGAACCCTTTTAAGCTCATCTCTAATTCTCTCTATATTATAAATGTAGAACTTGACATACTGAAAATTTTGGTCTCATAGTTACTCCATTCAGTTTATATCAGTTGCAAAATACTGACTGATTTTAATATTTCAGGTTTGAACAAGCTGCCCTTTTACAGCCAGAGCTACACATATGTTGGCACATGTAGGGGAGAACTGACCTCTTGACCTACTTCAAAGGGTTGTTGTGAGGACCCCCCTGAACTTGACCTGACTCAGCTCAAATTCTCATTCAGTCATGAAGTTGAAAAGCCTGAGGCCTATAAAACTTTAAATCATCCTAACAATGCTTTCCCTCAATTGAGTTCTTTTCTTTTTGAAGGACGTGTTTTCTGCTCTTCCTGGCAATAAAAAGAGACCAAGATGACCAGCGGATGGCTCCTATTGTTCCCCCACTGCCAGGGGTCACCAAAGCACCCCAGATATAGCATTGTTATGCAGATTTTATGGGATATTTTATGTCTCAGGCATGTTTGGTTTATAGAAAGAAAACTGTAAAAGTCAGGTGGCTGTAATTTGTAAATATTGTTTACTACCCTGTTTTAGACAAAGTCCTACCAGGAAAGGATTGTAGGTCTACTTATGTGTAAATTACACCACAGAATGTGAGTCTGGAGCAAGAAAAGTACCCCAAGATGCAGGATGAAGGTTTAAGAAGGTTTTCACAATGTAGTTTCTATTAGTGATCCATAAGCAACAGCCATGCCAAATTTCAGCTTTCTAGCTTAACAGGAAATAGGGGATAAATTGAGTCAGGGCTCTCACGTGTGTGTGTGTGTGTGTGTGTGTGAATTTTCCAATTTAAAAAATCATTTTATTTACAATTTTTGTTTTAAAGACAAAAGCCCAGAAATCTATCAATGAGGGCTCACAAGAAAAGGCACAGGATTATGGGAACTGCAGCATTTTGTGAGGAGCAGGTTTCAATCAAACAAGAGAAAACTCCAAGGTAGCAGTGAAATCTTGCTTGAACGGGCCAGGCAGGGAGGGAAGTATAGTTCTGCACTGTGTATCAAAGCCTGCCATAGCTTCTAGGGCTCTCGTCCCCTAACTCATATGATTTTATTGTGAGAGCACTGCAGAAATTTAGTTTCGAGGGAATACTAAAACCACAGTATTCAGAAATTGGGAATGTGGCTCACAATCAAGCTATGTTGAGTTTTTAGGATTAAAATATGGGCTTTGTAATGAACATTTCTTTCCCGCTCCAAACCCACAATTTACTATATCAAATATGAAACTTAAGAACATTCACTTCTATCTCTAGTCACGAGCGACAAAGTCATGAAGATATTTACCCTCGTTTTCTATTATTCTGGGAACAGCAAAGAGAAAGAAAAAGGCTGGCGTCGGTTTTTCCACCCCTCATTCCTCCAAAACGTAAACCCTGCACACAACTCTGTATTTGTATCCATCAGTTAATCCAAGTCCTGGAAACTCAAGGAAACCCGTGTTTATGGAAATCTGGCATTTCTCTCAAGTTCTGAATGAGAGCTAAATAGAGCAGTTCATCTCATTGAAATGAAATGGATGGCTTCTGCCAAGTGGTTTCTGCAGCGTTGGGCCTTCTGGCACAAGTCAGCTTTTAGGAATTCATTTATGAGCTTGGGTTAGCTAGAGACTCTGGAATTCAAATTTATGTCAATGACTTAGTGGTTTATCCTGATAGACCTCTGAGAAGAAATTGTAATCAATTTCCCAAAGTCATAATATTCAGGAGAGACAGCTAGACTGTTTCATGATTAGTAGGTTCTTTTTTGTTTTCCATTGGGCACTTTTAAAATGGCTGTATGTGTAGACACTATGTAAGGAAAGGTAGGCTTTAATCACCTTTGCATACTTATGTCAGGAGAATGTATTTGCGTTTGTACTTCCAGAAGCAACTTCCTTAGAACATAATCTATGCTGGATTAAATAAGAGATGTTTGAATTTATTGCATTTATATCCCACCTTTCTCCAAGGAACTCAGGCTGGTGTGCCTGCCCCCGCCCCTGCATTCTCCATTTTTATCCTCATAACAATCCAGAGAGGTATTTTAGGCTGAGGGCTATTGAACTTCATAGCTGAGTGAGGATTTGAACCCCTTGCAAATTGTGCCATAAATTAAAATTATGGTGGTAGTCACTAAAACATATTTAATCCACGATTTAGTGACTACCAGCAGATTTGATATTTCATCTGTTCTGACCCATGCCTTCGTTACATCCTGTTCGGACTACTGTAACATGCTGTATGTGGGGCTGCCTTCAAAAACTGTTCAGAAACTTCAGCTGGTCCAGAATGCTGCAGCCAGACTGTTGACCAGGGCCGGTTACAGGGAGCATGTGACTCCCTTGGTACAGCAGCTTCACTGGCTACCAGTCTGTTTCTGAACAAAATTCAAAGTTCAAAATTCAAAGCGCTGCAGAAAGCCCTATACAGCTAGGGACCAGGCTACCTGAAAGACTGCCTTTTCCCATACGAGCCGGCCCAATTCTTAAGATCTTCTCAAGAGGCCCTTCTTTTGAGACCACCACCTTCAGAGGTGTGCTTTCTGGCAACTTAAGAGAGGGCCTTTTTGGTGGCCACTCCCAGGCTGTGGAACTCCCTCCTGAAGGAAGCTAGGTTCTCTCCCTCTCAGCTGTCCTTCCACCCGCAGGCAAAGACTGCTTTATTCAAGAAGGCCTTTGAACTGTAAGTGCGTCTGTTGAGTTGGGCACTGTTTTTATTTTGTTTGTTTTTTATTCCGCAATTGTTATGTTTTTATTGTATTTTAATGTATTGTTTTAATCAATTTTAATTGTGCCTGTAAGCCTCCTTGAGTGCCACTTTTTGGTAGAAAGTTGGGGTACAAATCAAATAAATAAATAAACAAATAATCCAGAGTCAAATATAACTGCTCCCATTTCATTCTAAGGACAGAGATCACTTCTGGCTGGAAATATACAATAGTTTTTTAAGAGATCTGAAAGGGATTTGAGATTTGCCTGTGCAAATGGTGCCCCCAAGTACCCAAGGCCAGCTAGTTATCTCGACACCCAAGGCAGAAAATTCCATAAGCATCTCTTCCCATCCCTGGCAGTTAAAATACAATAATAGTAAATTAAATAAATAACAATTTAATGCCTGGGACAAATTGCTTCCCATGGTGTATACACACATTTCTTTTTATTCACTGTTGCTGCTGGTCAAATTGGTTTTGCAGGTTTTAAAAAAGAATTCAAAACCTGCAAGACCTCTTTTTACCAGAGGCAAAAAAAAAATAAAAAATTAAATGGGGGGGGGAGTATGAGTGTATTTCATAAACAGCAATCCCCCTTTCAAAATGAACTCTCTCAAAGAAAGAAAACAATCATTCGTCTCCAGCCTCTGTTTCAAAGGTTGCTTGGTTTTTTAAATTTATTTATTTTTCCTGGTGCGTGGAGATCAGGGCCAAGTGTAGTTTGCCATATGAGCTGATTTTATCCAAAGAGCATTTGCATGTGTATGCATAGCCAAGCTCTATTAATTATTCATTTCATTTGCTTGGAAGATTTATCTGTCTAGGAGCTGGCCAAAAATCTACAAACTTAAAAAAAGAAGAAGCCATATAAGCTAAAGTTGCTTTTATTGAGCAATGAACTAAAATCCCTCTACCCTTTCAATGCAACTATAAATTCACTCCCCTCTCCTCCCACCCCCTCAATTTTAAAGTGTCTTGAAGAATTCACTGAGTAAATTAACCATTTGGCATCTTGCCTGCAGTTTTGGTTGGCTGGGGGGTTGCAGGGAGACTCGATAAACAAAAGTCAATGGATTCAAAGAGAAACAAAGTAATTTAAATGATTAATCAAGTGTTAAAACTAGTTTAACCTCTCCTGTTTTACAAACTCTATATCACCCTCGCTAGAGGAACAAGACACCAGTCTGGAAATCTCATCTGAAATATTAGATTGAGATTCAAAAATTCAGCCAAGCGGTGTGGCTTGTAGGGATATCCTGTCGGATAATAAATTGCATTAATCTTACTTAAATTTTCCATCTAAATCATGTCTTGAGACCATATTACACAGAGGAAATGTGCCTCGCTTTTAAAGCATTGTGCTACTGAAATGGTTATTAAAAGAGGGGAGGGGAAAAAACAGATAATGACTTTTCTTGTTTTTCCTCAGACTACTTTCCCCCCTAATATTAAGGAACCCGTGTTAAATATTTTGGCACTCTATGAAGAAAGTCTGGTTTCTGCAGCCAACACTTATGTTTTGTAATTGGAGATAAGAAACTAGCATACTCTGAGCACTTGAGAAATTATTTTTTATATTTATTTATATTTGCATTTTTCTTGGCAAGAAATCAGGTTCATGGACCAAAATAACTTCCATGCTTTCCCAGCTTCACTGTGAAGTATTTCCCTTCTGCTGGTCATTCAAGCTACCCAGAATTATTCCAGCTACACAGAATGAAAAAAAATGGAATTGTTCCCCCAGGATTTTGCTAGGAGCAACTGCAAATAGAAGAGAAGGTTGTAGGAGCTAGAATGTTCTGGCCATATATTCTGTCAGCATTTGCTGCTTATTCCATGAACTAAAAAGTGTTGAAATAACTCAAAACAGTCTGATTAAGACTCAAAACCCTCAAGAGATTTGAACTGAAGTAGTCACTAATAACAGCATGATGATCAGGATATAACTGCTGTACCGGGAACTAAACAAAATTAATACATGATTTTCTATCCAATGAGCTACAACACCAGGTCTTCTCATTCACTCAAACAGCACAGTTGTTAGCTTCTGCCATTATGATCTCCAAGGCAGTTAAGCCAAAGTACTTGGATTTAAAGCCATTTCACATAGTTACTACAGTAATACCTTGGATTGCAAGCATAATTCGTTCTGGAATCGTGCTTGTAATCGAAAACACTCTTATATCAAAGCGAATCTCTGGCAGGCGTGAGCGGGGGCAATTTCGGCAAGCTACGCCCACTCGAGGCAAGCGGTTACATCCCTACCGCTTGTTTATCAAGTCAAAATTTATTTTAAAATATTGCTTGTCTTGCAAAACGCTCTCAGACCAAGTTACTTGTAATCCAAGGTATTACTGTATTATTATTATTATTATTATCATCATCATCATCATCATAGTGAAGTTATAGCAAGTTGACTTTTCAATGGATTTTTGGCATTTCGCACCAGTCTTTTGAATGCTCCAACATATGTTGAGATTCATGGCTCACCACATCCTAGAAAACCTTTGAGAAAGTGGGTTGAGCCAAGACCACCATCCAGAATCTGCCCCCATGTAAAGAAGCTTTCTTTTTTACAGTGAAGAATTGTTCCACAGCTATAGATACTTCAGCATCAAACATTACCCCTGATTTCAACTATCGAGATCGAGGTGATACAAAATCCACACAAACAACGAAATTATCTTTTCATGCACCTGATTCATTACTGCGCATTGCGAGAAAGGTGTACTTTTTGTCCATGAGGATATTGCTGCGGAGGGTAGAGCCAAGGTTCAAGAAACTGAGGAGGCAAGTGTCAAGGCAATGTTGAAAGTGATGAATGATTTCTTCTTAAAATTCTAGTCAATAAACAGATAATGTGTTTTCCATGCTATCTTCACAATTATACACATTTTTCTGCATACTTCTCCCTAATGCATTCATTTTCCTATGCATTTTTAAACTGGAAAACTATATTGCAAAATTCAGAAAAGTGCGAATATAGCAGTACAGTAATACCTTGGATTGCAAGTAACTTGGTTTGAGAGCGTTTTGCAAGACAAGCAAATTTTTAAATATTTATCTTTTCTTTTCTTTTTTTACTTGATATACAAGCGATGTCTTGCAATACAAGTACTGTAGTACGGCTTAAATTAAAAATCTCTGTACAAATTTTTTGGGGGGGATTTCGTTTTGATATAAGAGTGTTTTGGATTACAAGCACGTTTCCGGAACGAATTATGCTCTCAATCCAAGGCATGACTGTAAAACTGTTTGGTTCACGTATTGCTTTGGGAAGTACAAATTAGGTAAGAACAAATTTCTCCTCCATCCTTTGACCTCTGTAGATCTCAAGGCACAGGCAGCCTGGTATGCATATGGTATATCTCCAGGTGATTTGCAGTAGATCAGCAAGGATTTCCAACTCCCAGGTGTTTAACAATAGTGAAAATAAAAAGCCTCCCCCTCCCCTGAAATAAGTCTGCTAAATCCGGAAATCTTGGGGACAGGGGGAAAGAAGAAGATTTATGTGTGAAAGGATTTATATGGTATCCAAAATTCTGGTTTTGAAAACAAATTTACCTTTCTGAGCTTATTTTGCACCTGGCTGCAGCTGGTTGGTGGACCTCAAGGTTCTAGTGAAAAACAAAGCAGATCCCACAAGATTAAAGTCCACTCTGCCATGGTATTACTGATCTGAGACAAATGAAGGTATGCCAAAATCTTAAGTCATGGGAAAAAAAATACTCTTATCTTACACTACCAAAAAGCATGTTTTGAGCCTTTTGGACTCAGTTTCCAATTTTACAGCCTTCGTGCGGACTGCAAGATGGGTTAGTACAAAATAAAAAATTAAAATAAAAGGACATTCCCCCTTCCTCAAATCTGGTCCAGAGTTGTATTCTATCACTAATCATTAGTTAGAGATCACCAAATTAATAATTGTAGTGGGTTCTACCCCACTTTGGGATTATTTTATAACAAAAAGCAATACCGTTCATAAATAAATGAATAAAATTAAAATAATACACAGTTTAAGCGTCTAAAAATGTACTGGGATTGTCTGTAATGTTTGAAAATTTCAAAATAAATACTTAATAATTCTAATAGTGGTAAATATTTGGTCTGGACTCACTCCTCTATTGACACCTTATCCAGGGCGCCCAATCAATTACTATGTAAATTTTCTTTTAGAGGATCGCAATAGGACGGTGACAGCAAATAAGGAAAAATTCATAGCTATTGTGATCAAAATGAGGGCAGCAATTAGAGTTCAACAAAATATATAATTTTAGATTAATTTTAGATATGATTTTAAATATAATTTTAGATAAAATCAAGGATTTTAGCTGCAATACTGAGTTTATGCAAGCATTTGTTTTACTCTGAATATTGAATGTCTATTGTGTTATGTTTTGTTTGCAATTGTTTTAAATTGCAATGGCCAATGGCTAGGTGCAAATAAAATTTGATTTGATTTGATTTTGGTCTGGACTCAGAGGGAACATGTTTAGTAGAACTCAATTCAGTAAAGGTCCCTCCAGTTCCTTTTCTTTCACTTTCCCCTTCTACCTGTTGCTCCCAATTTACCACGAGAGGCATAAAGAGCATGCATTACCCTGAATTAGTACATCATGGTTTGAATTTGCACTGCTAGCAGCTCAAAGCACAGCCATCACTTACCCTGCCAGCTGGGGAAATTGAGAGAGAGAAGATAAACATAGCACCTCATGATATCATTTTACAGAGTTATTTTCAGAGCATAGCAACCACATATTAAAAATTAATTGCAAATAAAAAGCCATTTGCTTTTTATTGCAAAAGCTGACACATTTTTGATGGTGCACCGTTCCTTCCCTTCATTAATTTTAATAGATTGAGATTCGAGAGTATGTCATGGTGCAGGGGGCCTAATTTTGGGGATAATATCTCATCACTGCTGGTAGATTTCCCTGACCTCAGAGGGTCACCACGGGGTTCCATTCTTCAGGCAATCCAACTTGAGTCACTCCACAAGCTGTTCCAATGCAAATATAGAGGAATTGATCTATTCTTCTTCTTCCTCCTCTTCCTCTTCCTCCCTCTTTTGTCAGGGTGGATCTAAATGTTTAGCAGCCAACGTGAGATTCCGAATCTCATGTTGGCCTCAAAAAATAGGAAGTGGGTAGGAATGTGTGAAGAATCCAATGGGGAGGCGAAAATGTGTCCGATTTTCTCAACTCGGCCCTGTGGATTCAGTTCCATTAACCCTGCTGCTGGCACCGACTTGATCTGATGTGTGTCGAGCTGGCACATGGACTTCTGTTTTTAAAGCGGGGCAGAATTTGCACAATATTTTTTTTTTTAAAAGCTGGGGAAATTTCCGCAAAATTCAGGCCTCCACTCAGCAATTTGCACAAACTGCGGGCCAGGGGCCCGAATTTTGCACAAATCTGAAATTTACTGTCAGAAAATGCAAAGTGGCCAAGGTGGAGTGTGTGCATATGCAGCAAGCGGAGGATGCTTCCTTCTCATGTTAAATGCTACAAGAAGAACAGCAATGACTCAAATCTAACAAGTTGGCCCCGATTTGCACACATTTAGGCAATTTGTGCAAATTGCAATTTGCGCAAATTATGCTAGAGATCTGTGGTTCTCGGATCCAAATTTGCACAAATATTTCCAGCAATTTCACAGAAGCCAACACGCAACACCACACACACACACACACACACACACACACACCAACTTGGCCTGCTTTTGGCAGTTGGGTCAGAAATGTGTCCAAAGTCCGTTGAATTCAAACAGAACGAGTTTTTGCAGTGTCGCACATCCCTAGTGGAGCTACAGAGAAGTTATAGCAAAGGGACCATAACACAGTGAAAGGGCATCCACGACGCATTGCATGCAGAAGGTCCTAAATTCAAACTCTGTCATGATTAATTATTTATCTATTTAATTTATATCCCACTGTACCCTGTGGGCTCAGAGAAGCTTACAGCCATTTTCTTGACTGTAGGCACTTGTAGGATTTTCTGCCTCAGGTGCCAAAATAACCTGGCCAGCCTCGGGTACTGGGGATCGCAACTTGGTGGGGAGGGAGGTGCCATTTGCCGGCCCTGCTAGATGGACAAATTGTCTGAGCTGGTATAAGGTAGTTTCCTACTATTTAAAATCCAATTTTCAGATTTATGCCCTCATAAAGCAGAAAAGCATACACAGGCCTGTAGCCAGGGGTGAGACTGGGGGGCCTGCCCCCTCAATGTTCTCCACCCCACCATTTTTTTTTACACACAAGTAATTACAAAACAGTTTACAATTTTGTTTTTAAAAGTCCTGCAAACCAGATGAACTGCCCCCCTACTTTTTTGGCGCACACACCCCCAAACTGACTACAGGCCTGTACATTCAAGTCAATGGTCAGATACCACAGATACAAGGCATAACAGCCACAGGTGCTGGCAGGTTTCAGGGGGCCCTGCACAAGGTGCTTGCCACCCCCTATTCCATGGCCACACTCCCTGCTGCCCTGCCTGCTCTGGTGGTGGTGGCGGCGGCGGCAGCGGCAGCGGCGGCGGCGGCGGCAGCAGCAGCAGCAGCAGCAGCAGCAGCAGCAGCAAGCAACACTCTCCTCCTCTTTGCTGGCTGGGCTGTTGCCTTCCAGTGTGCAAAGTAAAAGAAACTACTTCGGTGGAGGCTAGCCAGCTGAGGCTGCAGCCACAGGCCATTTTCAATTAAAATAATTCCTCAAGTTTGAGTAGCAGCAAGCTGAACCAATCAGATGCTGCCTTCGGGAACGAGCGGCCAATGAGGGCCCCAGAGCAACGAGAAGACTAGCCCTGTGCCACTCCAAGTAATATGGGGCTAGTCTTCTCGCTGTTCTGGGACCCTCACTGGCCGCTCGTCCCCAAAGGACAAGCAGGGGGTTGGACTCGATGGCCTTGTAGGCCCCTTCCAACTCTACTTTTCTATGATTCTATCTGATTGGTTCAGCTTGCTGCTGCTCAAACCTGAGGAATTATTTTAATTGAAAATGGTCTGCAGCTGCAGCCTCAATTGACCGGTTGTGGCCAAAGCACTTTTCTTTACAGGCAGCATGTTGTGGCTTTCCACTACTGGCCCACTGCCCTCACTGCATGTCAGGAGATCATGGGGCGGCGGAGACCCTGGACCTTCACCCCATGTTCTGACCCTAGCGGATGACACTAGCAAGCATACTTTGTGAAGCTGCTTTGAACACACAAGTCAATTACAAATTCAATTGAAAGCAGCTTTACACAGAAAGGTATTTACTGCCCAACTAAACTCCTGCACAGAAGGGGCTAAGCACATGTCAATAGGCAGGGAATTCTACAGTGTTGGGGCCACCAATGAGAAGGCCATATCTCCTGTGCATGCCAAGACAGGCAAGCAATCGAGAAGGACCCCTGGCATAGATCTTAGTGTACAGGCAAGATTATATAGGTAAAGGTAGTCCTTCATACAGGCTGGCCCCAAGCCATTTGGAACTTTGGAAGTTAAGATCAGCACTTTGAATTGGGACCACAAGCTTACTGGCACTATATATTTGCAGAAGGTTCCAGGTTCAATCCCTAGCACCTCCAATTTAAAAGGAACAAGTAGCAGGCTCACACTGGCTCAGCTTGTCTGAGTGTGGAAAGCTAAGCAGGGTCAGGCCTGGTTATTACTTGGATGGGAGACCCCTCCTCTAGTTTCCTGCATTGAGCAGGGGGTTGGACTCGATAGCCTTGGAGGCTCCTTCCAACTCTAGGATCGATGAAAGTCTATGAAAGGTAATGCGAGAGAACTCCTATTCCTGAGACCCCAAGAGCCACTGCAATATTGGGCTACATGAACAAATAGTCCAACCTGGTAAAAGGCAGCTTCTTGGGTCTTATCCCTTCCTCCACAATTAGCTTTTCCTCCCCCATCACTTTTGCCAGTGGAGTGGGGGGAAGCAGCTGGCTGGGGAATTGGGGGGGCTTATAGAAGAAAAGTAGCAGCTTAGTTTAACCCTTAGGAATGTCCCAATCTTCAGAGGTCCTTAGGTCTGCTGCTACCTATTCAGCTGCATCACTGCTGGCATGTATTTCACAACGTGTTTGTGAAAGGATAGGATGGGTAAATGCCCACCTTCAAAACTTGCCTGCACACCTGTTTGCCCTGCCTGGCTGATTTAGAAATATAGAATTGGAAATACAAGTGTGTATTTATTTGAGAAAACTATAATAAGTGAGGAAAAAGTCCCACTCTTCCCCCAATATATCCACCTTGCCTTTTCTTTGTTCACCCTATCATACATTTCTGCAACAGCCTCCGAGCTTTATACTTAGAGTAAAGGTTAATTGGACTCCTCTGCCCAGTTCTAATTCGCCGTGGAAATGCTATACTTGACAACATGCAGTCCAGCTGTGCGCATATTTACTCAGAGTTAAGCCCTGCTTGGTTCAGTGGGACTTACTCCCTACTAAGGCTACACAGGGTTGTAGCCTCAATATGGCAACCAATTCTGTAAGAGCATGTCCTGCCCCTTCTGGATCCAGTTCGAGATCAGAAACATCAATAAATGGTAACTCTTGCTGATGGGGTAAGAAACTCTTGCCAAAATTCCAGGGCCGCAAAGTGAACCTAGATTGGTTTTTTAACCATCGGACAATCCTGCTATTCCTGGATCTGACTCAAGCAGTGTAATGGGAGGATCAGGCTACATCCCACTGCCTTAATTAAGTCTGAGTCAGATTCAAATGCTCTCAATACATAAATACTAAATGGCATTTATGTAATATTTTATGGCACTTTATATCTCCTAAGTACATGAGGCTGATGTGTTACTTTATTTGGTGGAGGGTTTGTTCCACGCTGGAGATATATATATTAGTGATATTAACACTGACATTTGCTGAGGAATTTGACTAATAAATAAGAATGTAGTCTCCTCTGGTATGAGCTGATAACATTATTATTTTTTTTGTATGTATGCACTTCAAGCCCTCATCAATCTACTTGGGAAATAGGAGTGTCTAACTGGCACCCAATCCTAAAGATATGAATAGCTGTTGAGGCATACAGAATGACGTGAACTAGCTTACAATTACATTCCCTGTGAAGCCAATTCTGCTGAGAATTGCCTGCTGGATCAGACCATGGCCTCTCTAGCCCAGTTCTCTGTCCTCAACCATGGGCCTTTGGAAGCTTACAGACAGAATATGATAGAGAGATAACTTTCCTCTATTGTGTGTTCCCTTTCATTTGGTAAGTAAAGTTATGCTGTCTCTGGACATGGAAGTTCAATTCTTAGGCCTCCTTCATACAAACAAGGGGATATAGAGATTGCTTGAAATTGTATCAACAGGATGCGCCAAGTAGTTTGTCTGGGTAGTTGGCACTTAGATTTTAATTTTATTGAATTTTTATTTAATTAATTTAAATGTATGTGTAGTTAGATTTTTTTCTTAATATACAATTCTTCCCCGTTCTCGGTCTTAGGCCCCATTACCACCACAATGTTTTTGGCAATGAACTTAGTAAAATAATAGTCCGTTGGAATCTTTTGTTTACATTCAGCACTAAAGACTCCACAAAGGCAGCAGAATTTATTTCTTCTCTCCCAAGCAATGATTTCCGGATCTGCCCAAAAGACAGGGCCAGCCCAATACATTTTGCTGCCTGAAGCTAAGGACAAGATGGCACCCCCCTCATTCCATGTGCAAAAGCTGAATGGGCTGGCCTTTCTTGAACATTGGAACAGCATCCTACACTGCACCTGAAGGCAGCAGGCTACATTAGGGGGTGCAGGGCAGGCCACATTACACAGAAAGCTCTGTCCCCCAATGCCTTGCTGCTGACTCCCAGCATCTGCCACCTGAAGTGACCACCTCATGTTGCCTAATAGTAGGGCTGGCCCTGATAAGAAAAATCACTGGAATGGACGGAATGTCATGCAACCCTATTTTCAGATGTGCTTTCAATAGTCTATAGTGAAACTGTGGAAAAATGATTTGTGTGTGCCTGTTCACTTCAATTCTATGTAGTCTTCATTTCCTTACACGGTGACTGAATAAAGGATACTTGCTTATAGGCTTAGTTCACAGATTCAGCTTAATAAACCATGAAATCCCAGCAGTAAGGCAAGGCACAAGGAAATTTACCTCAGCAGAAAACATAGCTTGATAACTTTTAATGGTCGTTCCCACCCCCCTCCAATTGGCACTTGATATGTTGGCCTTTTTCAAATGTCTGACCAGCTCCATGTGCTTTGGAAACTTCCTTGCCAAGCCCAACAAGACTTTGAGAAGATCATAGATGAGTTCACATATTTTGGCTGCCCAGGCTTATTAAACAGTCTCCTTATAGGATGTTTTTGTTTTTCAGCCTATATTTCCGCAAAATCTGATTTTCTTGGACAGGGAAATTAAGTATGGGTGGGCTTGGTAGTTCTTCAACTCTGGAAGTCTTTTTCCTACCTGGGCTGCATTCTTCAGTAAGAACTTAGGTGCTGCTCAAACTACTTCACTCCTGAGTCGTAATTGCCACAGGTTGGACTATAGCTCCCATCATCCCCAGCCTTCATGCATTAGGCCATTTATTTAGGCAAAATTAAGAGAGACAAGTCACCTGACAGTGATGTTTCTATATTAAAAATAACTGTGTGAAACAAATTGACAAGCCCAGATGTGATCCCAGGAGTAACATACTACAGGGCAAGCATAGCAGAGAAAATAATGGAGCATCTCTGGTTACCTACAGCTCTTAGCTACAACTCCTTAATGCATCATCAAGAATCTATAGTCCATCCTGGGAAATGATCCTTCTCTCTCACTGGCCTTGGATGGAAGACAAAAACCCATTCCCCGTATATACCCAAACAACATTATCATGAGACTAATCAGCATCAACCATACCATCAATTGGGCTTGTACATCTTGTAATGTGCCACCATGTGCCTACAATGCTCTCCTGCCATTTACATTAAGCCAAACATGGCAGAGAATTAATGGACACCAATTAATTAACCAGTGGGCAAACATTTCAGTCCCCCAGGTCATTCTGTAGCAAACCAAAAAGTTACAATACTTCACCAAAATCATTTCAAAGGAGATTCCACTAGCATGAAGCTGCTGCCAAGCTGGAATTCATAACCAAATTTGACTATGTGAAATTCAGGCTCAATAGTCACTGGGAGCAGCTAGCCCACTACAGAAATCAATTGCCCCTCTTTAACTGTGTTTTTTCTGAATTTGCTATGCCTGTTCATCACTAGCGGCCACCAGTTGGTAGTAGGGCATGTTCACTTCGAGAGGATCTGGTGCTCATTTCATTCAGTTTTGTATTAATTTCTGCTTAGTTATGAGATAGCTACTGCTATCTTTTGCATTGCCTACACTTTTGGCCTCATTCTGTAAATGTTTATTCTTTCTTGGGCCCACAAATGCTTTCCCCACAATGAATGTGTTAGTTTTTTAGGTGCCACAAGACTGTTTGTTGTTTATGTGAATTGGATATAAACACACAAGTTCATATAGAATTGTCCAATACATGGAGATGATGATAGATAGATACGTTCTGGATACCCCCTGGATACCATCCCAGAGGGGGAAATGGTAAAGAATGAAAATAACAATTACAGTTATGGAAAACGATGATTACAATTATGTTTTCCTGCTAAATATATATTAAGTAACCTAACAATGGAATATTGAAATCATATACAGGATATATCTATCATTCATCATGTAGATAAAGATTCTTGGGCCCCACAAATTGCTGAGCTTACTGATGGGCATACTGTACTGGAATTGTTAGGGTACTTCCACATTACTTAGAAAGCTGGCATTTGATACAAGCTTAGTCCCAGACACTCTAATTATTAGAAAATCTGGAAATAGGATATCTGTACACCTTTCTCTCAAAACAAGACTCTCAAAATGTACACCAAACTGGTTATGTTACTTTCACAACACAGAAAGCAGAAATCGTGTTCACAAGTAGCCCAAAGCATCCTGATTACTACGGGGGGAATGTAACATTTAGATGTTTCTCCTCTAAAAAGGGCATGATGTTTATTCCAAACTAGTTCAGCTACTTCCACATGTCCTAGGGTTATATCCGGTGTTAGTCCTTCTTAGTGTGTAGAACCATTGAAATGAAAGGGACTTCAGTTAGACTGACATTGGCTACAACCCATCAATAGCTGAAATATGGTATGCAGCTAGTCCAAGACACCGTGCTGACTAATATATCTAGAAAATGGCAGCATTTGTATATAGATTTTTGAAATGGGGAATATAAATATGCTCCAGAAATCTTTAAGGTATTCTCACCACTAGCTTGAAAGCTGACATTTGGACTAGCCCAAGATACTCTAATTACTTAGAACATTCCGAAAGGGAGATGTTTTTAAATCTATCTGTCAAACTACAGGACATAATTTACTTCATAATATAGGGCAGTACTCTTACACAAAGCAGCAAAGCCACACACTGGTTGAAATGTTGGACTTCGGGAGTTCTATTGCCTCTTCACATTCTTGAATCAGCAATGCGGGGGGGTTTCAATAGCAGCCCCCCAAAAAAATGTATTTCATGCTTGTGGCACAGAGGCTTCCTTTTCTAATATCATATATGAAATAATAATATACATAGGTATTCCAAAGGCATGGCAACATGCAAGGGAACTCCTTTCTAATCACTTATTTTCCTGCAAGGACTATAATCAAAGACTGTTGATATCTGTGTCCCATCCAGCTCTGAATACTACAAAGGAAGAAAATCGTATCTGGATTTTTAATTTATTTGCAGAAGTCAAGAAAATAGTGGTCTTCATCATGAATAACATCTGGGGAACCACTTTCACTTCCCTTGACCCATCGTTCTCCAGTGCTGAACAGATATCAAATCTCTCCACTTGACCTAGAGAATTTGCAGGTGTTGCACACAAATCACCTGGATTGGAAGAAGTTGTGCTACCTCTGCTGCTACTGCTACTCCCACTCAGTCAGGGCTCACAGTGATGTGCTCTTTCAGAAGGACACCTGATGCTCAGTGCAATAGTCAGCTTCTCCCTCTAGTGAAGTGTCACTAAATAACAACCAGGGCCAGATTAAGATAGGGGCTATTGGAGCTGCAGCTCCAGGCCCCTCCCACAAAATAGGCCCACAAATAGGGACGCGCGGCGCGATTTTTTCCTCCTTTGAGTTAGCTCTGATCGTTATCATTCAGCATAATTAATGATTTTTTCGAGATTAGAAAGGTGTTCTAAGCACATCTGCATTACAGGCTTGAGGCAAGACCGAGCAAGAACTGTTGTTCTCAAATTAGCATTTCTCTTAAACAGGTTTTACCACCTGCTGTGATTAGGCTTTTCATTAGCTTTTTGCATTTCAATCACTGTTACTACATTTCTTTGTGCGAGAACTTCTTGCTGAAGCACATGGGGGGCTTGCTAGGGTCTGTAATATTCAGATTTAGAAGGGACCTCTCTCTCCAGCCTCGAGCAAAAGATCTTTCTGATTCGCAGCTCAATTGTTCAAATGCTAGTTTAACAAAAAAACAAAAACGAAACAAAGCAACAAGAACAACACAATTATTCTTGGTCAAGCAAAGCTTCCTGGCTTTTTGTTGTGGCTGCTTTTTTTTTTTTAATAAATAATTTGGGGGAAATTGGGAAGACCCTTACTGATGAGCTGCAGGAGTTTTTGAGTTTTTGCTCCGTCAAGCGACCCCTCTCTGCCCACCCGCCTCCAAAATCTCCACCATGACTTCTGCTTGCTATGGGACAAACCTCTGGGATGGTCTTTACCTGCCGCTGGTCCTGATGGTCCTCCTCTGCACAGGTAAGGTTCAAAAGTTTGACTCTTTTGATCTGCAAGTTCTCCTTCTCCTTCTCCTTTTTTTCTGTAAAAGGGCTTTCCCTCTTTTGTGAGCCAAACTGAACGTAAGGGCTGTGTGTTTTTGGGTGTGGGTGTCTGCCTTTTGGGGGTGTTGATCCTCCTGCCGCCTGCAAAATGTCACCTGCTTGGCTAATACTGTGTGTGTGTGTGTGTGTGTGTGTGTGCACGTGCACTTTCATGGGGAATTGTGTGGCATTTTAAGTTTTATTTTGAAAAACCCCAGAGACAGAGTTCACCAAATATCCCTCTTGGATATTTTGGACTACAGTTCTCATTTGCCTCAGGCAGCATGGCCAGTGGCTGGGGAAGATGGGAGCTGGGGTCCCAAACATTTGGAAGGGCCCCGGTTGGGGAAGACTGCCCTAGAGGTTAAAAAACGTGGAAGTACTTATCATCAACGATATGTGATGAGTTTATTGAACTGATTGGTCAGCAAGTGCTGCAGCAAATCATAAACGAGATAAAAGAAGCCAAATATTATTCAATTTCTGTTGACTCCACCCCTGACATAGCACATTGTGATTAACTAACAATTATATTTCGCTATGTACTACCTAGTGGTCCAGTGGAGCGTTTTACGAAATTCATTCCAATGCACGGGCACACTGGTATGGAGCTAGCAAACATTATTTTGCAGTTCATGGATGAAAATGGAATTTCCATCAAAGACTGCAGGGGTCAGTCTTATGATAACGCATCTAATATGAGTGGCAAATATAATGGTATGCAGGCCTTAATTCGGGGAAAAAAACCACTTGCTGAATACATTCCTTGTTGTGCACATTCACTTAATCTTGTTGGACAAAATGCCGTAAACAGCTGTCCAGTTGCAGTTTCGTTCTTTAATTTTGTGCAGCAGTTGTATTTTTTTTTCTACTTCAACTCATCGATGGAATCTGTTAACAGATAGTTTCAAACTATGTGGTATACCGACATTAAAAAGGTTATCTGATACACGTTGGTCTGCTCACCATGATGCCGTGAATGCCTTACAAAAAGGCTATAGTACTATCAGAGATGTCCTTTCAAATATTATGAATGATGAATCCACAAAGGGAGAGGTCTGTTTACAAGCAAAGGGCCTAAATAATGTCATGGATCAATTGAAAACTGGAATAATGGTTGAAGTATGGTCTGTCATTTTACCAAGGTTTCACAGAACCAGTCAGTGTCTCCAAGATGCAAAATTAGATCTGCATACAGCAACAGACATGCTGAACTCTCTAAAGGATTTTGTGCAGTCTCTCCATTCTAGATTCTCTGAATTTGAACAGCAGGGTAAAAATATTTCCGGCTGCGAGGAGTACCAGCTACAACGTGGAAGGAAAGTGAAAAGAAATAGGAGGTGGGACTATGGTGATGCAGAAGATGCTAATGCTGATCTGACACCCTCTGAGAGGTTTAAAGTGCATACCTTTTATCCTATAATTGACCAATTGACAGAATCACTGAGGCACAGGCAAGCAGCATACAATATAATTCAAGAAAGATTTGGATTTCTATCAGAAATATGCACTCTAGCAGCTGATAGTCTATGTTCCAGAGCCACTACACTAGTGTCAAAATATCCTGAAGATTTTGAACCCCTGTTTGCAGACGAAATTGTACAGTTTTCATCTATTTTCAAAATGTACCAATCTTCCACTGCAAATCAAGACATTCATGGGAGTCAAGAAACACAAATGTACAAATTTATGATTGCACAATCTCTAGTCGGTGCATTTCCAAATACATTTGTGACCCTCTGCATGTATTTGTGTTTAATGGTCAGCAACTGCAGTGGTGAACGTTCATTTTCAGCATTAAAACGTGTGAAAAATGAACTAAGGTCTTCCATGGGTCAGGAGCATTTAAATGTGCTCTCTCTGTTGTGCATTGAAAATGGTTTGCTGAACGAGCTTAATCTTGATTCTACAATTGAGGAATTTGCAAGTAAAAAAGCAAGAAAAGTTAATGTGTAATTTTATTTTAATCTACCAGCTTGATTCATTTAGTTTAAATGCAGGTTAGAGTTCAGTGAATAACCTGTTTGTGTGTTTAAAACTAGTGGTTGCTATTTATTTCAAGAGTTACTCTCTGCACCATAATCATAACGCAGGCTGTATTGATTATGATGCTATAATAATAATAATAATAATAATAATAATAATAATAATAATACTTTAAGGAACAAATTTTTATGAGCCAAACATCATACACTTATATTTAAATTGTTTATATGGTTTATGTTTATTTAAAAATGGTTGTTGTGAATGTTCTATTTATAACGGATTTATTGAGTTAACAAGCTTATTGTTTACAAAAAAAGAAATATTTTCAATATGTTTCTGTTTTGGCACTTTAATGGTAATTAAAATATTTAATTTGTTTTAATATAAAATTGCGTCTTCATTTTATTTATTTCCATAAAAAGGCTCACCAAAATCCTCAGCACCAGGCCCATAATGCTCTTAATCCAGCCCTGATAACAACCAAGGAAATACACCCTCTATTCACAAAATGCTCTCATCACCTAATAAACCAGTGGGAAAAGGCTATATTATTATTTTTCAAGGGTCAGAAAACCTGAATGTCTTCCTGGGAGACATACAGCATGCCTTTCTGCCTAACAGATTCCAGGCGAAGGCGAAATTGCTATAAAATATTCACACAGATTTGACGAATTTGCACAATCCTTAGCAAATATAGTCAAGTCTTCCAAAGCAGGGTTTAGTTTCTACTGTGCAGGGAGGGAAATCTTTGTCATTTTTCCTTTTTGCAAAATTCTTCACTGAATTTTTCCATTTCACTGCAGACGTTTAGGAAGGTGGAAGCCATGAGATTTCCCTGTGCTCTAACCGTAGCCTCAGAATGTTCACTTTTTCTTTTTATGCTGAGTTCATTTCAGAATCTTTCCATTCCACAGATCCAATGAGAAGATTTCCACCCACCCCCACTTTTCAATGTAGACTCATTTAGATCTTTGTACTGCAACCGTTCCAGGAATGTAGCCATGGGAGAACAAGAGAAACCCCAGAAGAAGTCTGAAGTTCAATTTTAAACTAAAATTATGATTTATGAGGAACAGCTGAACAGACTATGTGAGGTTTCATTAATGTCAATCTAGAGGTCACCACTTACCAAGGGTATATCTGCACTACAACATGAGGGTACAATTCAGCACAGCTGTCTGCTTAAATCCCATTTATTTCAATGGGACATCAGCATGCATAAATATGTGCTGAGTTGTACCTTTAAACTGCTTTGGGTATCATAGCTTCTGGGAATTTTGCAGTGTGATCCTAAACATGTTTGCTCAGAAGTGAATTATACCAGAGTCCAATGGGAATTGTAAGCATGCTTAGGATTGCACATTTAGCTTGATAAGTGTGCTGAGAATTCTGTTGAAGATTCCCAGGTGCCTCACAAAACTTCAATTCCTTGTGAGAAAGCCATGACAGTTAAACCCATTGAAGACTGTTAATCCTGTGTACATTTGCAATACAGATTAAATTTTGGGCCACAATCCAAAATAGAACAATGTATTTATTTCAATATTTATTTATTTATTTATTCAGGGATTTCTATGCACATCTCAGAACTAAAGCATTCACCCAAGGTGGCTTCCAAACCACATGCAAAACTCACAATATAAATATAATACACCACCACATTGAAACTACATTAAAATTCCACAAGGTCTAAGTAGAAGAGCAACATAACACAACAAAACAATTAAATGTCGGCCTAAACAAATCACAGAAAAAATGTAACCAGGAGCAATAACTAAATCCCACCCAAATCAAAGGTGGAATGAGGGAAAAAATGTATAAAAGAAAACAAAGAACGGTCTCAACACATCTCTCTAGGGAGGGAGTTCTATAGAAGGGGAGCCACCACCAAAAGTTTTACGTATGCTCAAACTTCTTTTTAATTTATTTTTTGCTTGTCTATGCCTTGGGCTACAGTTTTCATCTCACATATGTATTGGTTATGATTTGCCAATGACAGTCACCCATGTATTTGGTCTTAAGTTAAACATTTCTGAACATGAGCTTATGTTGTGCCCCTTGAAATCAGTATGAAAGTGCTTCATTTAGACCTGACCACACTCTTGGTGGTGTATAGCATACCGCACAACAGCAGTGCCAGACCAGAGAGGAAGTCTGGACCAGATGCATCCCAAGCTAGGACCAAACTACATACGATGTGCAGTTTGTCCTTCACTTGCTTGTTTGTTTTCTAAAATGCAACCACGGATATGGCAAACTAAAGCTGAAGACCTGTTCCCTTCATGCCATTTCTGACTAAGCATCACCTCCAAGCTACAGATACTTCTGGCTTAACACTTATAAGGCAAAAAAATAGTCGGGGTGATTTTTAGAAAGATGACATGAGGGGAAAGGATTAAGAACCCCCACACTTTCCCCTGTCCCTTTCTCTTCCGTTCTTCATATTCTGTTTTCATTTGCAGCCTCACTGACTGCATTCTGTAAACTGAAAACAAAACAAAAAAAGGTCAGGAACAAATTATACTTGACAGTGTCATAAGTCGTTTGGACCTTATTCTAACTGTCCTAAGATGTAAGAACTGGATTATTAATGTTTCCTAATAAAAGGGCAAAAAGAAGAAGAAGAAAAGTGTCTGCAAAAACAGAGAGAGAGAGCTCTGCAGAGGATCAGGCCTGTTATAATTTAGAAGTTCATTCTCAGGAGAGACAGCATTGGCTTTGTATTGTAATAATTTAAACCAAGCCTGTCTTGAGGATTTTCCTTCATCCTTATCTGTAATAATAGAATAAAAAAAGAAAAAAAGCAGCAGCAGTGCTGGAAAACCTCTTTCTCAGAAACAAGCAGACGGGTCACAACATTTTTAAACAATGATAGCAGTATTTATTATATCAAAGCCATTTTATGTTTTATTTGGAACTCTGGCGCCTTTTAAAAAAGGTTTTCATAACATGACAGCAATTATAGTCATCAAGATGTTCCATAAAAGATACTAAGCCAGGGCCTGGATGCTGCTTCCCACTCTCCTCTTTTATAAAGAACATGCATTACATCACAGCGTAGTTTATTTTAAAAGGGACCTCAGGAATGTAATGATAGTCACTGCAGACAAGGGGAAATTAATAGAGAGAAAGAGAGAAGCATCACTGCACCACAAATTCCAATTATAAAACACTCCCCTTTGCATAGCAGAGGAGCCTCTTGTTAGCAAGGGCTTAAAAATATGATTTGTCTGATGCGTTAACTAAACGTTGAGTTAAAATTATCTTCCCTTTTTTTCAAAAAAGAAAAAGAGTAATCTTCAACTCAGCCCTGTGCATAGATATTCAGCCTCTTTTTCAGCTACCAAATATTGTCAATACCAAAATACCATGATATCATTTCTGCGAACACATACACAACAAATGTGCATAGCCATATTGTGGAGGAAGAGGGGGGGCTGGCTGGCCCGCCAGACCTCCACCCTTTCCTACCTCAAAGGAAACCCAGCACTTGCCACCATGTGGCCCGGAAGGGGGGGCTGGCTGACCCGCCACCACCCCACCCTTGCCTACTGGCAAAGGAACCAAGACCCCCTGAGATCTCAAGATACCAGACTGCCAGCCTCAGCTGTCTGCAATCCTACTTGGATCTCTGTTTAGGGACTCGCCTTCATATTTCTGTAACCTGGATTTAGATACTGAACTCACAGAGCACTACAAAACCCATGTGGGGTGAAACCAAACAAGGTTTATTTCTGGTAGCAATTTACAACAAGATTAGGGAAATAAGAGAAGCACACAATATAGAGAGACACTTTGGTACACAGTAAAGCTGCAAAACAATAAAGACCTGATTCCTTAAAATCTCTCAGGCACACCTGTTACCTGAGGGTGTCTTCTTCAAGGGTTAGATCCAGCACAGCCTTGCCGCCCGGGGGGAACTATTTTATCTACCCGCAGGTCCGAGATAAATAGCCCTCCACAAGACTTGCTTTTACCCAGAGCCCTCAAACCAGCCAATTTTACCAGGGGCTGCCTGGGGTCGATTCCTGAGGGGTCCCCCCTAAAGGCTCGGGCCCCTCGCTGGCCTGCCATGGCTCCAACCGCCAGGCAGGCACCCAAAAGACTAAGACCAAGAACAAAGGCTACACGTGGGGAAATAGATCTTCCCCCTCCCCTTTTCTGTAGCCTTCTTGCTTCAGCCAATCAATTTGAACTTCACCTGGCCAGACAAAGACTACAGGCTACACGTGGGGAAATAGCTCTTCCCCCTCCCCCTTTCTGTAGCTTTCCTGCCTTCAGCCAATCAATTTGAATTTCACCTGGCCATGCAGGGGGAAGGAAACTGTGAGTCATGGCTTGAACTATCTGCATATGAATGCCCTCAGCCTGGCTCCTCCAGACGCCAGGCCCCATCCCATGTTCCATGCACTTTTCGCTTCCTCCCAGCCCCCACCTGGTTTACTCATGAGGAGGCGTGTGTGTGTGTGTTTGTGTTCCTGCATGCATGCATGCATGAACCCTAAAAACTCTTTTCTCTACACGCTAACTATGCACACCCCACCCCAGCCGGTTCACACATGAGGTGTGTGTGTGTACCCCCAAAGGCTCGTTTCTCCACACATATCAATTTATTAGAAAAAAAATATTCTAAAACAGCTGTAGGATAATACCTTTATGAGGATCAACTAAAATTCAAAGAAGCCTCACCCACCCATTGAAAGAATGTGTGGTGTGTGTGTGTGTGTGTGTGTGTGTGCTAGTGCTTCCCCCTGCCAATGATGCATATGGCCGCTATGTCCCCTGACAGCTATGCATTCACCTGGCATGTGAACTCTGGCCCAATCAGGGGGAAATCATCCAGAGATTTGGGCTGAAATGTCGTTGGTATCCAGATGATACTTGGCTCTACCTCTTGTTTCCATGTACTTCACCCAGGGAGTCTGTGGAAACTCTTAACCAGTTTCTGGAGACAGTTTTGGGTGGATGAGGGCAAACAAGCTGAGACTTAATCCAAACAAGTCAGAGATACTATGAGTAGGGAAATCATCTTCTCTGGGTGGAAGTTTACAACTGGTCTTAGATGGGATTGCACTACCCCTGAAGGACCAGGCATGCAGTTTGGGGGTTCTCTTAGATTCTGCACTAACTGGGGAAGCTCTAGTGGCGGTGGTGGTGTGCCTTGGGATTATTGCTACCAAATACTATCAGTTATCAAATACCACTGCATGTCAGCTGTCAAATAATAAATATCTTTGCATGCCAGCTACCATATACTGCCAAATACTAAATATTAATACTGCATATCACTTCTCAGATGTTAGAGCCAAACTAGATGTGACATTTCTCATGTGGTCTGTCCTTGCATGGATATATATTTTTTTAACAAATAGCAGACATGTTAGGGGGAGGGGGCAAGCAGGATTGGGACTGTGGCATGGAAAGAAGGGGGTTTAACCCTTTGCCCTCACCATGGTCCCAATCAGAATCCACCCCCCTTGCACCTTCTATTAGCAATGAGAGGAAACTTCATACAGCCCTACAATCTTCTCATGCAGGGGTGCAGTAGGTAATTGACTCCAATGTCCCCACTCCCATGGATATACACTTGTTGGAGGATATGAAAAAGGAGTCAGTCCTGTACTAGTTAGGACGAAGCAGAGTTTTCCCCCTTATGCACAGCCTGGTTATTGAAACTGGCTATCACCACATGGGTTGTTAAACCCTTGCTAAAAGGCTCTTATAAGGAACGGATTGTCCATACAAGGTTTAAAACTAATAAAGGCATTTATTAGTTTTACTTACAGTCCATTTATTCATATATGCAGGATGCATATAGGCAGGTGGAGTCTTGGGTGTTAACAGTCTGCTTCACTGGAGATCACTGGCTGCAAGCCAGCTCAGACCTTGTGTCCATCAGGTTGGAGAGGCAGAGAGAGAGAGAGAGCTGGCCACTGAGAGGTTGGAAGTAGGGAGTAGGGGTTACAAAACATGCACCCTGGGGATTGTTCAATTAACCCTTTCCTCCCACTCTAACTAGTGGTTACATTACCTTGTTGATTTAAGCAGGCAATATTACAATTTCCATCAACACTTGCCTATGATTACTAGATAGGATGGCCACTTACAAATTGCCAAAAAAGCAGACATGTATCACCAAAGAAGATGACAAAAGAGGACAGTGATTTGCATAAAATGTGTATATGCTAATATGTGTGTGTGTATGCAAATTTAGTAATTATTATAATTTAAATGGAAATACAATACATCTCACCATATCATGGAAGACTGACCAGGTGACCTGTGTGCCTTGCTCAGTCTGCTGTTCAGATGCTGCAGCTTCAAGGCCCAGCTCTTCCTTCTGGTGGATCTTTATCTTGGACATGGACTGGAAAGCCCTTCAAATAGAGCAGTGTTCTCTAACCTTGGGTCCCCAGATGTTTTTGGCCTACAATTCCCAGCATGCCCCAGCCAGCTATGCTGGCTGGGGCATGCTGGGAGTTGTAGGCCAAAAACATCTGGGGACCCAAGGTTGGAGAACACTGAAATAGAGGATGTCTTCAAAACAGAGAACAGACTTCTGGCAGCCCTTCAAATATAGGACCGTCCTCTGTAAAAGAGGACACATGGCCACTCTAGACCTCAGGGTTTCTAGTAGATCACATAAGCTCACCCCTGTTCTATATCATCATGCAGTCTCTTTTCCTCCACACAAACAGTTGTCTGGACCAGTCCTTTCTTGGATACAGAATAATTTAGCTCTCCTATGGATTTGGCCATGCGGTTAACTTTAGTTCCCCACCACCACCCACTACCAAATTTCTTATTTTACAGTCATCATTTCCCCAATTCCGTTGTGAAAATCCAGCCATTCCTCTTAATAAAAGTACAGGGGGGAAAGGTAAATGCAGAGAAAGCAAAAAGTTTCACGTATTAATTTAGGACACAATCCAGCAGGAAGGCCTTGCATAGTTTTCATTCATTTCAATGGTGCTTGCGCAGGAGTGTTTTCTGCTGGATTGTGGCCTTATTAAATAAGGATCATATATAATTTATAATTAGTAATAATCATTTCATATATTTTTTTTTCATGTGCCTCAATTGGATAGGCACTGTGCAGCTGCATAATTTACACTTAGAACAGTGATGTCTCCCTCATTCCTCACCCAGCCAACAAACCCATTTCTGTGTACTTAATCAGACTATGCTTTAAATCACACTACATAGTATACTTTGTGGCAATATGCAATGGCCAAAGCATATAAAATATGGTGAGATTTAAGAAGTAGCAGCTGAACCAACAATATATTCTTCTGGAAAGGAGACATTAAATAAATTGTGGATGTTTTTTGATAGCCAATTAAAGTCGCTTTAAGAACCCTGTTGCTTTTGTCTACATACTTCAATCCAAGCTCTTGGAACAAGCATTCTCATCATAAATATTACCTAAATTACCAAAGACTTAGCAATGAAACATGTGTCTTGCTAGAAATATTAACCAGGGCATTCAGAAATAAGTCTAAGCCATTTCTTGTAAGGAAGTAATATTTTTTAAATGGCATTGAATATCCACAGCAATCTTAATTTCCATGGTATTCATGTAAAATGTAACGAATACATTTATAGAAATTTTCCATGTTTGATTCCAGCCAAAGGAGGATCTTTTTTTTCTCACCAAGAAATGAAAGATTCTCATATTAAAAGCATTTTATGTTTCCCTTGTAGATGCCAAATTAGTGGTGTTAAATAATTCCATTTTTCGGGAATATTTACCAGCAATGTTGAGAAAAAGTCAAGATGCGAATAAAATTTTCTGTCTGGATCCAGACTTTGCTTTCCATGAACAGAAGAAGGCCTCCTTCAATCCACAGAAGGGATTCGTTTCAATGGAGGAATCCTGCTGGCAGAAGAGGTTTGCTTATTCCCCCCTCTCCCTTGAGCCCCCAGCACCACCTCCCACACTGTTCCATAGGGTCCCCCCACCCTCCAGCAGGGCTGCTGTCAAGGGTAGGTATGGTCGGGCACCTGCCAAGGGCCTAAACCCAGCAGGGGGCCACTGACAAGAACCCCCCTGGAGTTTCTCCTCCTTTTCACCAATGCAACCTGTTTGTTCACCTGCCTCTCGCTCTGGCCCAGACAACAGTGGTGGTGAGAAGGAGGAGGAGCAGATGCCACTGCTGACTTGCTCACTGACTCTCTGCCTGTGAAGCAAGCAAGTGGTAACAATGATGAGAAAGAGGATGAGGAGCAAAAGCAGCTGGTGACCATGGTGGCGAGAAGGTAGACTCACTGAAGGAGGGGGCCCACGGAGGGTGTCTTGTCCAAGGGCCCTCAAAAATCTAGAGATGGCACTGCCCTCCAGAACAGATTTCTGGAGGGTGCAAGGGGCTGCAGGGGAAAGGGGGAATCAGCAAAGTCACCTGCCTGCCTTCCTCCAACAGGATTGCCCCCTGAGCAGAGCTCCCCTCAGGTGGATGCTCCTGCTGGCAGGAGCAAAATCTGGATCCAAAACAATGATTATGCATGCCGATCACACCTTGACTGAAAATGGCACCCATCACAGAGGTGCTGCTAGGTAAGCAACCTGTAAAATTTCAGAAGGATAAGTGCAGAGGCAGGGAGTGTTTAAAGTTTGGTGAGAGGGAAGGGATTCATGTCCCCCAATGTGTTTTGGGGGGCAACTTGCATGACAATGGCACACGCTGTTGAGGTGCCCTGAGCTAAATAACCCGCACACTTCAGAATTATCGTTACAGGGGTTAAGCAGTTTTGATGACTGAAAGACAGGTTGAGGCTTTGTTCTTGTTTTCTGCTCAATTCTCCCCAGCTGATACGTTCCTTCTACATCCCTCCCAAAAGAACTGTGACTGGAAGTGAAAAACAGAGCCCTGGTAAAGTTATTCCCTGGTTGGAAGCTACAGCCATCATCACAAAACTACAGCCCACCCTCTTCACCTTCCCCCTGCCCTCCTTTTTTCCTTTTAGGGGCAACTTGGAGCAGAAATGTAACCTTTTTTTTTTTTTTTAACAGACAGTCTGAGACTATCTGACTGTCTGCATCCTCTAAAACTCCGAGGTGGACCCAAGCCTTTAGGAGCAGCCTATTTTGCTTCAAGACACTTTGGGGAAGATGCGCCTTGGACGAAACCCAAATCACTTGGAAGCAGCCTATTTCAGTTCTAGATTCAGGCTTCATCCAAAGTGGACTCACACCCCTAGTTTATAACAGGCAAAGGGAAGTTAATGTATAGCCCTGTTCCATTAAAATAAATAGACTTTTGCTACTGACTTGATTGGAGCGTGGGTTTCAAGCTGATGCAGAATAAGGCTGCATTCCTAAGGTGACCAGATCTCTTCAGTCCAAATCTTTCAGGCTTTTGCAATTTGTACTGGCAGAAAATACCACTTGGGCCAAAGAGGTAGCTTTGCTACTCTTGCCAACTCCTAAGTGAAAAGGGATTTTTTTTATTATTATTATTATTCACACAGTAGATGGAACAGACTTGTTCTCTTGTTATTCTAGAGGTCAGGACTAGACCAATGGATGGAAATTGCAAGGAAGTAATTTTTGGCTAAATATAAGGAGAAGCTTCCTAACAGTAAGAGCTTTTCAATTATGGAACAGACTGCCTTGGGAGGTGGTGGATTCTCCTTCACTGGAATATTTAAGCAGAGACTAAATGGCCATGTGTTGGGAATGCTGTGGTTGCATCCTGCATTGCAGATCCAGCGTTGAACAGAGGGATGGTCTAGCTCAAGGGTGGGCAGACTTCAGGTTGCAGGATCTACTTTGTTTTTCACTAGAACCCTGGGGTTCACTATCCAGAACCAAGGGCAAAATAGTGGTAGGGGAAGGCAGAGCCAGACACAAAATGGTGGCTCAGGGGGTGGGACTAATTACCTACTAAACACACACACACACACACACACACACAGCATCTATTATCTGCTGTGTGGATGCACATATGGTGTAGTCAGGTAGATAGATGTTTGGACCTGGATTGAAAAGACTATCTGTTCCCACATGAACCTGCCCAGACATTAAGTTCCTCCTTGGGGGCCCTGCTCTCTGCCTCATCCATCCTTGAGGAGAGGAGCATGAGAGATAGGGTCTTTTTGGTAGTGGTACCACAACTGTGAAACTCCCTATCAGTGGAGAAGATCCCCCATGCTCCTTCGTTCATTGTTTTTAGACAATTATTGAGGACAATTTTGTTCCAGTCAGCTTTTAAACTATAATTTGTTTTAAATTGAGAACGCTGGAGTTAAATTGAGAACGCTGAAGCTTTTATCATTTGTTCCTATCTAATTGTTTCGTTTTGTGTGTGTTTTTTATGGAGTACAGAAAACAAACTGACTGACTGACTGACTAACCTGAGGTACAAATCCCTCCTCAGCTATGGAGCTCGCTGGATGGCAATGGGCCAGTTACTTTCACAGCCTAATTGACCTCACAGGACTGTATTATGATAAAATGGGATATCCCCGTGTATGCTCTTGGAGAAATTGTGCATGGGTGGGGGGGGGGGGTTGATTTCCAGAATATAGATTTCAACCCATTTTTAATGTATTATATTGACATTTTAATATTACTTAGAGCAGTATTTTCCCCTTTCCTATTCAGTTCTTGTCATCAGCTGCTACACTAATAAATCTGTAAGGCTACAAATTTAGACAAATTGAAGCATCAGAAAAAGTGAACATTTGCAGATTTCTTGTGTGAACAGAAGATGTCATTGCCTTTAGAGTCAGGAAGTACCTGTAGAATCCACAATGCAGTAAAACAGTGGGCAGCATAAAACTGAAAAGGGGAGGGGGTGAATACTTTGCTAGTACTTGCTAATAATTCTAATTCCCTATCAAAGAGGCAGGCAAGCATCTAGCATATGTTTAGCATTAGTTTAGAGAAGGTCAGTGCTAACTTCTTCAGGAAGGGAGTTCCGGAGAGTGTACAGTAAGTGCACATTTGTTTAAAATGAGCGGTCTCGGTGCAGACATATCACAGTCTTCGGGGATGCACAAACAATTTTGCCTCAGTGGAGCTCAAACAATGCCTTGTATTCACAAAGATTATAGGCCCTTCAGTATTGTGAGAAGGGGGAGCAAAGGAGGGGAACCTTGAAATACAGATAAATTGGTCTTTGCCCTGTGCCATGCCTTAATTTACAGCAGTCTTTAACATCGGAGTCCAATTGCCCAGGCACTCATAAAAAGAGAAATGATGAATATTCAGGATGTCTTTTGAATCCATTAGGCAACTGAGGATGAAGTCTCCATATGTACCGCTTCAGTTGCTTTCACATGCTGGCCGAGAGCGTGCCAAGATGGCGTCAGGAAGAGAAATGATGCCTTGGGTTGTCAATGGGGAGAGAGTAAACATGACTCAAGCACATGAAAATGAGCATTACTGCAAAATGCTGTGATTCAGAACTTAAATTAGCATTGTGCAGTATTGAATTTTCAAGGCTCTACGCCATGACAGTTTTTGTGCCCTTACTGTGACATTAGTCCGAGCATTTCCATCCGCTAATTCCCAGTCTCTCTCAGGGTCACAGCAAACAGACCAATGGAGCCAGTTTGGAAGCAGTAGTCGCCATATTTAATCTCCCCCTCTGGTGTTGAGCTCTGGGAAAAGATGGTTCTGCGCATTTGCTGCAGCAGAAGCCATCTGGGAACAGCATTGACTGTCTGGAACTGATGTCACAAACCCTTTCTTCCACACTGCCAATTCCTGGAGCAGTTTTGCAAGCTGTTTATTAGTTTGTTTCCCTTTTTGCAATAAAGCAAAGGAAGGCCAAATAAATGTTACACATCTTGCCCAAACCATGGTGGGGGGAGGGGCTGAGAGGGGCTGAACATATAGAGATATAAAAAGAACAGAGTAACACCAGCCCTCACTTCTAGTTCCTCCTTGAAGGCTGACAGACATGGAGCAGGAGTATAATGAAGGATGAGGCAACTCCACATATTGCCATGGCTTACACTGGCTCAGCCTGGTTATTACTTGGAAGACCCCTCCTCTAGTTTCCTGCATTGAGCAGGGGGTTGGACTCGATGGCCTTGTAGGCCCCTTCCAACTCTATAATCTATGAATCTATGAATTAGGAACTGGAGGAGTTACTATAGCCTCATTGAGTCTATGGCCTCTTGGCTGAACCAGTGTTTGATTCACTGGTATGTATGTCTGTTATGTAAACTAAGAAGCTTGAGGAAATCCAGGATCACACTGGGGTTGGGTTGCCAACCAAACAGGGGAAATTGGTCTGACCAAAACTTTTAATTTTGTTTCAATTTGTTAAAAAAACCCGAACTATTTATTTATGCATGCATGGATGCAATTATTTGGTATCCAGTTCATCTGTGGACTTCCGGAACAGCTTGCAACATTTGGGGCTTTTTAGTTTAGAAAAAAAAGGTACATTTGGGGTAAGGGGGGACATCATAGAGGCATATCAAATGATGCATGGCGTGGAGAAAGTGGATAAGGAGACATTTTTGTCCCTCTCTCATAATAATAGAATGCATGGTCATCCCATGAAGCTGATTGGTGGGACATTCAGGACAGATAAAAGGAAGTATTTCTTCGCACAGCACATTGTTGAACTATGGAATTTGCTACCACAAGATGTAGTGATGGCCATCAACTTGGACAGCTTTAAAAGGCAAATTCAAGGAGGATAAAGCTATCAATGGCTACTAATCAAGATAGCTATATACTATTGCCTCCAGTATCTGAGTTAGTATATCTCTCAATACCAGTTGCTGGGGAACACAAACAAAAAGGTGCCGTAATTGTGCTTATGTCTGCCTAGTGGGCTTCCCATCAGCATAAAATTGGCAATAATCAAAATGAATAAAAAACTATTATACCACAAACAGAGTCTACAAACGCCATATAAAAAGAAAGCAATAGCACAATCCTATGCAAGTGTACTCAGAAGTAAGTCCCACCGAGCTCAATGGGACTTACTCCCTGGTAAGCATAGATATATAGGAGTGCAGCATAAAAGATGCAGAAGGACCTGGCAAATTAAAAAAAGAGTTTCCAAAGGGTTTTATTTACTATTTATTTATTATTAACATTTATAGACCACCTTATTTGCTAAAAAGCCATCAAGGCAGTGCACAACAATTTCAAACAATAAATCCTTAAAATAAAAATAAGAAAATATTTAAAACAGTAAAACACTAGAATATTACAACTGTACATATCATATGTACCTTTAAAAGGCGAGATTTAAAATATATGTCTTCAAAGTCTTTCTAAAAGCTAAGAGAGTGGGGAACAATCATAGTTCTTGAGGGAGCACATTCCATAATTTGGGGAAAACACAAGGGAAAGCCCTTTCACACATGGCTGACAAACGGGCCTCTGCAGGTAATGGTGTCCTCAAGAGGGTCTCTCCTGCAAATCTTAATTCCTGGGCAGTTTCATAATGAGACAGACAGTCCTTTAGATGGCCAGGTCCTAAGCTGTTTAGGGCTTTAAACTTTAAAACCGACACCTTGAAGTGAGCCCAAAAAGCAATTGGCAACCAGTCCAGAGCAGGTATTTCAAAAAAAAAAAAACAAATGGCCCCAGCATACCTCCCAATTTTTTTAGTTACATGCCATGTCCCAAATTATTTTGCTTCTTTTGTCTTTTAGGGCCAAACTGGAAGTGAGATCTGTGAACAGGATCTTCTGCATGGGTTGTTGTTCTTTTTTAATTAAAAATAAAACCAGCTCTCCCAAAATGTGAATTGATCAGTACAACAGGGCTACTAATGGATTGTTTGACCCTGATACAACCATATCTGTTCAGATTTTTGGACAGAGACTCAAAACTTAAGGATCTATATCAGGCATTCCTCAGACTACAAATCCACCCAGCCAAGTAAGGAATCAGACTGATGAGGCCAGATTGGTACCCAGGAACAAGAGAAAACAACAGAACACCACCTGTTGTCAGCTACATTTCCCAGCTAAAACCACTCAAACATCATCAGTGATCTACAGCCCATCCTGGACCATGACACTTCCCTCTCACAGGCCTTGGGTGGTAGACCTATACATGCTTATAGACAGCACACGCACACACCTCAACCTAAAAGAGCTACTCACTAGCAGCAACACAGGGACCAGACCCTGCCACGGACCCAGATGCCACCTCTGTCCCCATATCTAGTCTGGAAACGCTATTACACAACCTAATAATGTCACCCACAATATTAGGGGTTCATTCACTTGCTCATCTTCCATTGTGATATATGCCATCTTCCAGGACCGGTGCAGGGCAGTTTGGCGCCCCAGGCGAAATAATATTTAGCGCCCCCCCCTCCAAAGCAGCAAAAAAAAAAACCCTGCGCCGCCACCACCAACCTACCTTCCCCCCCGCCCTGGCTGCGGCGGCTGCGGCTGCTGCAGCGGCTGCTGCTGCCGCCTCCTCCTCCTCCTCCTCCTGAAGCGACGCGACGGGACCCCCGCGCTGTTTTTTGCCGGGGAAACCATGGCAACGGGGCTGTTTAAGCCCTGTTGCCCTGGTTCCTCCCGCCAAAACAACGCGGGCGGGGCTCCGGAAGCGACGCGACGCGGAGAAGGTAGGTGACGGGGGGTTGGGGGGGTGGCGATGGCGGCGGGAGGCGCAGTGGCAGCGGGCGGGAGGGCGGGGGGAGGCGCAGCGGTGAGCGGGCGGGCGGGGGGAGGTGCAGTGGCGAGCGGGCGGGCAGGGGGAGGCGCAGCGGCGGCGGCGGGCGGGAGGGTGGGGAGGCGGAGGCTTGGCGGGGGCGGCGCAGTGGAGGCGGAGGCCTGGCGGGGGAGGCGCAGCGAAGAGGAGCGCAGCGTTTCCGCGCCCTCTTCAGCCGCGCGCCCTAGGCAACCGCCTAGTTTGCCTAGCGGTAGCGCCGGCCCTGCCATCTTCTGAAAGCAATGCCCTTCTGCATTCTACATAGGGTAAAAGGCCAGTCACCACAAAAAAGAATTAAGTGCTCACCCCCTCCTCCCCCTGGCCAGCTGGAGCACAAAAGAATGAATCATCTTCCTGCCTTCTTGGTCCATTCACAAAAGTAGCAGCTGAGAACCATTCTGTTAGCATTTGGCCAAACCAGTTTTTCTCTTAAACAATTCCTTGAGCTTTTACAACCAGAGTCAGGAGTTAGAGCAGGGGTGGGCAACTTCAGGAGTTCTATGGGCCATTTCCCCCTTCTCCCTCCCCAGATCTCCGCATGGGTCATGTTGCTACCCATGGAATTCAGTAGCAGCAGTGACAAAAAAAAGTGTATTTGTCACTAATTTTCAGTGGCAGACTGCTGCAGAACACTACAGTGGCCAAATTTAGCTTGAAATCAAGCTACATTTGGCCATTGTAGCCTCTCTCTTTTTGCCACTGCAAATTTCAGTGGTGTGGCAGTGGTGACAACAGCGGTGGGGGACTTCAGGGGCCACATGCAGCCTGCAGGCCATGAGTTGCCCACCCCTGAGTTACAAGGACCTTGAGAGGTCATTCAGGCCAATCTCAAATCTCATAACAGTATGTATGTATGTATGTTTCATAGATTTCATAGATCATAGAGTTGGAAGAAGCCTACAAGGCTATTGAGTCCAACCCCCTGCTCAATGCAGGAAACTAGGGGAGGGGTCTCCAACCCAAGTAATAACCAGGCCTGACCCTGCTTAGCTTTCCACACTCAGACAAGCTGAGCCAGCATAAGCCACAGGCCTTATCCAAGTAAAATTGGGGGTTGGAGAAGTATTCATCAGAATGGAGGAATTTAAGTTGTATACGTTACAAAAGGTCGGTTTGAATTGTGGACTTCTTTCTATTCTTCTACCAAATGGGAAGCAGAGTGTATTTTTGGATCACTGTTTTATTGCTCATCTGAAATAGCCCCCAAAAATGTTATGGTTGCGATAAAACATTTATGATGGGATGAAAAAATGTGCGTATATGAATAATACAGGAAATGAGTGAACATGCCTTCAAGATGCTTCACATTTTCTTTGTTCAGGGAAGAGTAGGATGGGGAATTGGAGATAACTTGTTTATTGGCAATGAAGCTCCTCCAGTATCTAATTCTACCCTGTATTAAAAATTCAAGTCTGAAGCCAAAAAATGCTAGGAGGGGAATGAAAGAGAAGAACACACTTGAACTAATGGCAGGGAGATTTAAATAGCACGCATCAGCAGAAAAGAATGGGGAAACCTACAGTACACTGACTTCATTGATACCCCATTTATCAGCAATTACTGACTCCATTAAAGGCAGAGTTTACAGCAGACAGAGTAGCAGAGCCTAAAATATGTCCCAACAGATGGACGGAGAGTGTCAGTGATGCCGTATTTCAAAGGCATCTGCAACTTTGTTATCGTTGTATGTGGAGTCAGAAAGACAGAGGGGGGAAGGAACAGACTAAGGGCCAGCAAATGATTTACTTGACCTGCACGGGCAGAACTGAGAGGGAAAACCTCATTAGTTCCCTGGGTCATTCTGGAAGACATTAATTTGGTTTAGACTCAGGACGTTGGGAAATTTACCAGACATAGAATAGGAATTATGAAATCTCTATAGCTGGACGAAAGTATGTCCAAATCACTTTCAGCATAAATCAAGCTGACTTTGTGAAGAAGGATAATACGCCTAATCAGGGGAGTTATGAAACTTCTTGTACTTATTAGACAGAAAATATGACAATATTTTATGTAATTATCAGGCTGGGATTGCTCCTCACCCCTTCATTTTAGTGCGATCCTCCTCTGCCATCTTGCCAGTGATGAGCTAGGAAAATATGTGAATAACTCCTGAGCTCCACATTTTTACCATAGCTTTGCACTGAGCGCGCGCACACACACAGACACACACACACACACAGGCTCTTTCCCCTGAAGTAGTGCAACCTGCCACATGTCTTTAACTAGCTTCTTTCAGAGTTACTCTTCTATTCCCTATGCTTTAGGACATCCAGGTGCCCTCCAGATGTTTTGGACTGCAACTCCCATCATCCCTGACCACTGGACATTATGGCAGGGGCTGATGGGAGTTGTAGTTCAAAACGAATGGAGGGCACCAGGTTTGGGGAAAGCTACTTTAGAAGATTTCAATGAATTACTAGTCAAAAACAAAGAGAAGGGGTCCCAAATCTATCTCCATTGGGAGGTTTTGTGTTGAGTTGATAATGAATGATATAGAAGTCGTATCCATGGTGAATAATCTGCAATAGCTCATTCACACATGCACATGATCACCACGTGATGGACATGCATGTGTGAACCAGTCAAGGGAAATTGTTATTCTTTAAGTGCAAAGTCTTCAGCTGTCCTTCAGGACCCATTTGAAGGGTGAATAATTTGCATCTTTCAGAGATTTCAAATGAGAGGTTGGAAATGTCTGCAATGTTTCTATGTTTCTATAACTGCCCCCGCCCCCACCATGTAAGATAGCCATAACCACGGATTTCAGCTGTTATTTATTTTCAGTGTCTGTAGTTTGTGGTTTCACCATGTACACAGGAGTAGGGATGTGTGCGAAGCTCGCCCTACCTGCTTCCCCAGCTCAGCTCGCATTCTCACGAGCTAAGCCAGAGAAGCGACTTTTTTCACGTAGAAAATGGCATAAGATACGTTAAAAATGGCCATGATTTGCGCAAGTTACGCAAATCGCTGGCCGTTTTTAATGTATCTTACACCATTTTCTATGTAAGCAACGTAGCGCCGAGAACCCAGAAATTCGGTGAGTGCCTCGACTGGCGCTCACTTTCAGCCTGGCTTGGCAGGTGTGGCGGCAGCACTCACCCAGCACGCCACAAGTCAGGTTGTGGGTGGATCACCCACCCCTACATAGGAGCATAGGAAACTGCCTTATGCTGAGTCAGACCATTGGTCAACCTAGCCCAGTATTGTCAACAGTGCCAGCTAGCAGTAACTCTCCAGGGTTTCAGGCAGGAGTTTTTCCTGCCCTACCTGGAGATGTCGGGGATCAAACCTGGGACCCTCTGCATGCAAAGCATGTGCGCTACCATAGACCTGTGCACTACTATTGACCTACCATTGACATGTTTATTCTCTGTAGTTAGAAATCTCTGTGTAAAAAAATGCATCTGTAGATCCACTCCAAGTAGATCCACAAAATGTTTGCAAATTATTTTGTTACTTTTTTTTAAATCTACCATTCCTCCAAGGGTTCAGGGTGACATATATAGCTTCCCCTTCCATTTTATTATAACAACCCTGTGAGGGAAGTTGGGCTTAGGGATGGCACCTGGCCCAATATCACCTAGTGAATGTTAAGGCTGGGTTGGATTTGAACTTGGGTCACCTTGGTCTAAATCCAACCCTTTATCTGATACACTACACTTGCAAAAATAATCAGTTGACCAACAGCACCCATTCTACACAAATGAAAGTTAGCTGTCAGAGATACCTAAGGAGGATAAAATTATCCTCCTGGGCGATTTTAACGCAAGAGTCGGGCGTGACTTTGATTTATGGCCAGAAACTATTGGAAAAGACGGAGTAGGTAATAGCAACCCGAACGGACTCTTACTTTTGTCTATATGTGCAGAGCATAATCTCACTATCACAAACACGCTCTTTCGACAAAAGAATAAGTTTAAAACATCGTGGCAGCACCCACGGTCAAAGCACTGGCATCTTCTGGATTATGTAATTGTCCGTGTTAGAGATCGCCGCGATGTACTTCTTACTAGGGCCATGGTGAGTGCCGACGACTGCTGGACAGACCACCGACTAATCCGGTCCACAATGGTTATCAACATTGCTCCCCAACGTAGGCTTCAAGGAAGGAAACCAAGGCGTAAAATTAACATCCAAGTCCTTCAAGATCCTATTAAGCAAACTCGTCTTCAATCACTTCTTAAGGAACATCTACCTACGGAACCTCCTGACAACATTGAGGACCATTGGTCTAAGCTGAAAACCTCCATTACTGCAGCTTGTGAACAAACTATTGGATATGAAACTAAGAAACATCAGGATTGGTTTGATGAAAATGACAATGAGATTAAATATATAATTGACCAAAAAAGGAAAGCCTTCCAAATATGGCAAAATGATATTAACTGCACTGCCAAGAAAAAAACCTACGCTAGCGCAAAGGCTGAGGTCCAAAGAAGAACAAGAGAACTTAAGAACGCTTGGTGGAAAAAGAAAGCTGAAGAAATTCAACAACTTGCAGAATCTCATGATGCACGGGGCTTTTTTAAGGCCACAAGGGCCATTTATGGACCAAAAACCTATGGTACAAACCCTTTACAATCAAAAGATGGCACCAAACTCTTAAAAGACAAAGAGTCTATTGCACTGCGTTGGAAAGAGCATTATTATGACCTTTTAAATCGTAAATCTAAGGTGGATAATGAGATTTTTTTGCAAATCCCGCAAAAACAAATTAAAGAGGAACTTGCAATACTCCCCACTTTGGATGAAGTAAAAAAAGCCATTAATCAAATGAAGAACAACAAAGCTAGTGGACCAGATGGGATTCCTGCTGAAATCTTTAAAGAAGGGGGCCCCGAACTTGTACAACATCTTCATAAACTCATCGAAAAAATCTGGATAAGAGAAGAGATCCCAGAAGACTTCAGGGATGCCATAATTATCACCCTCTTTAAGAAGGGTGATAGAACAGACTGTGGAAACTATCGGGGCATTTCTCTCTTAGCAGCCGCAGGTAAAATATTTGCTAGGATTCTCGCAAACCGTCTTCTATCTATTTCAGAAGAGATCCTCCCTGAAACTCAATATGGTTTCCGCCCCTCTAGAGGGACAGTAGACATGATTTTTACTGCACGTCAGCTCCAAGAAAAATGCCGGGAGCAAAATCAACCCCTTTATATGGCATTTATCGATCTGGCTAAGGCCTTTGATACTGTAGACCGTACAGCTCTCTGGACTATCCTTATGAAAATTGGATGCCCCAATAAATTTGTGAATATCTTGCGACTTCTCCATGACAACATGACGGCAACGGTTTTGGACAACAACGGCTCTCATGGTGCTCCATTTAAAGTGGGATCAGGTGTTAAACAGGGATGTGTTATCGCCCCAACATTATTTGCCATTTTCATCGCCATGGTTTTACATCTTGTCAAGGGGAAACTTCCCACCGGTGTGGGAATTATATATCGAACAGATGGAAAGCTTTTTAATCTCAGCAGGCTGAAAGCAAAAAGTAAGGTAATTACAACCTCCGTTGTGGAACTTCAGTATGCTGATGATAATGTGGTCTCCGCACATTCAGAGGACGATCTCCAAACTATCCTAAATGCTTTTGCAGAAGCATACGAAAAACTTGGTCTCTCACTTAACATCAAAAAAACCAAAGTGCTTCATCAGCAAGTGCAAGCCAACCCTTTGGTGATGCCATCTATCCAGCTTGGCGGGACAATACTGGAAAATGTCGATCATTTTCTCTATCTTGGCAGCTATCTTTCTGTTACAGCTAACATCGACAGTGAAATCCAGCATCGTCTGAGCTCCGCAAGTGCCGCATTTTCTCGAATGAAACATAGAGTGTTCGAGGATCGGGATATTTGTAAGAAGACCAAAACACTGGTTTATGAAGCCATTGTATTACCAACTTTATTGTATGCCTGCGAAACATGGACTATCTATAAACGTCACTTCCACCTCCTTGAAAGGTTTCATCAACGTTGCCTCCGGAAAATCCTGCAAATTACTTGGGAAGATAGGCGAACAAATGTCAGTGTACTGGAAGAAGCAAAGACTACTAGCATTGAAAAAATGATCCTTCAACGCCAACTTCAGTGGACCGGTCATGTTGTTCGAATGCCTGACTGCCGCCTCCCAAAGCAGTTACTTTACTCCCAACTCAAGGATGGAAAGCGGAATATCGGTGGTCAATATAAGAGGTTTAAAGATGTTCATAAGGCTAATCTAAAAAAATGCAATATAAACATCGAAAACTGGGAGTCTGGCCAAACGATCTAATGGAGTTGCCTTTCACAAAGTTCAGACTTTGAAAGCCGACAAGGTGAAAGGAGAACGTGTAACGAAAAGCACTTGATCCTTAGACCACTTCTATCTGACCGTGCCCACTGGGGAACGTGTTCTAAATCCCGTCATTCGGACCATCCTAAGTCTAACAATCTTCTTTATTCCCTTTTATCCGAGCATATACTCGGCACAGTATCGCCTGTAGATGATGATGATGTAGCTCTAATCTCACTTCATTGCTTATAACAATTTTTATATATATACTGGCCATTGCCTTTATATACTGACAAAAAATAATAGCAGCTAAAATAAAAATTATCAGTCATCGGCATGTACCTTGAAAACCACATTTTCAGCAGAGAATATCATTCTTTGAAGAAGAAGAAAAAACATTTTAAAAAATGCATCCCATGCCATCATGTTTACAGAAGGGTTATCTCTTCTCCCAAAAGAACATGCATTAGTACTTTTTACTCGTTCAGCACTGAACACTCCCTATCAACAACAGCCTTCCTAGAGGGGAGAAAGAGGCAAATTAATCTTAAAAACAGACAATTTAAGGGAGTTGGACTACAAGTTGAGGTTCATTAGGAGGCCATAAAGCATTGCTGTCTAACAAGCTATTTTCCCCAGACACCACTCCAGTAAGTAATATTGTGTCCTTAAATGGATCATCACCTATGCCATAGGAAAGCAACGGTTTCTTAGATGAGTTATTTCATACCGTGAAGATTTTGCTTTTATACAGTTTAGGCATCTAGGGTGGTCGTTTGTCCTCTTTTACAGAGGATAGTCCTCTGTATGAAGAGCTGCCAAAGGACTATCCGCTTAAGGTATCCTTTCTTTGAATGGCTGTCCAGTCCAAGTCTAGTTTAAAGGTAAAGAACCCGAAGGAGAGAGAGCCCAGCGGCCACAGTTAACAGCTGGATAGCAGGGGCACACGGGTCACTTGGTCATAGTTTTCCATACTATGGTGAGATGTACTGTGTTTCTTTTTAAATTATAGTTATTATTTCTACATTTGTATCTATAGACTATAAATATAAAATAGTATAAATATAACTGATTCTCAGTGATGGATGTAAATGATTAACTAAACATTCTCACAGGGCTGACCCAAGACATTTTTCTCCCTGAGGCGAAGAACGAAGTGGTGCCCTCTCCCCCATGCCATGTAAAAAGTTGACTGGATTAGCAGTTAAGTCTTTCTTCAACATAAGAACATAAGAAGAGCCCTGCTGGGTCAGACCAAGGGTCCATCTAGTCCAGCATTCTGTTCACACAGTGGCCAACCAACTGTCCATGGGAAACCCACAAGCAGGACATGAGTGTAACAGCACCCTCCCACCCATGTTCCCCAGTAACTGGTCTGCATAGGCATACTGCCTCTGATACTCTTATTTTCAACAGGCTGCTTGGCAGATATATCTCTTCTCCAGTGTGTGTGTGTGTGTGTGTGTGTGTGTTAGAAATATGTCCCCTAAAGGAGATTACAGGAGTAACTCTGGGTTGGAAGCAAGGAACTTTGGGTTGTATCCCAATAGAGTGCAAAACTTCTACCACTTGCGGGAACCCTGTTTCTATCCTTGCACAAGTGTCAAATCCAATACTTTAATTCTGCTTACAAAAATTATTATACACGCTTTTGCAGAAGGTGTAGGACAAGTAGTTCTGCAAATAGTTGCTCAAAGCATTGCACAATTCATTTTAACTTCATTAAACTAGGTTAGCCTTCACCAATCTGGTGCCCTCCTGATGTTTTGAACTTCCATGCCCATTAGCCCCTGCCAGCTTGATCAATGGTCAGGAATCCTGGGAGCTGTGGTCCAAAACATCTGGAGGGCACCAGGTTGGGGAAGGCTGGACTGGGTGTTGCTTGCTCTTGCTGTGCTAGCTGTGATGTCAGTGGTGCAACTGCTAGTGGAATAACTCCTGTAATGCTCCCACTAGTGTATTCCTGGATATAACCCTTTGTATGTGTGTCAGTTACCCAAAGTAGATGTTGGGGATTAAGGAACAGGTTGGGGTGAGTTCCATATTAGGAGATGGAATTAACATCTGGGTACTAAACAGAGGCAAAAATGTAATAAACCCTTATAAGTAAAACAAATAACTACAGACAACCACTGAGTGTGAAACCAGATGTGATTCAAACACCCCATCTCAGTGGTGTAGCTAAGTAACTTATCAGTTCAGCTTCTGGGCTGTACATTGATAGAGGATTTACCCCAAAGAATATCATCCACAGCTGAGCAGGGAGGGGGGAGTCTCTAAAAATGTATCCTGGCCATTCTGAATATGTAATAGTTTATTATTAACTATTAACTGTTTCCCTGGAAGATATCCAGGTGAATATAATTCTCCTTGTGGAACACATCTGGATTAAGCAAAGAACATGTGATTACCCAATAAATGAAAGGTTAAGGAATTTAAATGCATCAAACCCCCTTAAAATAGGATAAATATGCACTCACAAAAGCTGGGGGATATTGGCCATAAAAATGTTTCAGTCTATGACAACTATAGTAACATTGAATGTTTCTGTTCTATGTATGAATGTTTCTTTGGAATGTTAGTATATAAGGGGATGTGAATTATGGTACACTGACTCTGGGATGGAAAAACAGAAATAGACCATAAAGGGGGGGGGGGTATTTTGCACAGAGACAGCACTCGAACACAAACTGCACAAGTTATCTGACTGCTGCTTTGACTTCTCAACCATCAATCTTTATTTTGCCCAGTAAGCCAATTGCTTCTAGGACATACCAGCAAAAATAAACAATGCCCAGATTATGCTGAATGGAAGGAATTGATGTTCATTTGTTACTAAACCAATTAAAACCCTACCCGAATGACATCGGGTTTGGGGTGTTTTGCTGGGTTAGGGATCTCTCTCAGTTAAAGAAAACTATGCACACTTACCTGGAAGTAAAAGCCAATGAATTCAATGGCACTTACTTCTGAGTAAACACATATTAGGATTGCACTGTGACTTGGTTAATTGTATCAGTATTCATTGATTGAGTAACCAATTAAACCAACATACACTTGCATGTGAATGAGGGGGAAAGGCATACTTTGTGTTGAATGCACATTTCATGGCAGGCGCTGCCTTAGAAAGAAGAGGCTTTCCCTCCTGTGTGAGACAAAAGGGGGGGATGCCTCTTCTAAGTTAAACATAGGAAGCTCAAAGCTGCCATATAACAACTCAGGCCATTGGTCCACCTAGCTCAGTTTTGACTGCACTCATTGGTAGTGGCTCTCCAGGTGGAGATGCCAGGGATGAGATCTGGTACCTTCTGTATGCAAAGCCATGTGCTGCTACTGAATTATGGCCCCTGTCCCACCATCTAAAATTCTTATGTGTTTTAAATGTGTTTAATAAACAAATAGATGTGCTGCCCGATTAATCAGGGGTACCCTTCCAGTCAATCAAAAGGTTACTCCCCCCCCCTTTGTGTGTGTTATTGATCCTTTTATTGTTTTTTGATAAGGAGAAGAGCTACAGCAATGTCTCATTCTTGAATTTTAGATGATCATCCCATCCCACAAACCTCATGTAACTAGTTACATAAAATGAAACTCAAGTATCCTCAATGGGGTCTTTCAATTACAATCGTTCTCTCCATAAGGTGGCTGAATGCCTTTAGAGAGGTACTTTGATACCTTTCAATGATACCAAGATACCTTTCAATGATATCAGGAATTCAGGTGAGCAAATGACACAGCCTATATTAGCTAGTCCTACAGTTCTCCTTGTCAGCCATCATTTTGCCAAGAAGGGGAACCAGTGCAGGCTGCTGGGATCAATTACTGACCGCTGAGATAAGCCTCATGCACAAATGTACTTGGAAAGCTGTGTTGTATTAACATCAGTGGTGAAAACCCTGTGGAGTATCTCTCAATTTGTTTTTTCACCCTAGCCAGCATAGCCAATGTTGAAGGATGATGGGAATTGTAGGCCAAAACAGTTGGAGGTTGTCCACCCCAGTCTAGATCCAGTCCATTCTGGCTTTTGACTGGAGTTTTGGACAGAAACCACTTTGGTTGCCTTGGTGGATGACTTACTCTGGGGAATGGATGGGGGAGTGTGACCCTGTTGGTTTTCTTGGGCCTCTCTGAAATTTTGGATACTATAAACCTTAGTATCTATCTAGATCATCTCTCTGGGTTGGGACTTGGGAGCACAGTATTGCAGTAGCTCCAGTCCTACTTGGAAGGTAGGATCCAGAAGATGATGCTGGGGAATTTCTGTTCCAGCCCTTAGCCATTGACCTTTGGAGTGCCTCAAAGAGCCATCTTGTTCATCCCCCATGCTTTTTAACATACACAAAGTCATCTGAAGCTTTGGTCTGAGGTGTAAGCAATATGATTGCAGTATTGATGTGGTTATGTTTTAATTACGTCACATTTTATCTGTATTTTATTATAGTTAGCCACCTTTACCACTGTTTTTAGTGGGAAGGTGGGATTAAGATAGATAACATGGAGCTCTACCTCTCTTTTCCACTTCTAATCCCAAGGAGATAGTGGAAACCCTAAATATGAGTCTGGGGCAGTTTATAGGGTGGTTACTTATGAGTCACCAAAAAGAGGACACTGATTTGCATAAAAGCTGCATATGCTAATTTATTTGTATAGATGCAAATTTAGAAATAATTATAATACTTTAAATATAAATACAAGTACATCTCACCATAGTGTGGAAGACAGACCAGGTGACCTGTGTGCTTTGCTCAGTCTGCTGTCCAGGTGCTGTTGATGGAGAACTTCAAGGCCCAACTCTTCCTTCTAATGGTTCTTTATCTTGGACTAGACGGCCCTTAAAATAGAGGACAGTTCGTTGTAACTATTCCATCTAATGGTTCTTTATCTTGGACTGGACAGCCCTTAAAATAGAGGCCACCCTTGGGAATGGAAGAGGGCAAACAAGCTGAAACTTACGGTAATTCAAACAAGTCATAAATCTTGTGGGTCAGGAAATCTGCAGATTGGGGTGGGGTAAAACTGGTCCTAACGGGCCATGTACACAGTTTGGGAATAATCCTAAACTTGGTGCTCTCTATGGAGGTTCGGGTGTCACTGATGGACAGGAGTGCTTTTTATCAGCTTTGGCTGGTTCACCAGCTGAGACTTAATCCAGAAAAGGCAAATCTCATCTCGGTGACACAAGCATTGGTTCACTCCAGGCTGGATTATTGTAATGTGCTCAACATGGGGCTGCTTTTAAAGACAGTTCAGAAACTTCAGTTGTGGCCCCCAGAATGTTTGAAGGAGCTACGTGTTCTGATCATGTTACACGTATTCTGTGCCAGCTACATGGGCTGCCTATTGGTTTCCAAGAAGATCCACCACTTCCAACTCCTTGCTGGCTCAGTGCAGCCAAGGTGGGAGGTGGGAGCTTTTTTCCTTAGTGGATCCAATGCTGCCCTCAACTCATCCCTGGAATGTCCCCAGAATGACCTGTTTGGGCCCTTTCCACCTAGGAATGTGCGAATCAGCGACACCTGAGCTCGTTGAGGTTCTCCCATTCCATCTCAAGCACGTTCCAACTAGTGGCTGTATCAGATTGTGAGTTTTGTTTTTGCTTTTGCTTTTCACACAAAAAACATATTTTTGTGTACATTTTTCCAAATGTCTGCATCAGTTCTGCACATTTTTGAAATGTACACATTTTTCTCCCAGTGATTAAAGTGTGTTGGTGCACATTTTTCAGAAGTACGGATTTTTATGCGTATTTTTCAAACATACACATTGTTCAAACTCGTTGTTTTTGTTCCTTGAATCATATCACAAGCTCAGAAATGGACAAACTTTGACCACAGATTGCATTCAGGCTCACATTCACTTCCAGGAGGTGCGAACTAGGTAAATTCTGGTCAAAAACAAGCAAATGAATTTCTCATACATTCGTACTTCCACTGGCAGGAACACCACTGATGGAAGATCTACACCTGTGGCACTTTCCACAGATGTACCATGGGGCTCCACCCTGACCCTTCTCAGCTGGCCTCTGGCAGGGCTGATCTGCCCTTGTGGTCATTGTTATTGCTGCAGTATTGTTTGTGACCTTATTATATTGTTTTACTGACTACTGTAAACTACCTTGGGAGGATAATTTATCCCGAACGGCAATTTTAAAATTCATGTAGTAGTAGTAGGAAAAAGAAGTGGTGATGTTGTTGTTGTTACCTGTATTTCACCTATTACTTTGAATCAATGTGAAATAGCTACTAGAATCTGCTCGGATATGGACCTATATTTATCCCAGAGTGTTTTATGTTTATAGCTACTTCACACAAGGCCATCTCCCCATAGATAAGGAATTGTGAAGGGGAAAAAAACATATGCACAGTAAGATGTGACAAATGTATGTATGTCCATTTTGATACACTAGTGTGTGGTACTAGGAACTAAATTTTCACATGCTGAAGGAAGAAGAAAAAGAAGAGAAATAGTAGCACACTTGTGGGACTCATCCCCATAGCTGTAGGCCAGAATCAGTCCTCAGAAAAAGGCCCAAGGCAGGTCCAAGGCAAGATGAAGTCCAGAATAGCCAAGCCAAGACCAGGTCTCTAGGACACAACCAGATAAACCCCAGATCAACAGGCCATAGAATCATAGAATCACAGAAAAGTAGAGTTGGAAGGGGCCTACAAGGCCATCGAGTCCAACCCCCTGCTCAATGCAGGAATCCAGGTCAAAGCATCCCGACAGATGGCTGTCCAGCCGCACCTTGAATGCCTCCAGAGTGGGAGAGCCCACCACCTCCCTAGGTAGTTGGTTCCATTGTCTTATTGCTCTGACAGTCAGGAAATTTTTCCTGATGTTTAGGTGGAATCTGGGTTCCTGTAACTTGAGCCCATTATTCCATGTCCTGCAAACTGGGATGATCGAGAAGAGATTCTGGCCCTCCTCTGTGTGACAACCCTTTAAGTACTGGAAGAGTGCTATCATATCTCCCCTCAGTCTCCTCTTCTGAAGGCTAAACATGCCCAGTTCTTTCAGTCTCTCCTCATAGGGCCTTGTTTCCAGTCCCTTTATCATCCTTGTTGCCCTCCTCTGAACCCTCTCCAGTTTGTCTACGTCCTTCTGAAAGTGTGGCGCCCAGAACTGGACGCAGTACTCAAGATGAGGCCTAACCAGGCCAGGGAATAATAGGTCAGTTGGTTCAGACAAACAAGCAGACAGGGCAGGCAGTCATCAGAGGGCAGCAGAGCAGGATAGGGAGTTAGGCAAGCATGTATAACCCGGAGGTCTGAGCCCCATCACTGATGCAAAGGCTGGTGGGACAATTCATGTAGGGTTGCTACCCTGACCCAGCAATCAATCAGGCTGCACTGGATCAGTGTTTATTAAAGAATTGACACTAACAAGGCCAGATAAACCCATCCGAAGTTCTCAAACCCTGATAAGAGGAAGCAGAAGCAGCGGTGGGGAACCTCTTCCAGCCTGGGGGCTGAATTCAATCTCAAAGAAGCTCTCGGGGGCTGCATTCCAGTGGTGGCAGGTGGGGCCAAAGGCAAGAGGGACATGGTCAAAATTCTAAAAATACCAGCAGATTTTAGCTTAAAGCTTGTACTGCTAAAGCTTTAGCTTAAAGCTTGTACTAACTAAGCCTTAGGAGAGGCATTTCAGCCTTTTAGAATGGGGGGCGGGAGGAACTGCATGAAAGCCAGGAAACCACCAAATGATGGGGTCAGGAGAAAGGGAGGCGGGACCAGGGGAAGGTGACATGGCCATCTGGGGAACCCTGGAGGTCTGTATTGGGACACCCGGAGAGCCGGATTTGGTCTGCAGGCTGAGGCTCCGCACTCCTGCTTTAGGGTCTAATCCAGAAAATGGCCAGTTGGCTCATTCTAATATGGTAGTGGGTACAAGCATGTGTGAGGTAGTCATAGGGCCACGTCTCCCAACCACTGATACCTCTACCAGTCGTGGTCCCAGCTGGTTGCACATTTGGCAAGCTTACGAGTTGGTTCTGTGCGCATACCAACAGATGCACATGGACTGCCTCCTCCACACAAGGGGGAGATCCTGGGCCAATTAGTATCCCCCCTCACATGGAGCAGTTGCGGCCAGGAGCATCAGTAGCAGGGGCCCCCACAACCCCTGCATGAGGAGGTTCTTCCCCCCTAGTCTGCTGGTCACATACGGTAAAATGTTGGATGTATTCTACCCACATTTCTAGCCTTCAGAAAGGAATGGAGTAAAATCTAGATGAATAAATAACTGAGTCAGGTTTCAAAATGTTTGGCGACCATGGATTCCTATATATCACAAAGTATGTCTGCCAAATGCATATGTCAATATTGGAAGACATCTTTTTAGTCCTTCAGTTTATTGGATGTAACCATAATTCCAGCAGCCTCTATGACTGTATAAATAATTTTAGCCACTTTTTCCCCAGTTGTCATTCTGGAAGGATGATAATGCTGCAATTTATGTCATTTTTTGTGGGTCTGATGGGATAATCTGATGGAGTCAAGGGATCCGTTGCTTATTGGCAAGGAGATGTGCATAATTCATCTCAGGTCAGTTGGCTTTGTGTAGCAGATTTACAGCAGTGTGGTTTCGGTGGGGGACAACTTCAGTATTGTTTTCTGAGGGCACTGTCTAGTAGCGGGACGCATCTGGATTCATTGTTAGATGGCTGTATACCTGATATATTGACAAGGAGTTCACAGACACTCACAATATGATGGATGGTTTCAACACATTTATTGCACTTGTGACATACAATATTCTGCACTGATTGTCTGAGGTTGTTTTGGCATGGTGCTTAGTTTTTACTTCCTTACCTTGAATGGTAAAAAAAAAAAAAAAATTTAAATTAAATGATGGACTTTTTCTCTGTTTGCTTAATATTTCCATCAAAATTTCCAGCGGTGCACAACTTGAGACCGGTAGTTGACTGAGGTTACCCATGGTCTTTACTGGAGCCCCCAAGGTGCCCTGACCTGCACCACCACCACCAAAATACCCCCTCTGATTTCCCTCTGATTTCCCACTGCTGGAAAGAGTGCTATAGATTGCTCTTTCCAGCAAGGAAAAAGCATTCTGTATGAGGATCTCTGGTGGAGGGAGTAGAGAGAAGGCAGCAAGAAAAACAGAGATCTTTCCTACAGAGGAAATAGCAAGGAAAGAGCAGTCTATATCCACTGGAACGTGTGTGGGTGTGTTTACATGTGTGCTTATGCATGTGCATGCACCTCTGTGCTAAGACAAAAATGGGAGCAAGGTACCTCACTATTTCGGAAAGAAATTGTATGAGGTGGGGGGTGGAACTGGCTCTTCTGTAGAGGCCAATTGAAGTCTAGACAGTTTCCCCCTTCATAGAGATATTTTGTAGAGAGGAGTGTGTGTGGACATGAAGGGATGGGCTAAGCAGATGTATTTCCATGATTTTTATACTCTTTCTTTTCACATCTGGCTCCATTCAAGTCGGGGGACAGGGCAAGGCTGATGCAGCAAGACACTGACAGTTTGTAGGCTGGCACCACGTGCACAAGTTGTTCAGACCAGAAAGCAGTGAAGTCAACAAAATTATCTGGTTCAGAATGCAAAACGCAGCGGCTTTTCATTCTTGCCTCCAATCTGAGGACAGCATCACATCTTCTCCACCTTGGACTGTAGTTTGAACCAGAGAAAAACTCCTCCCTCTCCTACCTACCCCACCCACAAACTTCTCTCCTCCTTTCTCTTACAACTGTAGTGATTGTGGATAGATGATTCCCATGTCCAGGAATTAGGTGTACAGCCAGTTCTAGATGAGGTTCCACTTCCCCTGAAAGAGGAGGTATGTGGTATGGGGCAGGCCCGGTGCAAGGCAATTTGGTGCCCTAGGCAAGATCAGATATTTAGCGCCCCCCCTTCCCACTTGAGCCCTCCCTCCCTCCAGCCCTATGCCCATTATGAAATAAATTTCCCTCCCTGGGAACTGCCGAGCCCCATAGAAAAACTTTGTGGACTTTGAGACTTTTCCTTTGTGTTCACGAGGAAAGCAAAGGGGCAACATCAGCCCAGCTATGCCAGGAACTCCCAAGGGCCTTCTCCTACTCCATATATATGTAAAAGCCTGTCTCCTCCTGCAGGCAGCACAAGGGATATGAAAAAAGGATGTGAGAGAGGTGTGGTGGCGCTACCTGTGAGGAATAGAGACAAAAGGGCGTCTTGCAGCCTGTCCTACCTCGCAGGGTGGAGGTGCAGAGACACCGGTTTGACTCGTACACCTTCTGGGTTGCAGGCGGGGGGATGCATGTAGTAGAAACATAGCAAAGAGAGAGCCCGTGGATCATCTGGTTCAAATTTAGGAGGGGATTTACGAAACTTGCTACTTCCCCTCCTCTCTCTATCACTTTGTTGCAATATTTCTTTATCAGAATAATGTATATTATCCTGTCTTTCCCTTTACCAGCCTAGTGCTCAAGGCAGACAACAATATTCAAAGTACAGTAAAGAAAACATCAACAGCTCAGGGCACAATCCTAAACACGTTGAGGCAGAAAAAAGCCCCGCAACTCCCAGCATTCACCAGCCAGCATGGCTGGCTGTTGGAACGCTGGGAGTTGTGGGACTTTTTTCTACCTCAACGTGCATAGGATTGCGCATGGCTGGCTGGGGAATGCTGGGAGTTGTAGGATTTCCCCCCCCTCCAAACACGCATAGGATTGCATCCTAAAACCATTTAAAACCAAAACACAGAAACAGCATGGTAAATAATTAAAACATTGGAGCCCCAGCTAGCTTAAAATACCTTTCCCTCCCTCCCTGGTTGCTGGAAATAACTGCTTTCAGGGGACCTTGAGCTGAGGAACCTGAGGCTCACGCGAGGGAGGGAAGGCGAAGGAGGTGTTTGCAGGTGCATCCTTGAGAGGGAAGGCGAAGGAGGTGTTTGCAGGTGCATCCTTGAGAGGGACGGTGAAGGAGGTGTTTGCAGGTGCATCCTTCCAGCCGCCCACCAGCCTCCCATCATTGGCCCCTGCCCGCCTCTCCTCCTCCAGTCTGTAGCCTTCTCTGCCTCTTTTGATGCTGGTTGTGAGGAGGAGCCTGCCTGCTGCTGTTCCTGGTAACGAGCTGGAGGAGAGAGAGGGAGGGGTGCGCTTCTTTCGCCTTCCCTTCCCCGCCACAGGACATGATTGGTAAAACAAACTTGGTAAAATACGTGATGTATTTTTTTTTCCCCAAGGCATTTCTGGCGCCTCCTTTAGCCCGGCGCCCTAGGCAGCCGCCTAGTTGGCCTAATGGTAGCACCGGCCCTGGTATGGGGGAACTCCTGGATCCAGCTGTCAAGGTTTCACCTGTACCAGGACCCCTTGATCAGCTCCTTAAAGATATTTTGCCTCTTTAAGAGCCCCTCCTGTATCAGGATGCCAATTCTCTGCCTTTTACCTTCTCTTCCCAGTAATGTGGGATTAGGCCTTAGGCGTGGTGCAAACAACTTGCTGTTAACTATAACTGTTATTGTTACTTTAGTAAATTTTGTTTACTTTAGTAAATTTTGGTATAGTAGATTCACAATAACTTAAGGTAATTCCACAAATAGAGCTGTATACTTTCAAAAAGCAGGTATAATAGAAATAAAAGAAATAATAACACAGTTCTCTCTAACCTAGGTACTCTTTCACCTGTAACCTTAATAGAGATTCCTTCCCAGCCTAGCCCTGGCTGTTCTGCATTTTTCAGTGATAGTCAGACTCTGCTTCTCTGTCTGCTCTCTGCGTTGGTGCCTGCAGCTCCTCTCCTCCACAGCTTCTCTCTCCAATTTCGCTCTCTCACTCCACACCTCTTTATATACCCTCCCACAGAACTAGAAGGTTACAATCATGTGACCTAAAACTGGGGAAATGAAACTTAACTCCATTAGGGGGGAAAGGTGACTTTAACTCCATGAGGGGAAAATGAAACTCACGAATGAATACCCCCCTCCCATCAGGAGATGTTTGGGCCTACAGGGTTCAACCTAACTCAAGCCTGTGTAGGCCTCAATCCTTCACACCAGCATTGTCACTTGAAGCCCTGGGGGACTCAGTGGCACAGGGTGCCTTTTGCCAGCTTCAGCTATGACCATTCCTGAGCAGGAATAGCCTGGCATTGATGATCCATGCTCTGGTAACCTCCTGATTAGATTAGTGTAATGCGTTGTATGTGGGGCTGCCCTTGAAGATGACCCAGAGGCTTCAATTAGCGCAGGATGCGGCCTCTAGAATTTTAACTGGTACAGCCAGGTGGGATCATATTACACCAATTCTAAACAAGCTATATTAGTAGCCTATTCACTTCTGAGTCCAATGAAAAATGCTGGTACTTACCTTTATAGCCTTAAATAACGTAGGACCCAGATGCCTGAAGGAGCACCTCTCCCTATAACAACCTGCCTATGTCTTAAGATCTCCAGAGGAGGCTCTTTTCTGGGTGCCTGTACTACGGGAAATTCATTGTGTAGCAACAGGGGGGAGGGATTTCTCAATGGCAGCTCCCCATCTTAGGAATACCCTCCCGATAGAAGTTCAACATTACTATCCTTCCGGGCCAGATTAAAACTCATTTATTTGCCCAGGCATTTAATGTTTTTAAAACTGGTTTATGTGTGCTCTGCTGTTCTAATACCTTTGATTTGTTTTTATGGTGGTGTTTTGCTGTTTTATTGAATTGCACTTCTGGCATGTCCTAGTCTTTTCATGCCTCTTGTATACCTCACTGTTAGAAGAAAGGGTGGTTCAAAAAAACTTTTAATAAACAAATAAATGTGGAGGAAGTGCCATGCATTGAATGATCTGAGGGCCAAAACAGACATTACTTTAAATGCGTGTCTAGCAGCTGCTACTTCTTTTTTTATTATTTTTACTCTTGAGTAGGTGCAGGGCCCCCAGTCCCTATCAGGAACCCAATAGTGGGACTTTTAAGAACCAAATTACCCTAGAGTAAAAATGAGAAGAAGATAACTGCTAGACGTACATTTAAAGTAATGCCTGTTTTGGCCCTGTAAATACTGTTATTATGGAATAGAAACTAGAAAGTACAGTAATACCTTGGATTACGAGCATAATTCGTTCCAGAACCATGCTCGTAATCCAAAACACTCGTATATCAAAGTGAGTTTCCTCATAAGAAATAATGGAAACTCAGCAGGGAGCCGCGCCGCGCCTCCACGTGGGGGGGGGGGGCTCCCTGCCAGGGAGCCGGCTTGCTTAGTTGCTTTGCCTTTAGACAGAGTATCTCAAAGCAGCTAATGAAAATTTCAGAGAGAGAGAGAGAGAAGGGGGAGAGAAGGAGAGAGATGTGGAGGATCAACAACCTGTAGAGTGAGCTGCGGCTCCCTGCCCTTAGGCAAAGCAGTGGGAGGCGATGCTCCTCTCTCAAATTTAAATTTATGCTAAAATTTTGCTGGTCTTAGGAGAAGCTCGCATACCGGGTTACTCGCTCGCAATCTGAGGTATTACTGTACTGCCTTATGAGTTTCAGGTGAGTAGCACAGACTCTCTCTTTTTTTTATTTCCTGGCATTTGTTTGTTTTTTCTTGAGTTTTTCCCTTCCGCTCGTTAGTTGTATTATATTGCTCTCATTTTCCCCCATGTTTCTAATTGTGATAGATGCCATTTTCTTTTATACACGTTTGCCTTCAGGGCCTTCTTCAGGGCCAAAATACATATATACTGTATACACACACACACACATAAAGTAGAAGAGAACTATTTTTTTAAATGATGCAAGAAAAGCAAAAAGTGTCTTAGTATCTTGCATGAAAAGTTTAAAGCACATTAGGCCCTCCCTCAAAAATAATGGCTGAGTTCTGTGTTTTTAAGCCCTCCTTACCACATTTTTAAACTGGCCTTTCTTCGTGCATTTATCCATTACAATTGTCACTCCAGGTCTTTTTTTTATCTACAGACTTCAGTGTGTTTTACACTGTTAAGAGATAAGCCCCCTCGCACGTTTTGATAGAGGGCAAAAACAGTCCCTGCGTAGGGCTCCAACATTATTAGGTTTGCTTGTGTTGACAAGAGCAAGGTTCACACTGTTAAAATGTAGGCCTGGAATGTTCACAACTTTTCCTGTCAAGGGGGATTGTCTTCGCCTGTTCCTGTTTTCCTATCTAGGCCTCACACAGTGGGAGAGATAGACGGTTCTATGCCCTTCATTTACAGGCTTTGGTATGAAGGATAGTGGTAGGCCAGTTGCTCTTGGTGAATAAGATAAATGGTCTTGTCCAGATTGGTAAAACCATCTGGCTGGCCTGTCATTTACCACTTGATTAGTTACAACAAACTCATGGATGAGCTGTGAGTAGGAGCTGTACCACTTAATTTGTCGGTCCAGTCAGGCTTGAAGACCACAGCGGGGGCTGCAGTGGAATGGACCCTTTTTACAGACAGCGCAGTTCATGGTGATAGCAGCAGTTCATTAATGTCATCTGCTTATTTTGGAAGGAGAGTAGTGCAAATGACTTGCTCGGGCCCAGGCTGAGGGGATCGCACTGTTACTCCACTTTTTAAATGCTTCCCTCTGTCCCTTCCCTAATAAATGAAGATTGTTCCGCTTTGTGTATTTATTCTTGTTCCCTCACATGTCTGAACAGTAAAACTAAAATGGCCTACCCATGATGGCTTATTATTTTTAACAGGGTGGTATATGATGATATGTTCATTAGGCTACCATTTATTTTTAACTGTTTGTTTACAGTGACTTTTGCTTTGGCATGATAGTGGATGCTATTTAAATACTAATCTCAAGCATTCAGAAATATTTTAACATTTCAAGTTGGTACAGCAAGAACAAATGGTACACGAGGAGGCTTTTGAAGAAGAACTAAGACAGTTCGAAGGGGTGTCATACTTTAGTCAGAAAGCCATTTGATTCAACATGGAGAAATCACTGTAAATGTAACAGGTGAATAAAGCTTAAGTAACTGGGAGTAGACCTCGGGCTGAAAAGCTAAAGGGAAGCACACTTGGGCCTCTGCCATTGGCCAGGGGACCAAAAGCTACTGGAGGGGTGAAAATCATGGGGGGGGGGGCAGCCTGGCCTCTCCATCAGCCAAAAGGAGAAGCAGCTGCAAGGAACCTTAATCCCCCTCTCCCTGCCAAAAAGAACATTTGGCTCTAACTGCTGGTTGTCCTAGGACTACTGAGCTGAAGGGAAGCAAACTCTGGCCTCCTCTGCCAACGCACTCCTTGGTTGTGTGGATTTGTGTGTATGGGGGTGGGGGGGAGTGTGTGTGTGTTATAGTTGATTGTAAGCCATCCTTGTGTTGAGCAACATTCAATTGAATGGCAGGATACAAATTCATTTATTCTTAATAAATGAATAATCTCAATGATCCCCTTGGCAGTTCTGAAAGGAGAGGCCATGGTTCAATGGAAGCACACATGTAGAAGGTCCAAGATTTAATCATGGGCTTCTCTCGATCTGAAAAGCCATATCAGCTGCATAGCCAGCAAATATCCAAGATAAAGATCTCATAGTCACCCTGGACTCTTTGTGAAAAAGGGTGGGAGATGTGTGTGTGTGTGTGTGTGTGTAAATGTAAATGTAAATAGAATAGGGTTGGGAAAGATTGCTCGGAATCCTGGAGTGTCACTGCAACCCATAGGATGGATGAATGGTTGGATAGATGACAATAATTTACAAACCACCTATACAATAAGTATGAGTGTAAATAGTCATATAAACACAAAATACAATGCAAACAATAAAATACAATCATCACACCAATGAGAGGGAGCCAATACAATAAGGCCGACACTCCACTTTAAATGCCTGAGCAAGCAGAACAGTCTTAACCTAGTGCTGGAAGGACTGCAATGTCAGGGCCAGTCATAAATCTACAGTTAGGACACCGCTCCAGAGAATGCTCTCTTTCTTGTTGTCACATAATGGGCGGGTTCACATTTCACAGCTTTTTTTCTTCTTTTACCTTTTTTTCTTTTGGGGAGGGAGACTGCTTTTCACAACCACAGTGACAAGGGCTATCACTGGTCTGCCACCCCTTTTTTAAATTATTTTTTAAGCACAAGAAATGTGCACAAACATTTATTTTTTTTATTTTTTTATTTGTGTTTTTAACAAAAACAATCCCAAAAACTAACAAACAATTGTAACAATATGTTAAATACAGTCACATACACAACATTGTTCATTCACATCTGTAAATAATACAATTAAAATATTACATCTATCATGATTTAACTTGGATTCTCTAACTTGGATTCCTGCATTGAGCAGGGGGTTGGACTCAGTGGCCTTAAAGGCCCCTTCCAACTCTACTATTCTATGATAAATTGTCCTAATTCTATCCCAGATTAGAATCTGCTACACCAGAAATCCAGCTGATTATTTGGAGGTCCATCTTCACCATTCAGTTCTGGAAAAAACATTAAGAATGGGTACAAAGTTGTTATAAAATTATCTTTCTTTGTTTCTCCTCTAGGCACACGAAAGTGGCTGGTTAGTTTCTCTGCCAGTGCAACCGACCATATTCTATCAAGGTATCTCCGAAACGAGAGTCCTTGGGCATTTTTCCAAGTTCTAAGAATCTCGGTTCTCGCAGCCCCTACCAGCATTGCCAACAATTCTTTATAACACCGGCCCTCATTCTCCCCAGTAAACAATGCAAAAGTAATAAAGTTTCATTAGGAGTTATCTTTTGTCATGTTACATTATTCAACTAATCTATTACTTCATGCCAGAACAGTTTGACCTTTAGACAGAAGATCCACATGTGTTCAAGTGATCCCCTTAAACTGCAATTTCTCCAACACATTTCCGATAATCCATTATTAATGTTATGTAATTTTGTGGGGCACAAATGCCATCTATAGACTGTTTTTAATGCCATTTCTTTAGACCTGGCCGATACAGACTTACAGGGCTGCGAAGACCATATTCTTGCCCATGACTCTTCTGATATACTAATTTTATTTATTTATTTATTTATTTATTTATTATATTTATACCCCGCCTTTTTTCCTGCAAGGAACCCAAGACGGCTTACATAATCATCATCATCCTCTCAATTTTATCCTCACAACAACCCTGTGAGGTAGGTTAGGCTGCGAGTCAGTGACTGGCCCAAAGTCACCCAGTGAGTTTCATGGCCAAGCGGGGACTAGAACCTGGATCTCACGAGTGCCAGTCCAACACTCTCACCACTACGCCATGCTGGCTCTCTAAGCCGGAGATAGAAGCCAACAGACCATTTCTGAATCGGCTTTTGGTTCAGTCGGTCTGTAAGATGAATGTTCACACTTGCAGTTTTATCTATTCAAGTTTACTGCCACAGTGAATTGCACCTCAACAACATTTTGTGCATGGGGCATGGATACTGTAGGAGAAGCACAAAGGCCCCTTTTAGTGCCTAAAGTGAAAACATTCCAAAGGAAGAACATTAGGAGGATCTAGAAAATCTAGAACGAAAAGCAAGGCAGCATTTTGTGAGTGCTGAGTGTCTTTTCATGTGCTTTTGTTGGAGGCAGACTGTCGAGCATAATAGACGAGTAGCCCAACCCTGTTCCTCCAGTTGATAAAGACTCAGTTTACAACTATTTATGTCCATGGCAGACATGTCCAAGTGGCAAATATCTAGGTTTCTTTCCCAAGTCATCTTACAGGGCTGCGAAGACCATATTCTTGACCATGACTCTTCTGATATACTAATATATAATATAGTAATATCTAGATTTGTTTCCCAAGTCATCTTAGCTCCCATGTTATTATCATATTCTTCCTCAATAATAATCTTATAGATGACTGAGACTAATCCTCCCCCCCCTTTTCCCCCTTTTACTAAGCTCTTCAATACAATAATTTTCAAATCTTGTAAGTGGTCTTATAGAACATGATGTATCGTACAAGTAACTTGCAAGGTTTTTAATTTGCATTAATTGGAACCAACTAGTTCTTATTTGGGCAGTTTTATCTTTTAATAGTCCTATTGAAATTGGTTTTCCTCTTATAAATAGATCTCTATTGTCACATAATGGGTGGGTTCACACTTCATGGTAAGCCACCCTGTGAATAACCAACAATAGCTTGCTTGTTCACAGAATCCCCTTCCCCCACCGAAGCGTAGCTGTCGGTGGGAGGACTATTTGCACGCGTAGAGGAATGAGAGGTGAGGCTGTTTAATTTAGAAACCACCTATGGGCTCAAGGCGGGGGGAGGAGCGGTGGAGGCCTTTATTAGGCAGCGTTGCTCCACCCTCTGCCTCTTTTCTCAAAGCAGCTGCTGGAGATAAGTTCTGTGCCAGTTGGTGCCTTTACTGTGGTTTGTGTGGGACCAGTAGGGGTGGAGTCCTGGGACTCCCTGCTCTCTCTGATCCCATCTCTTCTTGTTTTCTCTCTCTTACTTTAATTTTATTTGATTCTGTTTCCCTCCCCCCCTTTGTGGGCTTTTTCGGGGGTGAGTGGGCGGGATTGCTGGCCTAGTCCAGGGCCCTCCCTATGCCTTGCCTGTTACTGGGAGTAGGTGCTGGATCACTAGCACGTTAGGCACAGCTTGGAGGGTGGGATTGGGTGGGGCCTCCCTCCTGGCTGCAGGCCGATTTGGGGCTCCAGTGGGGGCCTCCTTAGCAGGCCTCTGTTTGCAGGCCGATTTAGGGCTCCAGTGGGGGCCTCCTTCGCAGGCCTCTGTTTGCAGGCCATTTTGGGGCTCCAGTGAGGGCCTCCTTAGCAGGCCTCTGCCTGCAGGCTGATTTAGGACTCCAGTGAGGGCCTCCTTCGCAGGCCTCTGTTTGCAGGTCATTTTGGGGCTCCAGTGAGGGCCTCCTTAGCAGGCCTCTGCCTGCAGGCTGATTTAGGACTCCAGTGAGGGCCTCCTTAGCAGGCCTCTGTTTGCAGGCCATTTTGGGGCTCCAGTGGGGGCCTCCTTAGCAGGCCTCTGCCTGCAGGCCGATTTAGGACTCCAGTGAGGCCTCCTTAGCAGGCCTCTGTTTGCAGGCCATTTTGGGGCTCCAGTGGGGGCCTCCTTCGCAGGCCTCTATAGGGCTTTGCCCTCTTAGGCTTTGAGGCGTCTCCTCGGTTCCCTTGATAAGCATATTGTGTGTTAGGAGAGAAATGGCTACTTGTGCTCTTTTGCCTGATGTGCTACCTCATGGGGTTGTTGTTCACAGTTGCCAACCAAATACCTCGATATTGTTGTGATTGTGGGCCCCAATTTCCATCACTGTCCTACCTTCCAGGGTGGTCGTTGTATATGTGTGTGTATGTATATATACATACACATGCATAATTGCTATACATAGCTAAATAATACTAATTCCAATGAGAATAATAATAATGATAATAAAGGAGCACAAATTCTAGGCCCTTGGTTTGTGGGGGGGGGGGCTTGCTTGCTCACGTGGCCGCCCTGCCCCCCCATGCTACTACCCTGATTCTTGCCTGCCTATGTGAGGGGTCCCGTCTGGCTCGTGTGGCAACGATTGGGCATTGGATTCCTACCCTACTGATTTTTGCCTTGTTCCTACCTTGCAGAGTTGTTGTGATATATATATATATATATATATATAATTTTGTGATTAGTTACTAATGGTATTAGCTGAGCAATGACAGCTCGCTTGTTCATACTTTCTATATCCTTAATTGTCTATGGTCTGGCGGTAAAATTTGCTTTTCTTGCACAGGTTCTGGCCCTGCCTTACACATACGGGTTGGTTTACCTTCCCCCCTCTTGTTTTATGCCTTATCGGCCTGCCATGCCTTACAGGGTTGTTGTGAGGATAACATGTAAAGAAAATTGTGTGCGCCGCCTTGGCTTCCTTGCAGGAAAGCAGGCGGGATACCAGTACAATACTACACAATACCTTCCTTAAAATAGGGGGTTCGTATCCCGGTCTACCTCACAAGATCACTGTGCGAGAAAGTATGTGAAACACTGATTGCTCTAGTACTGAAACAAGTGAATTAAAACAATCTGTTGCAAGTTAATTGCCATTGCTCTGTAGGTGGGGCACCCGTTTTGCAAGTGTATGCCCACTTGTTCAGTCATCAGCATCTCTAGGAGGGTTGGGAAACAATCCTGCCTAAAATCATGGAGAGACACTGCTAGTCGGTGGTACTGAGCCGAGTGGTCTGTTGTTCTGGTGGTCCTCATTTCATTAACTTTTTCTCAATTTAGGAATGGGTCATGGCTCAGTGGTAGAGCACTTGCTTTACATGCGGAGGGTCCCGGGTTCAGTCTCTGGCCTCTCTAGGTGGAGCTGGGAGGGATCCCTGCCTGGTGCCCTGGAGGGCCCCTGCCAGTCAGAGCAGACTGTATTTTGCTAGTTTGACCAATAATCTGACTCAGTATAAAGCGGATTTCTATGTGCTGTATAGTCATCCAGCAGGAAGAAATCTGCCACTGGTGATCCCCTTATATTATTTGGCATTGAGTTGCCTCATGATGGGGGGCTTGATGGCAGGGAAAAAGAAAGGGGTGTTTCCATGAGCACTTGGCTGTGGCTCTATGGTTTAACTCTGGCTTGTGTACCGGGGGTCCCGGGAACAGGTTCCCGGCATCTCATTGGGGCCTCCTGCCTGGAACCCAGATGGCCATTGCTCCTCAATGTCGGGGGTAAAGGACTGGATGGCCCAATGGTCTGATTCAGTTTATCCAGTCAGTGGTCTTGGCGTGTTAATGATAGGGACTTCATGTTCACCCTATTAATTTTCGTATGATCTTAATTATTTTAATGCGGGACATACGCCCACACAAATCTTGCTTCACTTAAGGTTTTTATAGCGAATGTGGCATTGCTCACTTTTCTTAATCCGTGTTGTCCTGGCATTGCCAACCAAGTCATATTCTGGGCTTGCAAGAGCAATTTTATCATGCCAAGTCGTGCTGTTAGTTCGTGTGGCGTTTTTATTTGCAGTTCAGCGGGCATTGATACATACGCCCTGCTAGTACCTGACACCCACGTGCAGCCCCGTTCTGTTTCCCGTTGCCTCAACCGCTTGGGTATTATGACGTCTTTGTTCATTTCATGGTTTTGTCCCCTGCCATGCCATCCCTTGATATTAATACTGTATTTATTTATTACATTTATTACATTTATCAGCTGCTGCTGTGCCTTTCTTTTGCTGTTTTCCCTGGTGCTCTTAAGCCGTGTGTTCTCCATGAGGCAATTCCTGGATCTGCAGTAGCGTACCTGTTAGTCCTTTGAGGAGATGTTTTCATCATTTATTTCTTCACCCAGCGCATAATCGTGAGTCCCAATGCTCTTAAGCCATGTGCTTTCTCTGGTGGCTTGAACTTCTTTCATCACTTCATGACAATTTCAAGCAGGTAACTCTGAAAGGGTTACTTCCATTCCCAGAGTTATGGGATTCGTTTGGCCCATCTAGTTCCTGGACCTGATAATGACTTGCCTTCATCCTCAATGTTATTTATTTTGGTTCCCCTGTTTTGCTTGAGTTAGGGGTAGTAGGCAGTGTGATTGGCTGTCATTGGGCAGTACTCAGGTGGACTTTGCTTCAGGCATCCTCTCTTGGCTACATGCCTCCTACAGGTGGGGATGGGTTCCCAATTTTGGGTTACTTCATGCTTTCAATAGAGTGATCCATGTCCTAGTATAATTGGTTTTGCCCTCTGATCTTCTGGCATGGACTGCCAGCTATAGCTGGGCGGGCTCATATTCTCATTAATGTGGGAAGGGCCCAATTTCATTTTTGCCTTCCCGGGAGACTGCTTGGGGTGTCAGCAAGTGGGTATCCCTAAGATATGGGCAGCAATCCTTTGCCTCTACGGCATCAATTGGGGGCTCAGTTGCCATAAGCGCATTTCCTCTTCGAGGCCTCCTTTTAGGTGGCTCTAGGCAGTTCCATACCCCTTTTATTTCCTCTAAGGAAGTAGGGGTTTTTCTGTCAGAGGCTGCAACCGTTTTGGCAGTGCAAGGATGGTATGCAACAAAATAAGGCTCGTCCAACCTATGTGCTTCCATGCACTATGTTTGGCCCAGATTGCTGATTGCGTCTGTGACAGTTTTTCATGAAGTGTATAGTTATAGTCGGGCGTGCTTTATGCACCCTCGGTTGTCAAGGTGCGGCACATGCTAATTCCTGTCTGCCGGCCGTGAAATACAAGCCACCTGTTTGGTTCCCTTTATAGCCCCTGCCTAGCCTACGGGGCTTCTCTTACTACTGGAGCAGTAGGCAGCTGCCATGAGTGTCCATAGATACGACGATGGCCGACTCCAATCCTGGCCCAGGCAGGGAGTGCAATGTATTGCCTCCCCTGTAGTTGCAATCGCACATGAAAGTAACATCCTGTTCTTCGAACGCACTGGAATGGCTGTATTGCAGAAGCATAATATTACCCAAGTGCTGCCTGCATTTGCGATTATTCGGATCAACAATATTGAGTATGTGGCCTTTGCAGACTTGATAGTCAAGGCCGAGCTTTTGCTTCTCCGCACTTTTGAGAGGTGTGGTGTTGGTTTAAGACACTCCTGTCAGTCACTGGTACAGTACATGCCAGGTGCTTAGAGCATTCTACAGTCATCAGTTGTTGTTTTGTTTGTTTGTTTGTTTGTTTTGGACGGTCGCTGCTCTGAATTTTCCACCAGCTGAAATACAGGCTGTGGGCCGGTGGCGCTCAGCTGACTATCATTCTTATATTCGAAAAGTTATCATGAGTGGTGCTGCTGCTGTGCCTTTCTTCTTGTTGCAGGTCACTGGAGTGGATCGAGGCCAATTCGTGTGCTCGTGTTCGGACACAGCATGGTGTACTGGGCTGCCCAGAGAGCTGCACGGTCGCGTGTTGGACCCCAGCTTGGGATCAGCCGGATCGCTGACGGGCAATGGCTGGGTCAGCGTGGAATGCAGTGGAGCGGCCTCCTTCCGACTTTGCTCCGGTCAGGCCATGTGGCCATCCTCCCAGACGTGCTGGTGGTGCACCTCAGTGGGAATGATCTTGGATTGCTCGAGGGCAAGTCCTTGATTGAGCACAGCCTGAAATACAGGCTGTGGGCCGGTGGTGCTCAGCTGACTATCATTCTTATATTCGAAACGTTACCGTGAGTGGTGCTGCTGCTGTGCCTTTCTTCTTGTTGCAGGTCACTGGAGTGGATCGAGGCCAATTCGTGTGCTCGTGTTCGGACACAGCATGGTGTACTGGGCTGCCCAGAGAGCTGCACGGTCGCGTGTTGGACCCCAGCTTGGGATCAGCCGGATCGCTGACGGGCAATGGCTGGGTCGGCGTGGAATGCAGTGGAGCGGCCTCCTTCCGACTTTGCTCCGGTCAGGCCATGTGGCCATCTTCCCAGACGTGCTGGTGGTGCACCTCAGTGGGAATGATCTTGGATTGCTCGAGGGCAAGTCCTTGATTGAGCAAGCGTTTACGGACCTTGCTGTTGTGTGGCAGTGCTGGCCTGGGGTCCAGATTCTCTGGTCCCACATGTCTCGTTTCTGTGGCGGGGTGGTGCAGCCCCAACGCCTTAAACAGAGCGGGAAGAAGGCTGAATCGTCAGCTTTGTAGGGGCCTCGGAGGGGTAGGTTTTGCGATTCCTCACCCTGTGATCTCCTTGGCCCGGGGGGAGCTGTATCGGGCAGATGGCGTTCATCTCTCCGACGGGGGTAACAATATTTTCTTGGAGGATCTGCGAAGGGCCCTGCTCGAATTTATTCAGCGCAGGTGGGGGAGAGGGGACTTGGCTTAGCCAGTCCCTCTCTGTGGCGGTAAGTGCGGGTTTTAGGCAGTGGGGTGAGGTTCGGTGATCATCCCACGGCACCTTTCAGGTGACTGGCGATACCTTAGCCTCAGCTGAGCCCAGTTTCACGGCACGGCCAGGGAGATAGGGTCCGCCTTTGAGGCCAATTCCTCTCACCCGCATGGCGTTCATGGCCCCGTGCGGTGACATGGAGGAGGCCTTCCGACACCGCATGGTGTAAAATTGGGGAGTGGCGAGTTACAGCGTCACACCTCCGATTGGGATGCTTCGCCCATTGAAGGGTATACTGGCCGAGAGCCGGTTTAGCTAGCACCCGCACTCGTCCCTTCCCAGATCCTTGAATCAATAAATGTGGCCCATAATTTCACCATCATTCTGTGTCTCGACTCTTATTTCCTCTTTTGCGCGCGCAATCCCCTTCCCCCACCGACGCGTAGCTGTCGGTGGGAGGACTATTTGCACGCGTAGAGGAATGAGAGGTGAGGCTGTTTAATTTAGAAACCACCTATGGGCTCAAGGCGGGGGGAGGAGCGGTGGAGGCCTTTATTAGGCAGCGTTGCTCCACCCTCTGCCTCTTTTCTCAAAGCAGCTCCCTCCCTCCCTCCCAATTCACAGTGTGGGATTTCTGGTCGCCGGTTGACGGGGCCGAGTAGGAATTTTGGCTCACCATTGCTGATTGGCCTGGTGGTGGTGTGCATGTTTCGCCTACTCTACACTGTGTTCTTGGGTTGGGTGCTTTTTTGTTTTGCGTAGTCTCCCTGATTTGGTCACATTGGCGGTAAGTGCGGGTTTTAGGCAGTGGGGTGAGGTTCGGTGATCATCCCACGGCACCTTTCAGGTGACTGGCGATACCTTAGCCTCAGCTGAGCCCAGTTTCACGGCACGGCCAGGGAGATAGGGTCCGCCTTTGAGGCCAATTCCTCTCACCCGCATGGCGTTTCATGGCCCCGTGCGGTGACATGGAGGAGGCCTTCCGACACCGCATGGTGTAAAATTGGGGAGTGGCGAGTTACAGCGCCACACCTCCGATTGGGATGCTTCGCCCATTGAAGGGTATACTGGCCGAGAGCCGGTTTAGCTAGCACCCGCACTCGTCCCTTCCCAGATCCTCGAATCAATAAATGTGGCCCATAATTTCACCATCATTCTGTGTCTCGACTCTTATTTCCTCTTTTGCGCGCGCAACAACCCACAGTGCACCCGACAGATGGTTGGGCCCACCGTGGGTTGTCCCCCTGCCCACATTCTCTCTTGGTCCTCCACATGGTATCCCAGGGGACTTGACCGCTAAAGCTGCCTTGTCTCATCTCCCTGCTGCAATCACGAGCCCTTTTCACTTGCTGAAACTTTTTTCCTCTTTTACCCTATTTTGGGGGGGGGTTGCTTTTCACAACCTCGGTGACAGTGGCAAGGGCTATCACTGATCTGCCACCCCCTTTTTAAAATTATTTTTTAACCCCAAGAACAGGCCATGGGTTGTCAGGGTGGCTTGCTGCCCACGAACAAGCCGCCTTGTGGGAAGTGTTCCAGGTTCACACAACACGACAACCCACCGCGGCTAGTTACCCGCGATGGGTTGTCATGTCGTGTAAACCTAGTCAATGTATTGCAGTGCTTGAAGAAGAATCTCCTCTGAGTATATTAAGACATAAGCAGATGGATATACAGAGAGATGCTCCTTCAGATATTTGGGTCCCAAGTTGTTTAAATCAGCAGCAGCACCTTGAATTTGGGCCCAAAAGTGAATAGTTAGGCAATAGACAATACTGTCTTAGATTATCCAATTTTTTAAAAGATCACAGAAATGTTATACATTGTGTTTTTTCCTCCGATTATCAGGATTTATTTTTTTTTATCAAGGCTACAATGTATATTAACCTGACTAAATGATGTCTGGGCATAAAAGTGGAAATACATTGCATAAACTGCTTCATGACAACCATTCGGTCATCAACAAGTACATTTGTATCTAAATGAATGGCCAGTAAAGTAAATATCCAAGATAAAGATCTCATTGACAAAATGTACTCCCCAATCTGATGGGAAGTCAGTGACATTACACTAGGGAAGATTTTCACTCCTCAGTAATGTAGTTTAAACAGTGGAAATGTTTTCAGCGGACAGATAACTATCCAAGAGTTATAAAAATGAAAATGGCAAGTTGTGCTGTTTCCCCGCAGCCTCCTAAAAACAGCAAATTACACACCTAATAAATGTATCAACAGCCCATGAAATTGACAGTCTGCAATGGAAGAACGGGACCTGTTTTGTTTGGAGAAACTGGGTTGAAAGAGCCTGGTGGCGAATAAGAAAAATAGCAGCTGATATTAAAGAAGCAAGATGAATTTTAGGTTTAAATGAGGCAACATGAGTTAGCTGGGGTGGGGAGGGGATGAGGGTCCCAATTCCACATCTCCCACCTATTTTTCTTCAACGTAGAATCATCACTGAATTTCACCTCGACAAACATGTCAGGCAATGTGGACAGTGGTGGAGCTAGGACTGGACCTTGTGGCCAAAGTCCAGGGCCACACAGCCCAGGGTGCCCCCAAATGACAACCCAGAGAGTGGCAGGTGATGAGGGCATCAGGGCAGCATAAGCAAGCTCCATTTTATTCTTGTAATCATGATGGTGCTATGATGTAAGGGAGCTTAGAATGCAAAACTGCACATGCTTTTGTTGTTCTTGTTCTAACATATCAGGAATGTAGGACCCATTGTAAAGCATGGAATAGCGGTTGGGGGAGGAGAAGAGAAATGTTAGCTGTGTGCTTCACAACTGGTCATCTAAAGGGCTCCCCTGTATGATCATTAAGTCCAGGGTCTAAAATGACCCAGGTGCACCACTGAATTTGGTCAGGCAAAACATCCAAGGCATTTCATGGGATGCACAAAAAAAAAGCTGCTCACAAAATTTTGAAGGGCGAGTTCTGCACAACCATACTTAAGACCCAGAGAAAGCAATGAAAGAGATTGCCTTGAGGTGTTGTTGTCAGCCATGTTAGCAATTTTAAGATGATACACCAACAAAACATGACTTGTAGGAAGGCATAAGGGAGTGAAAAAGAGCTGGTGAGGAAAGGCTTCTAGGTTTTTGAGAGTGTTGGACTGGTATTCGGGAGATCTGGGTTCCAGTTCCCACTCAGCCATGAAACTCACTGGGTGACTTTGGGCCAGTTGCTGACTCTTAGCCTAACCTACCTCACAGGGTTGTTGTGAGGATAAAATGGAGAGGAGGAGGAGGAGGATTATGTAAGCCGCCTTGGGTTCCTTGCAGGGAAAAAGGCAGGGTATAAATATAATTTTAAAAATAAATAAATAAATGTTTTTGTATTTTATGTTCTTAAGTTTTGTTTTGTGAATCTTCCAGAAAGCTTTGGTTATTGGGTAGTATAGAAATGTAATAAATAAAAATAAACATCAATGCAGGATGTGAGTTCAGCTCTGCTGTGTCATCTGCTTCTTACCAGCACTGGATGTCCTGTTGGGAGTCTGGAGGCTGGGGAATACATTTTCCTCACAGCGGGCAAAGCTTAGCTGATAAGACCTTGAATTAGAGTTGACACAGAATTTCCACCAGAACCAAATTTTCAAGGCAAAGCTGGCGATTTCCTCCTGATAGAAGCATCCAAGGAATTTTGAGGGATGGAGGATGGGGAAGAATTTCTGAAAGACTAATGAAATTTCTCATTGTGGTTCCAAGCAGCTTTACTTAGATGGAAGAATAGGTTGCAAGTATAAGGCCAAAGGCAGACATGTCTGTTTCAAGTCCTAGAGTTCCCAACAGCAAAGTCCTTTTGTGTTTATGGTGTGTTGATTTGGCCTGCTATGGATTTTTTAATGGATTTTTTATGGATTTTATTTTTCCCAAGAGGAAAACAGATACTGGCAGCTTTGGGCAGCTTTGGGCAGCTTTATCTTCCCATGCTTCAGCTGTTGGTCATGGAGAATCACACACTTTCCCATGCCAACTGACTATGCTTTGCTAGGGCAATTTTAGCCCTTTTCATGCGTTATGCCAGGGGTGGGACAGCTTATGGCCCTCCAGACGCTTTGGCCTACAACTCCCATGATCCCTCACCATTGGCTGTGTTGGCTAAGACTGATGGGTGTTGCAGTTAAGAATATCTAGAGGGCCACAAGTTGTCCACCCTTGCATTATAGGAATGAAGGCACATTCACACAATGAGCGGAGTCGGCTCTGCCCCCACCATCGGACACTCCACTGGCCCCACCCCTGCATGTCCATGTGTGGTGCAGACACCTGAAGGATGGAAGCCCACACGTGAACAATTGCTCACACATAGGCTTCCATGTGATTGGAACTCCCTGTCATGCAGGCAACCCAACTGCATGGAAGCCTATGCCTGAACATCCATTTATATGTAGGCTTCTTCCCTGCATAGATGTCCAGGGACAAGGGCATGTCCAGCGCTGCAGACAGGACCAGCAGTGTGATCCTGTGAGCATCCATTCACACTCGTAACACGTGAAGGGGGCTCCCAAGAATCAGAAAACTAGCTCAGAAGCCTCGGATATTCAAGTGCATCTCTTCATTACTCAACATTTGATGGGTGGCAGCCGAATGGGAGCGCTGACTCTGAGCCCCCTGAAAAGTGCCCCTTTTGAGGTGCCATTGGGTGGTCGGAAAATCCTAGCTGTGCAGATGGCTTGTTTACAGATATAGGTCATCACTTGAGGCTGCAATCCTCAACAGAAAGAGCCGTTGTCACTGTGGTGACCCTGCACCATTGGAAACAGCTTCCATTGGCAGTTCACCAGACCCTGTCTTCAGGAAAGCTCTGAAGAAAGACCCACCTGTTTTTGCTGGCCTTTCCATATGTTCTGGTTTTATTGGTAACTTCTCTTTTTATTGTATTTTTTTATCAGACAGCTCTCTTTCTATTTAACGTTTAATGACGATGTGCATATTGAATTTAATTGTATCTGTTTTGTATGGTCTTTATCTGGTATGTCACATGGAGAGGGGTGCTTGTTAGTTTGTTTTCTACCCTTCAGCATGGCCTAAAAATAATTTTAAGTAAAATAACATAAACTGAAGCATGTGCATGTGAAAACCAGCCCATCATCCAAAGCTCATGTCTTCCTGGATTTGAGCAAGTGTCCAAGGGTTTGCAGACAGGCCAAGGGCAAAATGTATCATTTACATTCTAGAGCAGCCTTCCTTAACCTGGTGCCCTCTAGATGTGTTGGACTGCAACTCCCATCATTCCCAGCCAGCATAGCCATGCTGGCTGAGAATAATGGGAGTTGCAGTCCAACACATCTGGAAGGCACTAGGTTAGGGAAGGCTCTGCTAGATCACATCCGATGGCACCAGTTATCCTGAAGCCGTGTAACTTGCAAAAGCATTAAGCTGGCCATCCTGACCTGGAGCCTTACTCAAGTTTCCTGACTTAAACAAGAAAAGTTCTTCCCATAAGCAAAAGAAGGACTAAAGCTCTTCTCCTGGCCATATTTCAAAAAGCCCAGCTACTGCTGAGTAAATAAATGTGTGCAGCAGATACAATAAACATTTTTTTTCTGTTCTGAAATCAGATCTGCAGATCCCTTTTGTGCTCTGCAGTCTGTAATTACAGGATATGTTAAATTTTCTTTATTGCTAGCCTTGATGGCTGTTAAGTGACCGCACGGCCCAGTACAGCACCCCCTCTCTGGTCTGCTACTATTTGTAATGAAAACCAGATGTTTCCTTCGAGCTAATAATCAATACAGTACTCCTCCCTGAGTCAAGTAGGGCTAAACATTTGCTTAAAGAAGCCATGTAAAAAGCTGCGATAAGCAGAGGCTCTTCGCGGAGTGTTCAGACACTGCTTGCTTGAGCATGAGATAAACCATTCAAATTCCACAGAGCAAATGGGAAAGGTGGTGGTGGGAGGGTTGATTGAGGTCGTGAAATGAAACTGACATGTCCAAAATAAATGTCATTCCTACCACCACCCAGAACCATCTCCCACCTTATAGATTTCATAGATTTCATAGATCATAGAGCTTTGACTCTGATGAGCCTTACTGCTGGGGTTGTACGAATCAGCAAAATTGGAGCTCATCAAAGTTATACGGTTTCCACTGCAAAGCTCATTCTGGATTTTGTCCACGTCAGGTTACGGGGGGGGGGGGTCCCCTGCATGAAAATGCATACGTATTTTTGTGTCCATTTTTCATTTCATTTTCATTTCACTTATTACATTCCTATACCGCCCAGTAGCCAAAGCTATTTTCCAAATGTATGCATCAATCGTGCACATTTTTCAGATGTACACATTTTTTTCATGTGCCTTTTTCAAAGGTACACATTTTTCGAGCACATTTTTCATGGTGCAAATTGCATCGCAAGCTCAGAAATGTAGACTTTGACCGAAGATTGAATTTGGGGCTTCATCGGATCCAGGAGTTGCAACCTGGGTAAATTCTGGTCAAAAATGATCTGAAATGAATTTCTCATACATTCCCTACTTACAGCGTTCTCATTAAAAACATGGCAGGCAGTGGGGAAAGAGAAGGCTGCTGTTCCTTTTTGTGATGAATCAGCTCCTGGATGCAAGAATGTATGGTTGCTGCGTTGCGGTCATGAAATGATTCAAATCCGTCTTCAAAATGACCAACTCAGGCCTGTGTCCCTGTGATGTCTTTTGCAGTCCATGGTTCCTATGAATGGTTCGATTGCTCTTCAGATGGGAATTGAGGCTGTATTTGTTTTCCATTCCACTGGTTAATGCAGCCTTCCCCAACCTGGTGCCCTCCAGACGTTTTGGACTTCAACTCCCATCAGCCCAAGCCAACATGGCCAATGGCCCAGAATGCTGGGTGTTGTGATCCAAAACATCTGGAAGGCACCAGTCTGGGGAAGGCTGGGTTAATGTGTTACCTTTGCATTGTGAATTGTGGGAATGCATGATTCAACCCACTAGCAAGCAGAGTGTCATCACAGCCGGACAGAGTTCAACTTATTTTCTTTTTATTCATTTAAATATCTAGTCTCAGGATGAGTTATGACGTTTTCAATGATCCAAATAGCTAAACATTTAAGCTATGCTTTAAAAAAAAAAAAACAGTCCATCAACCATCTTCATTGGCCAAATAGGTCCATCCTTGAGGTAACATAAGAACTGACATAAAACCTAGAAATAAAATTGAACTGGTATTTCAGCCTTCCTGGACACTCCATTAGAGACTTCAAGAGTGGCTATTCTCAAGAAAATCAATCCTGATGAGCACACAGAATGTGGGGTGGCAGAATAAAACATTCATGCCAAAATGTGATTGTGTCGAGTGGTGCTTAATTAGAATGGGTTCTTCTATCATTAAGCACCTCTTTATTTTATTTATATCCAACCTTCTCTTCAAGGAGCTCAAGGAGGCTTCTATGGTTCTCCAGCTCCCATTTTATCCTCAGAACAAAACCGTGTGAGGTAAATTAGCCAGAGAGGTACTGACTAGCCCAAGGTTGACCAGTGAAATTTTGTTTGTTTGTTTGTTTGTTTATTATATTTATACCCCACCTTTTTTCCTGCAAGGAACCCAAGGCAGCTTACATAATCCTCCTCCTCCTCCTTTCCATTTTATCCTCACAACAACCCTGTGGGGTAGGTTAGGCTGAGAGTCAGTGACTGGCCCAAAGTCACCCAGGGACCTTCATGGCCGAGTGGGGACTAGAACCCGGATCTCCCGAGTCCCAGGCCAACACTCTCGCCACTACGCCACACTGGCTCTCGAATGTCATGGCTGAGTGAACCTGGGACTCCACAGTCCTAGTCTGACACACGAATCACTGCACTACTCTGGCTCACAAAGTACCCCTTTGCTCTCCCGTGTTGTTTTTAGTACAGCTTATTGACCCTTTTAAAAAAAAAAAAAGTATGAATTGTAAGTAAGCATTTGAATTTCTGCCTTGTACAACATTAGTGATGTTGAACCTCAAGCTCAGGGCAAATCCAGCCCTCCTGGAGTCTCAGTCTGGGTTCACCAGATGGATGCACCCCCGCCCCCACATCACCAGTTATTTCACCCTCACCCTCACCCAGTCATTTGGTGGTTTCTTGTCTTTTGCACAGCATTTTCCCCATTCTAAAAGGTTGAAATGCCTCCCCTAAAGCTTAGTTACTGGCAGCAAGAGCTTCAACTTAAAATATGCTGGTGGGGGGGTTGTATTTTGGCCCTGACCCCTTTTGCCTTTGGCCCTGCCCACCACTAGAATGTGCGCACACACACACACACACACACACACACACACACACACACAAAGACTTTCTCCGAAATTGGATTTGGCCCTTGGGCTGAAAGAGATGCAACACCCCTAATTTAGATAGAAATACAGGGGAAGACTGTGACCTGTGTGTCTGCTCACTCAACTGTCCAGCTGCTAAAATACTGATGGGCAACTTCAAGGCCCCCCAACTATGGTTTTTTATCCTTAATGTTGTTTGAATGTCTGACTGACGACTCCCAAAGCAGTTACCTTATTCCCAACTCAAGGATGGAAAGTGGAATATCGGAGGTCAGTATAAGAGGTTTAAAGATGTTCTTAAGACTAATCTTAAAAAATGCAATATAAACATTGAGAACTGGGAAGCTCTGGCCCATGAACGCTTTAACTGGAGGTTGGCCTTTCACAAAGGTTCTATGGACTTTGAAGAAGCCCGAGTGCAAGGTGAAAGGGAGAAAAGTGCTAAGCGAAAAGCACGTCAAACGAATCCTTCACAGGACCATCTTCCATCTTGTAACCTGTGTCCTCACTGTGGGAAGCTGTGTGGATCTAGAATTGGCCTCCACAGTCACTTACGGACCCATCGCTAGAGTCTACACAATTTTATACAATTTCCTCTTTATATAATTTTCTTTTTGTAATTTTATCCTGGAAGACAATCTTACTTGGTCACGAGTGATCGCCTGCTATCCTTAAACCAGACGTGGACCAAACATCCCTTCAAACAGATGACTGTCCTCTGTAAAGTAGAACACATGGTCACCCTAGAGGTAGCGAGGCGGCGGCGGCGGAGGAGGAGGAGGAGGAGGAGGAGGAGGAGGAGGAGGAGGAGGAGCTCCCGCTGGCATAAGGAGGAGAGTGAGCCCCAATCTGCCTTTTGTGTAGCCAGCTAAGGTGCATGCGTGTGAACGGGGCCCACAAAAAAACTGGGGTCATGAGATACAAATATTTTCCACAAAACGTATCATGCAAATATGTATACACCTTCTTTCAACGCTATTTGATGTGATAATGAGTTACTCTGGCAGTGGTTGCTACAGCACCATCCATCCCACCCCAATGGCTGCTTCTTTTTTCTTCCTGGATTAGTCAGGCCAGTCAGGAATCAAATGCAGTGATCAAGATCACTTCACAACACTATGTAACAGCCAGTTAGTTGTGTGATGATGTCAGTGAGAGCAATGAGAACAAGTGAGGGCAAGAGAGGGCAGCTGAAAAGAGCCAGCAAACGTATTCACAAGGAGTGCCGGGAGGTGGGGGGAAAACATTGCAAAAGGGAAGATATTTCCAACAGTGCTAAAAGTGTTCTTGACAAATTGGCAGCAGTTTTGGCCTAAGGATATATATTTCTATGAACCCAATTTGGCCTAAATGGGATAATGGCATTGTGTTCTTTATACACCTTCCTGAAGGGTAATATTTATACCCCAACTGTGGAATGCTCTTCCCAGGGAAGCTCACCAGGTACCTACTTTGATGTAATTTTGTCGCCAAAGACCTTTTAATTTCCCCAGGCTTTAAAATCCTCTGTACATTGCTTTTATGCTGCTTGGTGTTTGTTTTACTTATGCGGAGTGCTCTTTATACTGTTCTTTTATATTGTGGTGTTTTGATGGTTTTGTTTTAATTTGTTTTCCTGTCAGTGTGACCTTTTGTAAGCCCCCCTGGGAAGCTGTTGAAGGGCAGGGTATAGATCAGGGATAGGCAATGTGGTGTCCACAGGCACCATCAATGCAGCCCCAAACACATTTCTTGGCACCCGCCTACTCCTCCACATTAACACATTTACCTACTAGCAGCTGAGATCATTGTGAAATTTGTTTCTGCCGGTGCTGAAAACTGTGAGCTCAAATGAGTTATTTAGGGCGCAATCCTATGGCTGCTACACAGAGTCTAGATGAACATAGGATAATTCGAAGTCCCAGCTCCAACCTCGGAAACTCGCTCCAAGGTCAGAGCTGGGACTCCGAACTTGGAGCACCCTCCCACCACCCTTGCAGCCGGCGTGGAAAGAACCGCGCTGGCTACAGCTCTGAAGCTGCAAGAGCGACCTCAGAGGCGGGCTTTGGGGGGCAGAGAGAGAAGGAGACAGGCTCCGCCAGCATACGCAGTATCCTGGTGGTGCCTCCGCAGCCTCCCCTGCTCGCACTCCAAGGTGCCGCACTTAGACGGCCAAAATCAGGCTTCTAAGTGTTTTGCGACCTTCACCTCTGCACCCCTCCCACCATGCAGAGGATACCCATAATCCTCCAAGTTTGGAGGGTGACAGGCAGCCTCATTGGATTCTGCTGTTAGTTTGTTGGGGCTCAGTCCCCACCTCTGCCTTGTACTCAGACATTGGGGCAGGTTACCTGTCCCTTGCCATGCTCCCCATGGTAGCCATTTTGTGATGGTGCTCAGGACAGTTTCTCAAATTGACAAATGTGCCCACGCCTCAAAAAGTTTGCCTACCCCTGGTATAAATCAAATAAATGAATAAAGCCTTAAATAAGTAAATATGGTCCTTTGACATCAACTCCCTTTGCTTGGAGTATCTCATCTCCTTTTGAGGATGTGTATATACTGTGTGTGTATGTACATTTCAGTTTTTCTGCTTTCTTCTTCATCCCCTCTATTTCCAGTGTTCAGGTGTGCAAGTGCCATCGGTTATGTAGCCAAAATGGCACCACCCGCGCACAAGGGGGAGTATCAGGAGGTTTGGGGGGAATCACAAGGTTTGCAGAAGTACACAAAATTGTTAGGGAACAGCGCCTAAGGGGCAGGGGAGGAACTCCAAAGCAGTCCAATGAGGACTGAGCCTGCTCAGTGGCCACGGAATGCTGCCTGACTACTGGTGGGTGGGAGATGGAACGGTGTATCTCGAATCCTGAACAGCAGTGCTCCGAAGTGTAATAGTTTGTCTCAGAATATGAGACACATTTAAGACAGTTTACACTGCTGTGTCATAAACTGATATAGCCCATATTTAATGAAGATAAATTTCCTTGTTGCCACAAAACTGAGGAACAATCAAAGTATAATCTATTGTACAATTTACAGCCAATAAAATGCAGCTGAGGGGAAAGCTAATCAGGATGGAGGGCAGTAAGACAAGGCATTTATACTGGGATGCTAATTGTTTCTGGATTTGGTAGCGCACCAAAGGATGAAATGCATGAATAAACTTTATTAGAGTGATCTTCAGCAATTTTGCTACAACCATTCTCGCTACTAGATTGAAGAGGGTCTTGGTCTATCATGAGAGAAATGTACTTGGAACAGTAGAGAAATGCTAACTCGGGTGCCTGCAGGCTGTGTCGTCCCCTAGCTAGTCACGTAGTTGCTTCCAAATGGGCTGGTGTTAAGCTGTGTTGTGCTCCTGCTGGAATCATACTGCTTCCTATAGACTTCATATGCAACCCAGATCACCTAGAGCAGGGTTCTCATAGATTTCATAGATCATAGAGTTGGAAGGGGCCTACAAGGCTATCGAGTCCAAGCCCCTGCTCAATGCAGGAAACTAGAGGAGGGGTCTCCCATCCAAGTAATAACCAGGCCCGACCCTGCCCAGCTCCCCACACCCAGACAAGCCGAGCCAGCACAAGCCACAGAGGGGAATTTTAGGGTTGGGGGGGGAGGAATTGGGACCGCAGACTCAAACTGTTGGAATACTGATCTTTCAACAAATTACAATTCTACAGATTGTACATAATCTACAGGACATCACACCTTATTGTATGGCACAGATTAAGTCAGACATGGTGAAGAGGGTGCATGGAGCAAAAAAGGTTGAGAACCACTGACCTAGAGGAACTTGAAGCACCAAGAGAAGGAACTCTTCTGTTTAGCATGCTGTGCAAAACTGTCAGAATACTGCCCAATATATCCTGGGTTGTAAAAGCACTCAGAGTTGGATGTCCCCTTGACTGGTTCTTCATCAGAAAAGGGGGGAAAGCAGGGACGGTGCTAGGTACCAAAAAGATCCAGGGCTCAGGCCCATTAAAAAAAATGCAGAGATTTGCATATGCTAATTTACATATGCAAATATATGTGCATCATTAGAAATAGAAGATTTCCCCAGAATTGTGTTCCAGGTGAAAGTACAGTATCAAAAGAGGTGGGTGAGTAAGTGAAAACGTATTCACTCCATAGGAGAAAAGGCACAGTGGTGTCAGTTTGGCATAGCCAAGTTTATGAGGCTGTGAGTGCTTGTGCTCATTACACGACGGCAACGGTTTTGGACAACAATGGCTCTCATAGTGCTCCATTTAAAGTGGGATCAGGTGTTAAACAGGGATGTGTTATTGCCCCAACATTATTTGCTATTTTCATCGCCATGATTTTACATCTTGTCGAGGGGAAACTTCCCACTGGTGTAGGAATTATATATCGAACAGATGGAAAGCTTTTTAATCTCAGCAGGCTGAAAGCAAAAAGTAAGGTAATTACAACCTCCGTTGTAGAACTTCAGTATGCTGATGATAATGTGGTCTCCGCACATTCAGAGGATGATCTCCAAACTATCCTAAATGCTTTTGCAGAAGCATACGGAAAACTTGGTCTCTCACTTAACATCAAAAAAACCAAAGTGCTTCATCAGCAAGTGCAAGCTAACCCTTTGGTGATGCTATCTATCCAGCTTGGCGGGACAATACTGGAAAATGTCGATCATTTTCTCTATCTTGGCAGCTATCTTTCTGTTACAGCTAACATCAACAGTGAAATCCAGCATCGTTTGAGCTCCGCAAGTGCCGCGTTTTCTCGAATGAAACATAGTGTTCGAGGATCGGGATATTTGTAAGAAGACCAAAACACTGGTTTATGAAGCCATTGTATTGCCAACTTTATTGTATGCCTGCGAAACATGGACTATCTATGTCACTTCCACCTCCTTGAAAGATTTCATCAACGTTGCCTCCGGAAAATCCTGCGAATTACTTGGGAAGATAGGCGAACAAATGCCAGTGTACTGGAAGAAGCAAAGACTACTAGCGTTGAAAAAAATGATCTTTCAACATGGACTGGTCATGTTGTTCGATTGTCTGACTGCCGTCTCCCAAAGCAGTTACTTTATTCCCAACTCAAGGATGGAAAACGGAATATCGGTGGTCAATATAAGAGGTTTAAAGATGTTCTTAAGGCTAATCTAAAAAAATGCAATATAAACATCGAAAACTGGGAAGCTCTAGCCCATGAACGGTCTAACTGGAGGTTGGCCTTTCACAAAGGTTCTATGGACTTTGAAGAAGCCCGAGTGCAAGGTGAAAGGGAGAAACGTGCTAAGCGAAAAGCACGTCAAATGAATCCTTTACAGGACCATCTTCCATCTGGTAACCTGTGTCCTCACAGTGGGAAGCTGTGTGGATCTAGAATTGGCCTCCACAGTCACTTACGGACCCATCGCTAGAGTCTACACAATTTTTCTTTAGAATTTCCTCCTTTTAAAATTTCCTTTTTGTAAATTTTTATCCTGGAAGACAATCTTACTCAATCACGAGTGATCGCATGATGATGATGATGACGACGACGACGACGATGATGATGATGTGCAATTTTTGAACCACTTTATATCAATAGTAAACAACAGTGACTACTCAACCATCTCACTGCTGGCTGTTCCAGTCGTTGCAAATGTTATCTATGGGACTTATTTCTAAGTAAACATGGGTAGGATCATGCTGCAAGGTGGCAATGGATTTCCGTTCCACAGTGACATGGAGGCAGGCCTTCTCGGCAGTGACACCTCCCCTGTGGAATGATCTCCCCTCTGAGGTGCATCAAGTCTCAACGCTGTTGTGTTTTATGTGCTTATTGAAAACATACCTGTTTATGTTGGCTTCCCCCAGCCATGGGCTATCTTTGTACCAGCTTCATATAATTTTGAGTGTCGTTTTTGTTCAGTTTTATTCTTCTGTAAACCACTTTGGGATTTGTTTCAAATGAGAAGTGGTATACAACCATTGCTAATAATAATAGTATAATAGTATAATCGTAAGGGTGGATGGGAAGCAGCATGACAATGGGAAAATTCACGTGGCTTGCTTCTCCGTGCACCCGCTCCCAGAGCACATGCTGCTTTTGTTGTTGTGGAAACCCCTGCCGTGGTGCCCCATTCTCCTTTTGAAATCAAGCAAGCAGTAAAAAGGGGTTGGACTGGGACTCAGGAGATCCCGACCATGAAACTCACTGGGTGACTTTGGGCCAGTTACGGACTCTCAGCCTAACCTACCTCACAGGGTTGTTGTGAGGATAAAACGGAGAGGAGGAGGAGGAGGATTATGTAAGGCGCTTTGGGTTCCTTGCAGGAAAAAAGATGGGGTATAAATATAATAAATAAATAATTAAATAAATAAATAAAATTGAAAGTGAGGCCAGTCTATCGCTTAAAGTTAGAGAAGGACATCTGGAAACGGATGTGGAAATTAACTTTCGAGGAGGGGGGGAAACAAGGAGGAGGTAAGAGGGGGGAAATTGGTAACAGGGGCTTCTAGCGGGTACTAACTTGAAAACAATTTGAGCGCGAGGGCTTGCAGAGCCCCCATATTGCCTGAGGGAGATACTTGCTTGAAAACCTAGAAATGGTTTTGGAGGGTTGTGGGAAGCTAGGAAGGAACTGGGAGGGGTGGGGTGCAGGTGTGTGTGTATTGCGAAAAAGAGAAATGTTGATTGCTGTGTTCTGCAGGGCTAGGCTGTGCCGTGTGTGCGCACAGATTGCATCTGCTGGTCTCCACAGGCTGGAAAGAGCTTGAGATTTGCCTCTTGGCTGTGGACTGTTTGGGTTTTACTAGCCCTGGTGGCTTCCTCTGCTACTCAATGCTGGCTTCCTCTAGCTTATTAGTGCCAGAGAGGAAAGAAGCAGGCTTCTTTCTTTTGCCCATGCACCAAGCTCAATAGATCCAGGGCTTGGCAGCAAAGATCCAGGGGCCTCCACCCACTGGGACACACCCTCCCACTGCCACTGGGAAAAGGACTACAATCTAAACGTCCAAATGGTCTTCATTGGCCAAATTCTGCTCACTTGTGAATCTACTTCTGCTAAAGTAATCTAAGCCATTCCTGCGAGTGAGGAATGTAAGGAAATATAAAACAGGAAATGGATTCTGGTCTCTAACCTCTTATGAATGTGGAAGTTGCCAACTGGAGATAATAATGGCTGTTGGACAAAGATGACAGGTAGTAACAGTAACTATGGAGTGATATTGGCATAGTTACTATTGCAGTAAACTTCCCAGTCCATCAATGGGAAAAAATCAAATTCTGCAGCCAGAATAAATCAGCCAAATGTATACAGTTTGTATTCTGATTCCATTTTCTTTTTCTTTTTTCTGTGTGCAAAATTTGAAACGTTCTGGCAGGGCTGAAGCATTGGTGAGGTACTATGAAAGGGTAGCTGAAGCATTGGTGAGGTACTATGAAAGTGAGAAGGATCCATGGAAACCAGGTTTTCACACACAGCTCTCTTTAGTAAGGGACTCTTAGCGAAGAGTTTATTTAATTATTTCAAAGACATGGTGCCACCCCTGAGAAGGCCCTATTACGGGCTGAAGATGTCCAAGACGGGGGAGAAAGAAATGACTTAGATAGCCCTCCTTCCTTCATAGAAAGGTTATTGAAAGGGCTTATGGGTTGGTTGGAGCCCTCAGAAGCTGCATAAAGAGATGAGAGATGGGTGTAGGCAATACGGAATCGATTGGAGAGAAGAAATCAACTCAAGCCCCAAAATATGATCTTCTCCAGAACTCCATGTTTTGCTCAAAGGTCTGCTTGGGTCTGAGAATTTGGCAGGGGTGATAGCTAGACAGGCAATAAAGCTCTTTTGTAGCTGTTTGCATATTATTATTATTTTAGTTATGTTGTTATGGTCTTATTTTACCTGTTTTTAATTGTCAGTTGTATTAAAAGGTGAGTTGCCTAGAGTGCTATTTTTGAGGACAGAAAGGTGGCACAGAAATACTTCCAGTGGTACAGGGATAAAGAGTGAATTCAGTAGCACCCTCTCCAAGCAATCAGTGTTAAATACAGCACAAGCTTTCATAGGTTTACAACGTATTTCTTCAGATGTCAAGGTGGAATAGCTGCCTGCGTGTACCGAATCGTTTTTTATTATGTGTTTCATTGTTGTGTACCGCCTTGGGAGGGCTCCTGCCCTGAAAGGCAGCCAAGAAATATTTTTTAATCAATCAGTAAATAGATGTAGTACAAGGGTGCAGAACCTCTTTCAGCCCGAGGGCCAAATTCTATTTCAGAGAAGCTCTCAGGGGCCACATCCCAGTGGTGAGTGGAGCCAAAGGCAAAAGGGGCAAGACCAAAATACCCCAAATACTGGCATATTTTAGCATAATGCTCTTACTGCCAGTAACTATGCCTTAGGACCGTGTTCTCCAACCTTGGGTCCCCAGATGATTTTGGCCTACAACTCCCAGCATGCCCCTAGCCAGCTTCGCTGGCTGGGGCATGCTAGGAGTTGTAGGCCAAAAACATCTGGGGACCCAAGGTTGGAGAACACTGCCTTAGGAGAAGCATTTCAACCTTTTAAAATGGCGGGGGAGAGACACAAAAGCCGGGAAACCACCAAAGGAACTGCGGTTGGGAGGAAAGGGTGTGGCCTTCTGAAGAACTGGGGAGGGCAGACTGGGACCCTCGGCGGGTGGGCTGGGTTTGCCCCATGGGCTTGAAGTTCAACACCCCTTATTTATATTGCGGTAATTATTTTTCGTGTGTGTGTGTGTGTGTGTGTGTGTGTGACCACTCCAGCTACTGCTCACCCACCTGGATGCTCTCTCTTTCTGGGTGCATGGGATGCCATCACACCAGCAGCAGCCAGAAACTCAGTTGCTGGGCATGGCCATCCTTGTTGGGAGGATGTGGTCAGTAGGTGAACAAGCAAGCAAGCACATGAACTGTTGTCCTTCCTTCTTGCCGCTGCCGCTCTTTCAGTCTCCCCTCTGGGCCCAAAGGAGTGGAGGTGACACGGATGAGCAGTAGCAGTCATGCACCACCACCATCCGATTGGGTCCACAGGCAAGGAGAGAGCAGGTAAATCATCAGGCGAGCACACGGCAGCTACTGCTCCTCCTCGCCAATCCCAGATAGGCCCAGGGGGAGAGGACAAGAGAGGAAGCTGGCCATAGTGGCAGGCAAGCAGAGCAGCAGCAGCAGTCACGATCTAGCAGCAAATTGTGGGGTTCTGATAGTTGGTGGGTGGACCCCCTTCCAAACACCCTGGATCCTCTTTCAGCCTTGTGCGCATGTTTGAGCATCCTCACAAAGCTAACTAAAGATGGCAAGAGATTGCGGTGTACGGTTTCTCTGGGTGTCTCTGGTTGGCAGTGGACCCCCTAATAGATCATGGATGCCTCCGTAAGCCTGCTCCCTACCATTAGGCCCCAAATCCATTACAGTGGGAAAGCACAGGGTATGGAAAGGGTTAATAGCTCTTAACCGGCACCCTGCCTCCTGCTTCTCCACTGGAAATCACGCCCCTCCCCAAAAACACTGCTTTGCCCGAGAACAGGAGTGCAGAACGATTTTGCAGTGTGGGGCTGAATTTCCCCCTACTGGGCCATGCCCACTGACATCACTGTCGTGGCCATCTTGCCTTTCCCTGTGCTCCGTGCCCCTCTCAGCACGAAGAAAGGAAATTGGCTGGCCCTGGGGGAAACAGCCGCTCCTCCCAGAACCAGGAAGGGTCCCTGGCTTTGCACAATGCATGCCATGCGCATGGGGTGCAAAAGGACTCACTGGGAAGCATGCCTGCTCCTCCTAGCACTGGCCGAGTCCCCCCACACACACCCGTTACCTCCAATCTGAGAATGGAGAGAACAGTGGGGATTCTTTTGTGGGGACTTGGGAGAACCCAAGAAGGCTCTGCGGGCTGGATGAGAAGACTCCACATCTAGAAGAAGTAAACACTGGGGTTTAAATACAGTATTTTCCCATGTATAAGACTATACTTTTTCCTAAAATTGTTAGACTAAAAATTGAGGGTCGTCTTATACACGGAAGTAAGCCGAGGAGAGAACCGCACGGTTGTGAAACTGCCCAGTGGGGGGGCTCTTATACATGGGGGTGTCTTATACACGGAAAAATACGGTAAGTACATTTGCATGTAACATGTCATTCTGCAATTAAAGTGTACATTTTGCTCATTTGATTTTATATATTTATGTTTTAAAATGCTACGTATTTTAACAAATAATAATTTCAACAAATAATAAATGTGCCTTGTTTGAATATTGAATATTCATGCTTCACATCTATTAGATAGGCATGCACAAATGACAGGGCCTTTTCTGTGGTTGCCCCATCCTTATAGAATAGCCTGTCATTGGATGGGCATGTAGCTGTTATTAAATGAGCCTTAAAGACTTGGATGTTCCCATCTCCTTTTGAATGAATTGATGGCCATTTCTTATTGCTGTTACTTTAAATGTTTCATGCTGCTGTCTTAGTAAATTGTATATTTTATTGTTTTAAAAATTTGCCTTGTAAAATGCCTTAAGGAGGTTTTGCCTTGAAAGGTGGTATAAAAATATTTTAAATAAATAAATTATGGTACTTCAGAATAAATAGGAATTGGCACTATTTAAGCATTCCACATCTAGCTTGGAATGTAACAGCCTTTAACATTAGAGAGTTCATAAGAATATTTTTGGAACAACTGTTTGGAGCACCTGATGGAGTTCTGGAAATGGTCAAGTTATTCACTGGGAAGAATCTTGTTTCATTTTGGACCTTATCTGTAGACACATTTAGAGATCTGTGGCATGTAATAGGAAAGAACACAGTAGGGGAACTGGGAGAGGGATGCACAATAATGCCGTAGATATGCAACAGATTGCTATAGTTGGGGGACGACGACACATATATATCCCAGTGAATACAACCAGCTGGATGTCTAAATGCTTCGTAAAATTTTATTGTGAAATGCGCAGATGATGAGTCCATCTGCAAAACATCAGGAGTGTTTATCATGATCTCCCAGAGAGTTTTGGGTGTGTTCCCCTTTGACACTATTTATGCAGGCTTAGCTTAATATGAGTTCAAAGGAGATGCTAGAATTGTTTCAAGGTGCTCTGTGTGTGTGTGTGTGAGAGAGAGGGGGGAGAGAGAGAGAGAGAGAGAGAGAGAGAGAGCTAATATGAGTGTGTACAGTTTAAGATTGCTTTCTCTGGCTTGCAAGACCAGAGCTGAAATTAAATTCCAAACAAGTTAAAAAGAGGTGACAGTTTGAGCTTGACTTTCTGAATTTCAAATGTTTTCAAACTACACTGAGGCATACTTTATTCTATTTTATTTTATTTTTAAAAACTTAAATCTTAGCACTGGTGTTAAGCATCAGGTTCTCTGCCTTTCCTGATTTTTATTTTATTTCTTAATTAAAAAACATTTTTAACTGGGAGGCTGAATTGTTGTGAACTGCCCAGAGAGCTTCGGCTGTGGGGCAGTATAGAAATTAATTAATTATAATAATAACAACAACAACAACAACAACTGCAAAGTGAAGTGCTGTCCTCCACCGCCATCTTTTTGGGGGACCAAAAGGGAGTTTTTGTGTTTTGGAGCTCAGACCCCACCTCTGCCTTGTGCTTAGGTTCTTGAGTAGGTTACGTTTCTTTCAGTCTCACCAGTTTGCCTTCTGAAAAATGAGTGTTTTGTGACCGGCCATGCCCACCATGGCAGCCATTTTGTGAATGGGCAAGCCCTCCCCCCCCCCCACAGAAGACATTTTGTGAGAGCACCCATGAAACGCTCTCAAAATTCCAAGTGTGCCCACCCACCCCCAAAAGGTTGGGGACCCCTGATATATACAAACAGCAGACTCAGGAATTACAATGGCTGATGTAGCCAAAACAGGGCTACTGAAAAGCAAGAGGAAGGTATGAGTGTGCTCAAGGGAGCCCCAAGCTTTGCAGAAGTAGTTAAGGAGGGGGAGTCTTTAGGAAATAAACCCAAAGTGGACAAAAGAAAATCCCCCAAGTCCATCCAGTGTGGACTGAGCATGTTCTGTGGCCATTGAATGCTTACTGTCTGTTGGGGAGCAGGGGAAACCAGGTCAGAAGGGGGACTGGAATGGAGTATGATGAAAGAAGGATGGCTGACTGACTGGCTGGGACACCAAACTGGAGCACATGCACTCCTCACTACAGTGTTTTGTTGCAGGTCTCACTGGTACTGCCTCTAAACATGGAAGTTCTATTTACTTGTCACGGCCGATAACACTGACTAACCAGTTGTCCATGAATTGGTTTAATCTCCCTTTCAGAGCCATCTAAAAGCCAACTGCCATCACTGTGTCCTGTCGCAATGGATTCTGTAGGTTAATTGTTGCGGGAATAAAAATGGTTTATTCATTTTTCAGCAAAACAACTTGACCAAAGTTGTGAGGAGAAAGTGTGCAAGGGCCGGGCTGACCCAAGACATTTTGCTGGCTGAGGAGGAGCAACAAAAATGCCCCCCCTCAAGTCAAGATGCAGAATATCCAAAGCCAAACAAGTTATTTTAGCATCAGAGGCAGACAATCCCACAAACACCTCCTACCCACCCCAAGCAGTAAAAATACAGCAACAGCAACAATTAAGGCACAATTGCTATACATCAGTGTTCTCCAACCTTGGGTCCCCAGATGTTTTTGGCCTACAACTCCCAGCATGCCCCAGCCAGCATGCTGGGAGTTGTAGGCCAAAAACATCTGGGGACCCAAGGTTGGAGAGCCCTGCTATACACGTTTAGACAGAAAAAAGCTATGCTGGCAGGGGCATGCTGGGAGTTGTAGGCCTTTTTTTCTGTCTAAACATGCATAGGATTGCACCTTAAATAGCTATCAGCCGCCTCACTCTAATCGTAGGGCTGGCCCAGTGGAAGAGCTGTGGATGAAACATCATCTCCTCCATGCCTCTAAAATCCATGGGCTAAGTTGCCTCCTAAGCTAAGCAAATAATCACCCTTTTGAGGTTTTCCCACCACTTGCCTAGAGATTTACAAGAGAGGAGTCTAAAGAGGAAGCTTCAGTGATTTTGTCAAATACATTTGACCATCAATGTTAGTTTAATGAAGCTGTTTAAACAATGTTTTTTTGTGAGTAGCTAGCCCAGAGTGAATAATGGGTGTCCTCGGATGTAGCACTTAATATCTCAGGACTACTACGCCACACTGGATTTCCAGCCTAACCTATCTCACAGGGCTGTTGTGAGGATAAAATGGAGAGGAGGATGATTATATAAGCTGCCTTGGGTTCCTTGAAGGAAAAAAAGGCAAGATGTAACTATATCAATTAAATAAATAAATAAATAAATAATCCATGTCCACAATGCTAGGGTGGCCATATGTCCTACTTTACAGAGGACATTCCTCCATTTGAAAACCTGCCAGAGGACAGTCTTCTATTTGAAGTTGTCCTCTATGGGAAGAGCTGTCTTGTCCAATTCCAGTTTCAAGATAAAGGACCAGATGGAGGGAGAGCAGCACAGGCCTTGAAGTTGCCCATCAACAGTGAGCACCTGGACAGCAGGCTGAGCAGGCACGCAGAAAGTCACCTGGTCACAGTCTCCCTCACTCTGGTGAGATGTATTATATTTCTATTTAAATTCTAGAAATTATCTCTAAATCTGCATCTATACATAGAAATTATCATATGCAAATCTTATGCAAATCGGCCTCCTCTTTCGCCCTCTTTTTGGGCGACATGTTACCTCTTTTTCGCTGATGCCTATGCGGTTGCCCTGACGGTTGCTCTGCCGGAGTTCAGGAAAACAAAGGGAAGGGCCAAGTGAAAGTTTGCGGAGTGAGAACAAAATATGAGTTGAGAATGCAGAGAGACAGAGAGACCTGCCTCCAATAGGAGTTCCATGTGTGCCCACAAGGGGAGGGACAGGTCTCTTATGTCCAGGGATCCACTCCAAATCTCCTCCTCCTCCTCCTCCTCCTCCTCCGTTTATTTATTTATTTCATTTCATTTCTATACTGCCTGATAGCCGAAGCTCTCTGGGCAGTTCACAACAATTCACGCGTGGCGGAGAAAATAAACCACCTTCCGTGATCATGGAAACCTGGTCCTTGTGTCCCTATTTACCTCCACTTCCTTCCCCTTCCTCTCTTGTTTCCCCATGTCAGATTTTGGATTGCAAGCTCCTTGGGGCAGGCAACTGTCCTCTTGTACTCTGTAATGGACAACTATGGTGCATGATGGTGGTGGTGGTGGTGGTGAAAGTAACAGTGACAGTATTTATCACTCTGACAGCCTAAAGTTACTGTAATGTGAACAAACATTACAATGCCACTCATTTTGCAAGTCCATATCCTTGGAATAAAATTAAAAATAGGTCTGAAATAATATCATAGAACTGAATCTTATTTATACTGTGACATTTTAACATGGTTCTAAGCAGATGTTCACAGTGGTTCATCACATTTAGGAATGCTTGTTTAACTGACCAGTGTCTGTACTTTAGTTCTCAGAATGGATGAGAAATTCATTCAGTTCACATTTCCTTGCAAACATACCAATTCTTTACTTCATGAACCTAAACATAAAACTGAATATAGTTTGCCACCAAAATCCATATATTTCTGAAGTTCACAATGCAGCTCACTCAAAAAAAAAAAAAGTGGGGGGGAGGATACGTTCATTTCCAAAAATGTACACAAAAATGCATATATTGGGGAGAAATGCACACAAAACCTACTTTATTCAGTAACAAATTGTTTGGCTCTGTATGTTTGCAAATGTGCACAAAAATGTATATATTTTTAAAGGTGCTTGAAAATACATTCAAATTTCTGTGTGACTTTGTAACCCAGTGCAGAAATGGGATGGAAGGAACTTAAAAGTGAAAAATGAGAACCTGATTAAAACTGAGCTTTAGAGATGCAGCCACCCCTATTTAGAACCAACAAGTACAATGACTTGGGGCTGGAACAATTAAAATGCTATCTTTTCTTGATCAAATGCTCCACTGTTTGAAAGCCCCTTTCCAGTGACATCCACCAGCCATATTCACAGATTCTCTTCCCTTGACTTTGCTGCTCTTGAGTCATGTAGACCGAACTATGAAGTGAAACTGACAATTAAATTAACAATGCACACAAGAAAACTGTATGTTCTCTGACAGGCTAACAACTAGCAAGCTAATTCACTTTACCTATCAGCCATTAACATAGTTGCATGCCAAAACATTTAAGGACTGTTTAAGATATTGCTTTTTAATAAGGTATTACCCGTGTCAATGTGACTTGCAGTTGCAAATAGTCATATCTGCTTCACATCCGTTTCACTCCCCAAACAAGGTTAACAGAGGGGGCCTCCAGGATTGTATGCGCACAGCGTTTGTAGTATGAAAACTGTAATACAGCATGCTTCTTCTTATTCTAAAGAAACATTGAAATGGATCTTAAGGCGCAGTCCTTAAGATTTGCATCCAAAAAAAAGCAAGCAGCCCTAAAAGCAACCCAGAAAGTGAGGGCTGGGGAGATGCCCTTTAAAAGCTAACATTTACAGATGCTTAAGAAGCAGAGAGCAGCTGCACAATTAGTGAAAGTATTATATGCACAGTGTAAAACAAACAAACAAACAAAAAAGAATGATGCCACTTCACAACTTCATGCAGTTAAAAAAAGTATATTTGGGGAGGGAGAAAACAAGGCTTTAGCTACTTCAAATGGATGAGAATGTGAATCATTCCCTCTATTGCTGATGTTCAGGTGTGAGGGCTGTTGTTTACATAGCCAAAGCAGCAGCACCCATGCACAAGACAGAGGTATCAAAAGGGTCAGGAGTACAAAAAATCTTTATTAAAAAATACACACTCAGGGGGACCCAAAAATGAGGATGGAATATGCTCAGTGACCAAGGAATGCTGACTGATAATGGGGGGGGGGGGGGGGGGATGAAAAACTGGGGTGGGAGAATGGAACACTCATTTGTACACACACACAAATAGAAAAAGTGAATGGATTTCTTCTTTTGCTTCCTTCCTCAAATGTTTGGCTTCAATCCTTGCATCTAATAACACAGAAGAGTGTCACATTCCACTCATGAAACTATGTGTAAGGTTTTCACCTTTTATATTTTTGGCTGGAACCTTTGCGTGAGTTGTGTGTCATGTTGCAAACCGGGGGGGGGGGGGAGATTTTATAATTATCAAACCTCTGAAAAGGAAAACTTATAGAAATGCAGTTGAAAGGATAGCAAGATTTTTAAAAAACAAATATATGATTAAATCCAATTCCTAATCATGACAATATTTCCAGAGCAAACCCCTCCAGAGCATTAAACTGGGCTTTAAACATTTTTCTTCCATCTGCAGCTGTGAAAAGGGGTCAGCCGATCAGCCTTATTTGTAAAATGGCTCCATATGGAAACATGAGAGCACATGAACTTAATCAGATAATTTATGAACTCCTAGAAAGGCAAGCATCAGTACAGCAAACGGAAGGGTATTGCAATTTGCAACACATATTTAGATATGTTAAATCATCTACATTATAAACTAAAGCTCATATTGACATTGACAGCCAAGTTTCTTGGGATTATTTCTTTTGCAAGTATGATTACGTGTTTTTTTGTTTCTTTAAACACACACACACACACACACATTTCCTTACTCAAGTGATCTTTACTATTGAGGTATGAAATGTGAATGGTGAGACTTGAGGTCTGCTGAGATCATGGGTTTTCTTTCCAATGAATGCACAATTGTTTATTGCTGCTGCTGACAATCCCCATGGCTTCTCTGGAGAAAGCACACCTTCTGCAGTGAAATCACATTCCCCCCTGCATCCAAAATTGTGTTTTGTTTTTGTCATTGCTGTTGCTGCAGTGATGATGGTGGCCAATGGGCCCAGCAGTAGCAAAAACACTGGTTTAGCTGCTCACTTTAACTCCCCCCCCACAATGCCTTTTGAGCCCTGAAGTAACATCGCAGAGCCACCGCTGTCCGGGGTCCAGAGCTCAGCAAACTGGCCGCCACCTCGCCCTGAGAGAAGCCCTGGGCAGCTGCAGTTGGCATTTTGCATTCGTGGGGGGGGGGTTGGGGGTTGGGGGGGGCCTCTTGAGGGATCAAGCCATCATCAACTGCCTAACAGTGCCAACCGCTGAGACCAGGCCTGGGCTGGTTGGTGGATTTTGCTCATGCTTAGGCATTTTTTGACTGATTGATATAATTTGGGTGTTAGAAGGAATTTTGCCCCAAGATAAAATTGACTAGGGCAGTGTTTCCCAAACTGTGTTCTATGGACTACGGATTCTGTAAGAAAATGTTGACACTAGCAATATTTTTCCCTCTAAAATATGACATGTAAAAATATTTATGTATCAAAAAAATATTTAATATTTAGATCAATGGTTTGCCCACAGGCACTATGGCACCCACAAGCCTAGGCAGAGGCATCTGCCAAGCTATCCCCCCCCCCCATCTGCAATTAATGGAGCAATTCCTCCATACAAGAGCCAGTGTGGTGTAGCGGTTAGAGTGTTGGACTAGGACTTGGGAGATCTGGGTTCTAATCCCCACTTGGCCATGAACCTCACTGGATGACTATGGGCCAGTCACTGACTCTCAGCCTAACCTACCTCACAGGGTTGTTGTGAGGATAAAATGGAGAGGAGGAGGAGGATCATGTAAGCCGCCTTGGGTTCCTTGAAGGAAAAAAGGCGGGATATAAATGTAATAAATAAATAAATAAATAAATACACTTGTATAGGGAACCTGGTTTGTTCCAGCATTCCAATTCCTCCATTGTTATTATTGTCTTGCCTTTGGGGAAAGGAATTAGACTAGTTCACCTAGACTAGATCCCCTTCTTGATCCCCTCCAACTTGTATGCTTCTTCCATTTCACAATTCTGTATTACTGTTCTAGTGAAATGCTCCCCATTATGACGGGTGGAGTGTACATGGAGACAGGGCTTTATAGCACAAGGCCCCCTTGGGTGTATGTGTAGTGCATCTATGCCCAGAGACACTGCACCCTTGCAGGATCCGAAGCCACCCATTGTCAGAAGAGGGGGGGAAGAAATTCTACCCTCCTTGCAATAGTCTTCTCAAATACATCTCTATTGACGTTCCCCCATGAATGGGAATTCTTCACATAATGTGGAAGAAAAGAAAGAGATGGATTTCAGTGGGTGAGAATTTCATTTGGTTCATTTTTTTTATAAGAACTTACCAAACTTTGCAAATTTCTCCATAAACAGGATGGAAAGAACTTGAGATTTTAAAAAACTGAATGTAGGTGAAAGCAGAACTGAGAGATTTGTCCATCAAGGCAAAGGGCTTTGAATGCTTGGCTCTTAAAAGAGCAGGTTTGAAATTTGAATCCCTGCATATTCAGCCATATGCGAATTAGGGTTGTCACCTCCTTTTTTCCCCTAACAGGTTCCTCATATACAACAGCTACATGGCAGGCAGGTACAACATGGTCCTTTCCATGCTCCAGGATATTATAGAGTTGGAAAAGGGCAACTAAAATGATCAAGGGGCTGGAACAATTCCCCTATGAGGAAAGGTCACAACATCTGGGAATGTTTAGCTTAGAAAAAAGGTAAGGGGAGACGTGATTGAGGTGTACAAAATTATGCATGGTGTGGAGAAAGTGGATAGGGAGATATTTTTCTCCATCTCTCACAATACTAGAACCCAGGGTCATCCCATGAAGCTGATTGGTGGGAGATTCAGGACAGATAAAAGGAAGCCCTTCTTCTCTTCACACAGTGCATAGTCAATGGAATTTGCTGCCACAAGATGTAGTGATGGCCACCAATTTGGATGGGTTTAAAAGGAGATTGGACAAATTCATGGAGGATACGGCTATCAATGGCTACTAGTCCTGATGGCTATATGCTACCTCCAGTATCAGAGGTAGTATGCCTAGGTTATATATACCAGTTGGCTGCTGGGGAACATGAGCGAGAGGGTGCTATTGCACTCACACCTTACTTGTGGGTTTCCCACAGGCAGCGGGTTGGCCGCTGTGTGAATGCTGGACTAGATGGACCTTTGGTCTGATCCAGCATGGCTCTTCTTACGTTCTTATACTAGGAATAGCTGTACCTATTGAATCTGGCTGGTGCAGATAGGAGATAATTTCGTTTGGTTTGTTGTTTGATATAAGAATTCCCAAAAATTCACAAATTTCATCATAAACTGGGCAAGGGGGGGGAGAGAAATTGAGATTAAAAAAAATAAAGAAATCAAATGAAGGAGAAAGCAAAACTGAGAGATTCATCCATACCAATCCCTAACCATTATGACTCATCAAACTCTCACTGCTCTGTGAAAGATTTGCCTTCTCTGGATGTCCCAATGATAAGCTCTAATCCAGTGTTGTTTGTACTTCTCCGTCACCTGTATTTGCTTAAGAGGCCCAACAAGGCAAACACTCCTGATGCCTTGTTTATGCTGCGGCTTTCACTGGAGCTTATTAAAGTCATAGTTACTTCATATAAGCTGTCGATTGGCCTTTCTCGGACAGCAAGTGTTGACAGTAAGTAACAGACACTTTGCCCCCAAGGTACCATGTTTATACACTGGTGCAAAAGCCTGGTGGATTTGAGCTCTGTAAAACCATCACAGATAACAGCACTGTTATCAGATAAGTGACTATAATAAATGGCTACAATTAGTGCTCTGCTGATGAGACTACTTGGTGGTCTTTCCACTCTGTTTTGGACAAATCCCAGGCCTAGAAGAAAAAGAAACAAAAAAAAAAAAATGGGGAGGGAAGGGAGGTTAAAAGAAAACCATCTGATTTTTAAAGAGAATATTTTACAGTAACGAGGGAACTGCAGCGAAATGTTGCAGCATGGAGCAGGATTCCAGTTACTCCATTCCACTCGCCCTCTCCAGGGCTGGCGCTACCACTAGGCAAACTAGGCGGTTGCCTAGGGTGTGTGGCTGAAGAGGGCGCAGAAACGCTGCGCTCCTCTTCACTGCCGCTGCCGGGCCGCCCCCCCTCGCCGCTGCCCCCCCTCGCCGCCGCCGCCGGGCCACCCTCCCCCTTGCCGCCGCCACCCCCCCGCCACCTACCTTCTCCGCGCCGCTTCCGGAGCCCCACCCGCGCTGTTTTGGCAGGAGGAACCAGGGCAACAGGGCTTAAACAGCCCTGTTGCCCTGGTTTCCCTGGCCAAAAACAGAGCACGGGGGTCCCGTTGCGTCACTTCCTCCTCGGAACAATGTTTGCTCCCTGGTGACTCTGTTGCGAAGTATTTCTGTTTCGTTCAGCAGTGCTCCTGAAGAAGATCCTTTCCAAAACATATTGGACAAAATAACGTACATTTCCATGCACCTACAGATTTCCTCCTTCTACGTTTCCTGCTGGTGTGCCTTTCTCCCCTTTCTTTTCTTCACACTCAGAAACCAGAGCGGCGGCCAGGGCAGGGGAAGGTAGGTGGCGGGGGTCCGGTGGCGGGGGGGTGGGGTTTGCAGAGCAGGGCTGCTTTGCTCCGGAGCCCCCCCCCCCACAGCACGAGAGGGGAGGCGCTAAATATAATATCGCCTAGGGCACCAAACTGCCCTGCACTGGTCCTGGCCCTCACCAGCCTCAGTTTTCCACTTTCTCCCCAAAGTCAGTCAACGTTCTGTGGTCACTGAGCAAGCTCAGTCTTCATTGAGCAGTTTTGGGGTCCCGTCCCCCCCCTTGGGTTTTTTTCCCCACTAAAGATTTGTTTGTACTTCTGCAGAACTTGGCATTCTCCCAAGCCTGGTGGCACCTCCCTCTTGTGGCTTTAAGTGGTGCCATTTTGGCTGCAACAGCAATGGCACTCACAGCCTGGACACTAAAAATAGAAGGAATGATATGGATGCCCATGAAGTCAGACTTACTTTTTAAAAGAAAATGATAAATCAATCATCCAGCTCGTGACAATCTTAGGAGCTACAGGAGCTGACCTAGAACAGAGGTGGGCAGTGTAATGTTTTGGGGTTTTATAACTAGGATCAGGAGGGGCAGATTGCAATCACTTGAGAGACAAACAAATAGATATTGAAGGGTGCCATCCTATGACAGAGTCTAGATGGCCATAGGATAATTTGGAGTCCCAAGCAGCTCCGACCTTGGAAACTCGGAACTGGGACTCGGAACTCGGAGCACCCTCCCTCCGCCCCCGCAGCAGAAAGAACCACACTGCCTGCAGCTCTGAGGTCAGAAGAGTGACCTCGGAGCCAGAGTTTTGTTGGCGGGGAGGGGGAGGAGACAGGCTCCGCCAGCATACGTAATATCCTGGTGGCGTCTTAGCTTCCCCTCCTCACGCTCTGCAACAAAACACTTAGATGGCCATAATCAGCTTTCTAAGTGTTTTGCACGGCAGGAGAAGCATGGAGGCGACCTTTGCCTGTGCGCTCCTTCCACCCTCCATAGCATACCCATAATCCTCCGAGTTGGGAGGGTGACGGGCAGCCTCACTGGATGGCACTGTAACAGTATTAACTTTAGCATATTTGGTAAATAACAATATTAAGAAAATGATTAAGGGAGCGAGCCTACGTCCCCTAGACATCATCCGGGGGGGGGGCATAGGATAATTCAGATTCCCAGTTCTGTGGTCAGAAAAAGAACTCTGACCTGAGAGCTGGGAATCCATGCACTGCCCCGCCTCCCCCCACCCCTCGCAGCCAGCGTGGAAAGAACCGCACTGGCTGCCTCTGAGGTTGGGAACTCAACTTCAGAGAAATGGTAAGGGGGCATTCCGGTGGGCAGGGAGGGGAGGGGGCTGCAGGGGCCAGGATACGACGTAGCCTGTGTCCTCCTTCCCACCCACTCCGGAGAGCCCCAGCTAGGCAGCCAAAAAGGGCTGTCTAGCGAAAATGCAGACCAGGAGGAGCGGGGAGGTGGAGATCGCCTCCACCGCTCCTCCCACTCTGCATAGATGCCCACACGCCTCCGTGTCTGGAGGCTTATGGGCATCTCGAGTATATTGTGCCCTAATAGAAGTACAGTCATGCCTTGGATTGAGAGCATAATTCGTTCCAGAAACGTGCTTGTAATCCAAAACACTCTTATATCAAAACTAAATCCCCCCCCAAAAAAAAACTGTACAGAGATTTTTAATTTAAGCCGTACTACAGTACTTGTATTGCAAGACGTCGCTTGTATATCAAGTAAAAAAAAATTAAATAAATATTTAAAAATTTGCTTGTCTTGCAAAAACGCTCTCAAACCAAGTTACTTGCAATCCAAGGTATTACTGTATAAAACAAATATGAACAGCTTTAACTTTAAGCCACCGTTCACTGTAAAAGCTCAGTGTTCCTGTTGCTAGACCAACAACAGTTGCTTGTCCCAGTTCCTTTAGCCTTTCGCTGCCAGTCTCTGTTGTGGAGGTTCTCTCTTCTTCTAGCTGAAGGCTACTTTATCTGTCTCTTCCTGTTCTTCAACACGCTGCTGATTTCCCTGAATCTCCTTCTTAGCTCTCCTCCTTCACCCTCCTGCTGCCTCCTCTTCTTCTCCCCCACTGGGCCGCCTTCCCCTTCAAACGTATTTGACTCTCTCCTCCATCCATTCCAAGCCACGCCACACCCCCCATTTTCCACAGCCCACATTCCAAGGCCCTTCCAAGGCAGGCATTACAGCAGACCTCAGGCTTGCGAGATCTACTTTGTTTTTGTTTGTTTATAACTAGAACCCACACCAATCCACCAATCAGAGCCTGGTGCAGAAGACATACATTTAAGGCACAATCCTATACAAGTTTAGATAGAAAAAAAGGCCTACAGCTCCCAGCATGCCCCATATTTGCTGGCTGGAGCTATGCTGGCTGGAGCATACTGGGAGTTATGGGCCTTTTTTCTGTGTAAACTTGCATAGGTTTGCACCCTTAGAATTAAAATATTCTGAGCCTAGGGATCTGCTTTGAGAACCAGAACGGAACAGAGTTCACAGTCCTTCCACACACAAAAACCCACTCCTGGTTACCCAAAGCTTTCTTCATCTCAGTCTTATAATTTAGAGCAGTGTTCTCCAACCTTGGATCCCCAGATGTTTTTGGCCTACAACTCCCAGCTACGCTGGCTGGGGCATGCTGGGAGTTGTAGGCCAAAAACATCTGGGGACCCAAGGTTGGAGAACACTGATTTAGAGGATGAGAGAGAAAGTTTGTTGCTGATATTGTTGAACAACACCGGGCTTCTCTACATGAGGCTTTTAACCTGTCACTTTACCAAGGTTTCTGCTTCCGGATTCTTTGTGGGATTAAGATCAACTCCTTTACACATGTGTGTCGTCGTCGTCCCCCCGGGTTTTCTTTCTCTGCCTTTCCATATGTTCCATTACACAACCACAAGGTGGCGGCGCGGTATAGCAGAATTGTGAAAATACACGGCCATTTTGTAGCATTTCATAGCGTGATAGGCCTTTCATAGCTCATTTTCCTCTAAAAAAAAAAAAAGTTCCAGAAAAAAAGCCACAGAAATGCATGGAAAGTATGGGAGAGGCCCTGGAGGAGGAGG